>LR750250.1:599946-720665 GCA_902729485.2 Mus minutoides
CCTGGCCAGTGATGTACACTCACCCTGAAAGTCCCTACCCACCCTCCAAAGGGTTAACTAGCCTTTGTTTCCCTCATTAAATGTGCTGTCTCACCGAAGCTGTCTCTGGAGAGTTCGTTGTCATGTTCACCATCTCCTGAGGTCTCTTCTGCTTCCAGCCTTTCCCACCTCACTTTTGCTCTCAGGATCCACTTATTGCTATCACAGGCCATGATACCACGAGGGGTGGAGAAACAGAGCCAGAAGAAGGGCACATTCCATTGGTATGAAAGAATCCATAATCCAGTTGTGTCGCTAAAGCTTAGCACCCAGGGTGGGAAGGGACCATGAGAAGAGCCTGGCTAGATCAAGGCGGGGCAGAGAGGATCTCACCCAAAGTCCCTTGGAAGGGGCCTCTTAGGAAAACAAAGGATGAATTGGGTATGGTGCCAAGTGCCTGTGAGTCTGAGGCTAGCCTGGGCTACATAATCACATTTTTTTTTTTTTTGAAGAATGTTGAAGTAGACTAGCCTGGCTGCATCTCCTTAGATCTTGGGTTGGAGATACAGTTCGGCTGGTAGAGTGCTCAGTAGCATGGATGAAACTGTGGACATCATAAAAAAAAAAAAAAAAAAAAAAAAAAAAAAAAAAACCTGGGCCCAAGCAATCACCACTCCTGGCCCTATTTAAAAATTTAAAAGTGGGGCTGGTGAGATGGCTCAGTGGGTAAGAGCACCCGACTGCTCTTCAGAAGGTGATAAGTTCAAATCCCAGCATCCACATGGTGGCTCACAACCATCCGTAACGAGATCTGGCGCCCTCTTATGGTGGCTCACAACCATCCGTAATGAGATCTGGCGCCCTCTTCTGGAGTGTCTGAAGACAGCTACAGTGTACTTACATATAATAAATAAAATAAATCTTTAAAAAACAAACAAACAAAAAAACAATAGGACAATTGCTTCCCGAACCTGAAAAACTTGACCCCACCTTACCATAAAGAGCTGGCTCAGCCAGACGTGGTGGCACACGCCTTTAATCCCAGCACTTGGGAGGCAGAGACAGGTGGATTTCTGAGTTCGAGGCCAGCCTGGTCTACAAAGTGAGTTCCAGGACCGATGGCCAGGGCTGTACAGAAAAACCCTGTCTCAAAAAACAAAACAAAACAAACAAACAAAGAAACAAACAACAAAAAAAAAACAAACAAACAAAGTGAGTTCCAGGACAGCCAGAGCTATACAGAGAAACCCTGTCTCGAAAAAACCACACACACAAAAAAGGTCCAGCTTTCAAAGCAGTACAGCACTAGCGTTCAGGAAACTTCTAAACCTCCCCGAGCACCTGGAGAGCTTTGAGCCAGACTTCCCCAGCAAACTCCTAGGGGAGGTCGAAAGTGAGAGCCTGGTCAGCCTTTCTGGTCCTGGTCCCTGGAGTCCCCAGGGCCTGTCCACACCCTTCCTCTGCATTCCTCAGCTCTGTGATCCCCGCCTCCTTTCAACACCCTGCGTTCTGTCCGAGGACGGAATGGGCTGAATAATATTTTCCAAGTTCTCAGTGAGACACAAGAACGGGCATGACTCAGGCAAGACCCAGACCTGCCAGAAGCAGAACGCTGGTCGGCCACCAGAGGGTGCCATGGGTCCGTAGTCCCTGCTTTCTGAGTTTGTGCTGGTCTGAGGCGAGTTGGTTGATCCTGGCTGGATACTGTCAACATTTGGGGCCCAGAGGAAATACATCGCACGGGCTCCCTTTTACGTATAGAAGATCGATGAAACCTAAATTCTGGCTACTTTGTTTATATGATTCACTCAGCCCTTGGAAGCTGTGTTATCCATTCTTAGCAGTAAGCGGTCTAAGTCATAAGCCCATTGGATCACTGGATTGTTGTTGAGTATGTGATCAAGCAGAAACTTGCAGGAAGCAAGGGCTGATCATATCAGGGGCTTTTGATTGTTTCAGTAATTAACTTGGAGCAGTGTCTCTCAGCTAAGTACCAGCAGAGCTTGCTGGAAAGAAACTTTCAACTACACCCAGACACACCATGCCTCAAAGCCAGGACTTAGCAGTAAGTGCTAGGCAAGTGTTCCACAGCCAAATTCAGCCCAGCCCCACCCCATCTCCCCACCCCACCCTCTTTTTTGAGACAGGGCCTCTCTACATTGTCCTGTCTGACCTGGTAAGTTCTATATAGAATACTTAACTCTATAGAACAGACTGGCCTTGAACTCACAGAGTTCTATCTGCCTCTCTATGCCTCCTGGGTGCTGGGGTTAAAGATATATGCCACCACACTTTGCTTTTTTTTTTTTTTTACATTTATTTATTTATCTATTTATTTGTGTGTGTGTGTGTGTACACATGTCCCATAGCTAGTGTCAGAGGACAATTTGCTGGAGTTGGTTCTCCTCTTTTTCAGCCATGTAGGTCCCCAGTATAGCATTCAGGTCATCAGATGTGGAGACAAATGACTTCACCGTCCAGCCCAGATGCTTCAATGTTCTTCTCCCAGTAGATGAGTTTACAGGCCTGTGCCACCGCCAGACCTGCCTTGGTCTTAGCATCCTTTGTTTTATGTGTGTATATACTTGATGTGTGTGCACATGCATGTGGAGGTCAAAGGTCAGCATCCAGGTCTTCCTGAGTTGCTCATGTCCCCCTTTTATTTGTTTAGTGTGTTTATGTACAGGGATGGGGACATGCGCATGCCACAGTGTGTACATGGAAGTCACAGAATGGCCCTCAGAGCCAGTTCTTACCAGCCACTGGGAGCAAGGTCAGTTAGCCAGTGGGCAAGCTTGCAGGGCAGCCCTTGTAGAGATACTGAGACTACAGACACATGTACTACTGCATTTAACTGTGATTCTGACCTCAGACCATCAGCCTTGCCCAGCCTCACCCCTGAGCCATTGCCCTGCCTGACCCCTTGTGGGGGTTTTTTGTTTGTTTTTTGATTTTTTTAGATATTTTCTTCATTTACATTTCATGTGCTATCCCATAAGTTCCCTACCCACCCACTGGCATTCCTCTATACTGGGGCATATAAAGTTTTCTAGACCAATAATGGCCGACTAGGCCATCTTCTAATACATATGCATCTAGAGACACGAGCTCTGGGGGTTCTGATTAGTTCATATTGCTGTTCCATCTATAGGGCTGCAGACCCCTTTGACTCTTGGGTACTTTCTCCAGCTTCTACATTGGGGACCCTCTGTTCCACCCTATAGATGACAGTGAGCAACCACTTCTGTATTTGCCAGACCCCTTGTGTTTTAAGATATGGTCTCTCGTGGAACCGCGGAAACTAAGACTCCCATTGCGGAGTCTCATGCTTGCAGGGCAAGCCTCCTACTGATCACTCCATCTCCCCGGGCCTTTTTGTTTGTTTTTGTGTGCTTTGTTTTTGTTTTGGTGGGGCAAACAGGGTCTTGCTATGTAGCCCAGGCTGGTCTAGAACCTGTTAATACGGACCTCTAACCTGCCCCTGGCCCCGCTCCTCTCTGCATCTCATGCTCCTTCTGCATCTCATGTTTCATGACAGCCCTTCTTTTTTTTTTTTTTTTTTTTTTTTTTTTTTTTTTTTTTTTTTTTTTTTAAGATTTTATTTATTTATTATATGTAAGTACACTGTAGCTGTCTTCAGACACCCAGAAGAGGGAGTCAGATCTCGTTATGGATGGTTGTGAGCCACCATGTGGTTGCTGGGATTTGAACTTAGCACCTTCGGAAGAGCAATCAGGTGCTCTTATCCGCAGCCCAAGACTGCCCTTCTTTTGACTGAGAAACCTGAGGTTTCTGGCTGTCCTGGAACTCACTCTGTAGACCAGGCTGGCCTCGAACTCAGTAATCCACCTGCCTCTGCCTCCTGAGTGCCGGGATTAAAGGCGTGCGCCATTTGGGAGAAGTACAGATTGGGAGAAGTACAGAAAACCTAGTGGGTTCTGTCCTTGGCTTCTGACTTTGAGTAGGTCTGTTGCAGGTTATCTGATCACACTGTGAACCTCAGGATTGTGTTATTTACTGAAAATACCTGTTTCTACTTGTGGTGTGGCTTAGCCCTTAGCACTTGCCTTTAACCCCAAACAATGAAGGTAGAGTTAGTTTGTAGAAGGAAGCACCCGTGTTTGAAAGTGATATCTTCTCTTCCGAAGGTGATAAGTTCAAATCCCAGCATCCACATGGTGGCTCACAACCATCCGTAAGGAGATCTGGCGCCCTCTTCTGGAGTGTCTGAAGACAGCTACAGTACTTACATATAATAAATAAATAAATAAATAAATAAATAAATAAATAAATAAATAAATAAATGTGATATCTTATTGAGTGGCAGACAAGGTGGCAAGTCAAAAAGATTTGACAGAATAGGATCTGCCCAACTCTCATGAGAAGAGAGGAAAGATAGGCTATTGAAGAGAGAGCAGGCAGAGAAAGAAAAAAAAAAAAGAAAGGCAGTTTTACTGGAACTGTTATATATAGAGAGGAGACAAGCTAGACACAGGTGATGACAGAATGGGCCGGCAGAGTCATTCAGGAGAGGCTGAGAGAAGCCAGATTCAATCAGTCATCAATAGCTGAGTTGAACCAGCCAGCCAGAGCTCAGAAAAAACTAGAAAGAAGGGTGAGCTTACTCAGCAGCAAGTCTCAGAGGCTGAAAACATTCTAGGCCTAGCTTGGATTGTATGGAGGCCAGAAGCTTCAAGGACTAGGCCTAGGTTAGCAGCCTCTGAGACATCAATTACCTCAGGAGAATAAAAGTTACTGTAGCATAGGTAGGTCATGGAAGAACTCTCTGGCCTAAGAGAGTTCTCCTTCAGGAGGCCCACCCTTCACACATAAAGTCATGTTCCTGTGAAGGCATTGCTCAAAGGGGCCGAGGAAGGCGCCCGCCAGGTCTCTCTCTCTCTCTCTCTCTCTCTCTCTCACACACACACACACACACACACACACACACACACACACACACACACACACATACACCTGCTGTGATTTGTGTTTAATATGAGTACAAAAAGAAATCCAGCTGGGCGTGGTGGCGCACGCCNAAACCAAAAAAAAAAAAAAAAAAAAAAAAAAAGAAATCCATCCATACGCTCTTTTTACTTTATCTGGCAGTAGACTCATCCTAATAAAATAAAAGTGAAATTGCTATTTAAAGAGAGAGTGGGGGGCTGGTGAGATGGCTCAGCAGGTAAGAGCACCCGACTGCTCTTCTGAAGGTGATAAGTTCAAATCCCAGCATCCACATGGTGGCTCACAACCATCCGTAACGAGATCTGGCGCCCTCTTCTGGAGTCTCTGAAGACAGCTACAGTGTATTTACATATAATAAATAAAATAAAATAAAAATTAAAAAAAAAAAAAAAGAGAGAGTGGAGCAGGCAGAGGCCAGCTCAGCTTTAGACTGCTCAGAACAGTACCAGAAAAACCTGTTATTCAAGAAGAACCATCGGCTGGCATAGCCAGTGATCCCCCAGCTGTGAACCAGACTGTAGACACCTGTCCTCACCAGACTTAGGACGGTAAGTGGGTAGCTATCAAACCAGTCTGTCCAGGTAGGGAACTGGTTGGAATTCGCAGACAGCTTTAAGACACAATAGCTTTAAACTGGGCATGGTGGCTCATGCCTTTAATCCCAGCACTGGGGAGGCAGAGGCAGGCAGATTTCTGAGTTCAAGGCCAGCCTGGTCTACAAAGTGAGTTCCAGGACAGCCAAGGCTATACAGAGAAACCCTGTCTTGAAAAAACAAATTAGGGCTAGGCATGGTGGTGCATGCCTTTAATCCCAGCATTCGTGAGGCAGAGGCAGGCAGATTTCTGAGTTCGAGGCCAGCCTGGTCTACAGAATGAGTTCCAGGACAGCCAAGGCTACACAGAGAAACCCTGTCTCGAAAACCCCCCTCAAAAAAACCAAATAAACAAACAAACAAAAAAAAACCAAGACACAATAGCTTTGGCTGGGTAGACACAAAAAAAGGCAACGGTCTTAAAGTGAATCTTTTTTTTTTTTTTTTGGTTTGACAGGGTTTTTCTGTATATCCCTGGCTGTCCTGGAACTCACTCTGCAGAACAGGCTGGCCTCGAACTCAGAAATCTGCCTGCTTCTGTCTCCAGAGTGCTGGGATTAAAGGCATGTGCTACCACCGCCTGGCTTAAAGTGAATCTTTTTAACCATAGTTGGGACTGAACCCAGGGTCTGATGCTTTTGAGGCAGAATGGTCTACCACTTAGCTAGCTTCTTATATTTTTGGTTGTAAGCCTAGCCTTTAATGGCTGAGCCATCTCTCCAGCCCACTTAGCTAGCTTCTTGACTGGCCTCAAACTCACCAAGTAGCTGAGGATGGCCTCAAACTCCTGAACCTACTGCCCCCACTTAAGTGTTGGCATACAGGTGTGCCACCATGCCTGGTTTCTGTGGATCTGGGGGTTTGAACCCAGGGCCTCATACATGTAGGCAGGCACCCCACCAATAAGCTGCTTTAAAGAGAGTCTTTAAAAAAAACTGTTTGTTTTAAATATTTTTTACTATGTATATGTCTGAAGGGCAGGGGAGAATTTTAGAAGTCTCTTCTCTGCTTCTACCATGAGTCAAGCCATCAAATGCAGGGCCATGAACTTGGCAGTAAGCCAGGGTAGCCATGGCGCTACCTCACTGACCCTGCAAATGTTTTGTTTGTTTGTGTGTTTGCTTGTTTGTTTCGGGTGGGCTGAAAATGTAACTCAATCCTCTCTGGGCATCGAGACTCTGGTCTCTAGAGCTTTCCCCAGCGCTGCATAGAGAAGACATGTTCTTTTGGTTCTGGCATATGTGGAACCTGTCTCAGCCTCCTGAGTGGTGGGTTCACAGACGCGTGTAACATCACCCTGTGTTTGTTGGTTACCGGGATGCTGAGTGAGCCGCAGAGCTGTGAGTCTGTGCTCATTCCGGGGAGTGCCCGTGTCCTTCTGGCAGCGGAAGTGGTGGCCTCTCCAGAAGGCAGAACTATTTGGCTCTGGGCCTGGCTGCTGCCCTGTGTCAGCCTGTCTGGTTTAGCTGCTGCGCAGGGACTCTGTCGAGCTTTGTTTGGGGAAGGCTGCTGGGAAGCACCAGGGCGTTCATCACCTTAAGCAAAATTCCTCTGTATCACTCTGTCACTCCCTTCAGGCCCGGGTGCTAACCACAGCTCCTCACCACAGCTCCTCACCACAGCTCCTCACCACAGCTCCTCACCAGGCTTCCAGTTGAAAACCACTCGGTTCAGCACTTTTGTTCTTCCTATATTTATTTACATTATTTATTCATTTATTTTGTTTTCCTCGAGACAGGGTTTCTCTGTGTAGCCCTGGCTGTCCTGGAACTCACTCTGTAGACCAGGCTGACCTCGAACTCAGAAATCTGCCTGCCTCTGCCTCCTGAGTGCTGGGATTAAAGGTTTCTGCCACTGGCAGCACTTTCTTAATAAGGAAAATAAGAAAAGGAAGGAAGGGAGGGAGGGAGGGAGGGAGGGAGGGAGGGAGGAAGGAAGGAAGGAAGGAAGGAAGGAAGGAAGGAAGGAAGGAAGGAAGGAAGCATTGTCTCATTTGTTCCCTGTAGCCCAGGTTACACTCAGACTCTATGTGGAACTGATTTTGCTTCTCATGCCTCAGTTGTCCAAAGGCTGGGGTTTGAGGCTTGTGCCAAGCTCATCCCTCCCCCAGGTTGAACCATCTCTCCCAGTCTCCCTCTTTTTGACTCCAGCATTTGCCTAGATGTTTTTTGACTATTGGGATATCTGCCTGTCTTTGTCAGGAAGTGGTCAATTCCTAGAGTGCTCCCTCTCCCTCCCACCCCCACCCCCACTAGCAGGGCTCCAGAAGTTAGAAGCCCTCCCCCTGTTCTGAGGCAAGTTCTAGCAGAAGCTTCACGGCCTTGAGACCCATATGTCACTGGAGGCGGGTTTTTACATAAATGCTCAGGGAACAACTGTCACCAGGGTCCTTAAAAAGCACTTCACAGTTCATCTCCCGTGAGCTCATCCGTTCTGAATAGTGTGGGAGTCATGGAGGGCTGGTAGGAACCTGCTCAAAGTCCGAAGATGCCCCAGCCAGGCACAGACTCTTCCCCTAGGACCTTCCTGTGGTGACCTGGAGTGACCATCTTCTGAGGTTATGTCTGGGCACTCACCTGTGACCATCATGGCAAACCAGTCAGTTCTCAGGCTTTGCTGATGTGATTTTTCTGGAGCCTTGATTTGGCTAATAACTCCTTCCTCCAAACCCTTTCTTCCCCCCAGAGTATTCAGGTGGCCCTCTGGCTAGTCCTCGACTTACTTTCTTCTCTGAAAATTCCCAGCCATCCCCTTTCCCGCCCCTGTCTAGTCTCTCCCCACACCTCTAAACAGGGTTTCTCTGGGTAGTTCTGACTGTCCTGGAACTTGCTTGTAGTCCAGGCTGGCCCCAAACTCACAGATCTGCCTGCCTCTGGTGGGATTAAAGGCATGTGACAGTTGGGCGGTGGTGGCACATGCCTTTAATCCCAGCACTCGGGAGGCAGAGGCAGGCGGATTTCTGAGTTCGAGGCCAGCCTGGTCTACAAAGTGAGTTCCAGGACAGCCAGGGCTATAAAGAGAAACCCTGTCTCAGAAAAAACCAAAAAAAAAAAAACAAAACAAAACAACAAAACAAAACAAAACAAAACAAAAAGGCATGTGCCACTATGCTGTTCTAACTGTGTGTATTTCATCACAGCCCAAGAGAGCCTCATGGACTGCCATCTGAACTGAGTCTCTCCATGATGCCAGTTGGGGGTGATGTCACCTCCAACCACGGCTCCTATATATATCCTAGTGCCACCCGACCCCACCACCGTTCCTGCCTCAGCTGGCATCAACTCAAGTTCCCATCAGCTGACTTCCAGAGAGCAGAGGATCTCAGAAGGCATCTTGTCTCCTCTGCCTCTCTCCCTCCCCCAGCCCTGTCAGTCTGATTTCTAAATGATCCAGAGCTTGTCAGTTCTGGCCATCTTCATATTTTCCAGCGTAGCCTGAGGTATGTTCATCTGGGGCCTGGAACGTTCCAGCTGGGCGACCCTCCCCCACTGCTCCCTATGATCTGCTCTAGCTCCTTTTAGTCCAGATTCAGTCTCTAAAACAGCTAAGCGGTTCCTCCCTGTCTCCTCCGCTGAGAGCCTCGGGCAATTTCTGGTCTCACCCAGATTACATACACTCTTGAGTGCATGTATGCGCATCTGCATATGGAGGCTGGCCAGCCAGAAGTCAGCCACAAGCCTCCAGACACCCAACCCTACCCCTACCCCACTTTTTTTTTTTTTTTTGTGAAAGGTTCACTGTGTAGCCTTGGCTAGTTCACTGTGTAGACCAGTCTGGCCTTGAACTTCCCCAGTGCAGATTTTCACAGGACTTCTTTTTTTTTTTTTTTTAAAGATTTATTATTTGTAAGTACACTGTAGCTATCCTCAGATACTCCAGAAGAGGGCATCAGATTTCATTACAGATGGTTGTGAGCCACCATGTGGTTGCTGGGATTTGAACTCTGGACCTTCGGAAGAGCAGTCGGCGCTCTTAACCACTGAGCCATCTCACCAGCCCCTTCACAGAACTTCTAAGGGCTGCACTTTGGTCCGTGTCGTTAGTGCAGCACACACATGACCAACTAAGCTATCTCTCCAGCCCTCTTTTTTTTTTTTTTTCCATATTTATGATTTACTTTTATCTCTGTGCATGCATGAGTATATACCATGTGTTTGCATGTGTGCCAGACTGTATATGTGTGCGCATGTGCCCTTGGAGGCTAACAGAGGTCATCAGATCTTCCTGAGCTGGAATTAAAGACGTTAAGCTGTAAGTGTGGTTTTAACAAGCAGGCAGCCCCAGCCCTTACCTTTTATTTGTTTGTTTAATGTATATGAGTGTTTTGCCTCCATGTGTATTTGCCATATATGTATGGATGTCTATGACATACAATCCTGGTGTCTAAGGAAATCAGAGGAAGACCTCAGATCCCCTGGAACTAGAGTTACAGATAGCTGTAAGCCTCCCTGTCTGCTGAAAATTAAATCTGGATCTTCTACAAGAGCAACAGATACAGGGCTGTAGAGAGGGCTCAGCAGTTAAAGCACTGGTTGGTCATTCAGAGGACATAGGTTCGATTCCTAGCACCATCATCCTAACCCTCTGCTGTACAGGAATGGCCTTGTGTGGAAATAGAGTCTTTTTTGTTTTGTTTTTGTTTGTTTTTTCTGTTTGTTTTTTTCGAGACACGGTTTCTCTATGTAGCCCTGGCTGTCCTGGAACTCACTCTGTAGACCAGGCTGGCCTCGAACTCAGAAATCCACCCGCCTCTGCCTCCCGAGTGCTGGGATTAAAGGCGTGTGTGTCACTACACCCAGGTGAAATAGAGTCTTTATAGAAGTAATTAAGTTAAAATGGGACTGGATGGGTCCTATCCAATGGAAACACTTCTTTTGTATATTTATTTTTACTTATGTCAGATTGAGTGTGGATGGGCACATCTCCCATTCGAGTGCTAACCAGGCCTGACCCTACTTAGCTGACAAGATGAGACACATTCATTGTGGTGTGTGGGGCATTAGGTAATGTTTACCTGTAGGTGCCTAGCTTTAGATCCCCTGGAGCTGCTGTGGGTTCTGGGAACTGAATGCAGCTCTGGAAGAGCAGCAAAAGCTCTTTTACCCACTGACCTCTCTCCAGCTCCTGAAAATCCCGTTTATTTATGTGTTGCTTTTTTGTGATAAGGTTTCTCTGTGTGGTCCTAGCAGTCCGGAACTCATTCTGTCATCCAGGCTGTCCTAGAATTTAGAGATCCCCTGCCTCTGGCTCTGAGTGCTATTCACCACCACTGCCTTGCTCTGAACATTCATTTGGTGGGGGGGTGGGGGGGTGGGGGGGTGAGACAGGGTTTCTCTGTGTAGCAGTGATTGTCCTTGGAACTCACTTTGTAATCCAGGCTGGCTGGCCTCCAACTCAGTGATCCACCTGCTTCTGCCTCCCAAGTGCTGGGACCAAAGGCATGTGTCACCACAGCATAGCTGGCTTGAACATCTCTTTTATTTGTTTTTTTGTTTTTGTATTTTTTGTATTTTTTGAGACAGGGTTTCTCTGTATAGCCCTGGCTGTCCTGGAACTCACTTTGTAGACCAGGCTGGCCTTGAACTCAGAAATCCACCTGCCTCTGCCTCCCGAGTGCTGGGATTAAAGGCGTGCGCCACCATGCCCGGCTGAACATCTCTTTTAAAAGAGCATCTTTTTCCCCAGAATTTTTTTTTTTTGTTGTTGTTGTTGTTGTTGTTTGAGACAGGGTTTCTCTGTAAGCCCTGGCTGTCCTGAAACTCACTCTGTAGACCAGGCTGGCCTCCAACTCAGAAATTCACCTGCCTTTGCCTCCCAAGTGTTGGGATCAAAGGCATGCACCACCATGCCCGGCTCTCCCCCTGAAATTTTGAAACAGGGCCTTGCTATGCAGCCCAAGCTTCTACTTGCAATCCTCCTGCCTCATCTCTGCTTTGGTGCCAAAGACTGGAAATTTTGGCCAAGATAGACACATGGAGGGCCAAAGCCATTGGGAGGCGGGACTATGCAGATGCATCAGACCATGGAAGGTACTAGTAACTATGCTTTCAAACACTGTAGCCCTTATGCTTGAGATGCCCCCATTGGCTGTTCTTTCAAGCCCCTCTATCCCCTAAGCTGAAGGGGTGAATCACTCTTGAGAGCACGTCTTTGAGGTCCAGGTTGCCAGTTCTGGCTTCAGTCAGAAGGGCTGCATTTATTTGCCCCTTGGGGACCTGTTTATTGAGCACCTACTGTACCAGCCCTGTTATCAATCTCTGGAGATAAGAGTTATGGAAGCTGGACCAAACAGTTGAATTTCAGATGCCTGCATTCTGGCAAGTAGCAATGGCCTGCTAGCTGTCAACTGCTGCTGAGCAGGATTCAGTGACAATTATGGGGATGGGGGCCTCTCCAAGGGGGACAGCTGAGCCCAGACCAGGATGAGACATGCAGGGAGGTTTGGAGGTGCCTGGGGAATTGCATTACAACCTGGGCAGAGGTTGGGTGGGTACCTCCTGGGGCCTGTGGCAGTGTCTAGAGAGCCTGGGAGTGGAGTTTGCTTTCAACTCACAGACAGTGGCAAAGAGTGCCCCTCAACACCATGTCCAGGGTGTCTTCAGCCATAAAGCAGCCCCACACTTAGGGTCCTTGGGATATATATCTCTCAGCTATAGAGAGGAGGGAAGACCTCCCCCCCACTCCCCAGCCTTTGTATGACTCTTGTTGGAACTGTGGGAATAGGGAGGGCCAAGTACTGGTACTGTGCCCGGAAAGGAAACTGGAATAAGGTCATAGAGTGTCACGGAAAGGAAAACAGGAGATCTCAGGCCAGTTTCCAGAGCTCCGTGCTAGCCCTGTGCTGCAGCACATGCCTGCAATTCCAGCAAATGGAGGCGGGACGGTCAGGTCAAGTTCATCCTCGGCTACACAGCAAGTTGGAGGCCAGCCTGGGCTACACGAGCTCTTGTCCCACAAAAGGAAACAAATAGACAAACCCACTAGCCCTAGGAAGCTAAAGAGATGCCTCCAGGAAAGGACCTACTGTTCTCGCTGAGGTCCTGAGTTCAACTCCCACCATCCACTCAGGTAGATCACAACTGCTTGTGATGCCAGCTCTGAGGAATCTGACGCCCTCTTCTGGTCTCCACAGCCTCCACAGCCTCCACAGGCATCTGCACTCACTTCTTTATATAGATACACATTCTTTTATAGATACAAATCTTTTAACTAGACCTGGTGATGTACATCCCTTGATAAATCTTAAAAAAAGAAAACAGGCCCCCAGTGTCAGGATGCTAGGGATGTAGCTTGCTCGGTAGAGTCCTTAGCTATCGTAGCCTTTTTTAAATTTAAAAATGAGTGTAGGCAGGTGCAGGTGAATATCTGTGAGTTCAAAGCCAGCCTGGTCTACAGAGTGAGTTCCAGGACAGCCAAGGCTACACAGAAAAACCCTGTCTCAACAAAACAAAACAAACAAAACAAAACAAAACAAAACAAAACAAAACAAGGGGGTGGTGAGATGGCTCAGTGGTTAAGAGCATTGACTGCTCTTCCAGAAGTCCTGAGTTCAATTCCTAGCAACCATATGGTGGTTCACAATCCTCTGTAGGGGGATCTGATGCCCTCTGCAGGCAGGCGATGTATATGCAGCAGAGCACTCATACATTAAATAAACAAAAATATTAAAAACAAAACAAAATAACAAAGAAATCAAGAAAAAATAAAGAGCAGAGCTCTGCCTCATGGCCTATAAGAGAGGCCTGGTAGACCTACTGTGGGCTGGTGAGCCATAATGAACATGGATAGGTGGGATTCTGCCTGGTAGACCTACTGTGGGCTGAGGCCTGGTAGACCTACTATGGGCTGATGAGCCATAATGAACATAGATAGTTGGGATCCTGTCTGCAAAGTATCTATAGCTTCCTTAGGAGAGACTGGGAGGCCCAGAACAGCCAAGAGCTGGGGGTGTGGCCCAATTGGTAGAGTGTTTGCCTAGCATGGGCACAGCTCTGGGTGTCCAGGTCCAGTTTTGCATGCACTGGGTTTGATGGAGAGTCTCTGTCATCCTAGCACTTGGGAGGTGAAAGTGGAAGGGTTGAAGTTCAAAGTCATCCTTGGCTATGACTGCTCTGATGGTTTGTATATGCTTGGCCCAGGGAGTGGCACTATTAGAAGGTATAGCCCTGTGGGAGCAGGTGTGCCACTGTGGGTAGGGCTTGAAGACCCTCATCCTAGCTGCCTGGAAGCCAATGCTCTGCAAAGGCAATATTCTGCTAGCAGCCTTCAGATGAAGATGTAGAACTCTCAGCTCCTCCTGCACCATGCCTGCCTGGATGCTGCCATGTTCCTGCCTTGATGATACCTCTGAACTTGTAAGCCAGAGCCAATTAAATGTTGTCCTTATGTTGCCTTGGGCCGGGCGTGGTGGCACACGCCTTTAATCCCAGCACTCAGAAGGCAGAGGCAGGCGGATTTCTGAGTTTGAGGCCAGCCTGGTCTACAAAGTGAGTTCCAGGACAGCCAGGGCTATACAGAGAAACCCTGTCTTGAAAAAACAAACAACAACAACAACAACAACAACAAAAAACCCCAAAAACCAAAAACAACAACAACAACAACAACAAAAAACTTTAACGCCAATACTTCACTTAGGAGCAGATGCTAACTCTGTGAGTTTGGGGCCAGCCTGGTCTATCTCCATGACAAGTTCTAGGCCAGCCAGGGTGTACAGTGTCTTACTTTGGGATTTATAGCTGTGAAGAGACACCATGACAAAGGCAATTTTTATAAAGGAAAACATTTTGGGTCTGGAGAGATGGCTTAGCAGTTAAGAACACTGACTGATCTTCCAGAGGTCCTGAGTTCAAATCCCAGCAACCACATGGTGGCTTACAACCATCTGTCATGAGAACTGATGCCCTCTTCTGGTGTGTCTGAAGACAGCTATAGTGTATTTAGATATAATAAATATAATAATAAATAAATCTTTTTTTTTTTTTTTTTAAAGAAAACATTTCATTGGGGCTGTTCAGAGAACTAGTCCATTATCATCATGATGGGAAACATGTCAGTATGCAGGCAGGTCTGGTGCTGGAGAAAGAGCTGAGAGTTTTACATCCCTCTTGATCTGTAGGTAGCAGAAGGGTACTGAATAGCACACCAGGTGTAGCTTGAGCATTGGAGACCTCAAAGCCCGCCCCCACAGTACATACTTCCTCCAAAGAGGTCACACCTACTTCAACAAGGCCACACCTTTGAAAAGTGCCACTTCCTTTGGGCCAAGCACTCAAACACATTTGACCATGGGGGAGTGCCAAACCTATTCACACCACCACACTTTGTCACAGCCAACCAAAAAAAGAACAATAAAGATAAGACACAAAGTCAGCATAGCCGAGGTGACTCTTGAGTAGGCACTGGGCTCCCCTGAGTCTTGGATCATCATCTCCAAGAGCAGGTAATAGCTTACTGCCTACAAAATCAGTCGCAAGGCTGTGATCTAATTGGCTGTACCCAGTTGCTAGAAGGAAGTTCTCCTGAATCTGTCTGCAGGCTCTACTGTGTACCCTAGGTTTCCAGCTTGTGATCAGCTGACACTTGTGCTAGGGTGGACACTTGGTGATGCAGAGATCCTCCTGCCTCTGCCTCCATCCTGAGTGCTGGGATGAGAGGCAAACTGCCGCCCTGTCATGAGACTTTTTTTTTAGTTAATTCTGCTCCTGTATGTAACCCCAGTAAAGCCCATGGGTTGACCAAGTGGGACTTGGCATTTTGGTCTGTCATGGGCTCCCTGACTGGAGTGAGTAGATGTGTATGTTGTAACTCCCCGGGGAAACGTTTTGTCACACTACAGTTTGTAGGGGACTACTTATTCTATAGTCACATCTAGTATAGACTTGAAGTGTGTCATCAGGTAAGACCCAGACACTATGCAGATAGTTTATTTCTAGATCTTCCAATGGAATGGCAAGTCTTCAGTTTTCCTCTTCTGTAAGATGGGTTCAGCAGGATTCAGGAGAAGATGCCAGGCTGTGGTGTTGCTCTACTTTAATCCTAGCATTCTGGAGGCAAAGGCCGATCTCTGAGTTCCAGGCCATCCTGGTCTACAGAGTGAGTTCCAAGACAGCCAGGGCCTCACAAAGGAAACCCTGTCTTTTGTGTCAACTTGACCCAGGCTAGAGTCATCAGAGAAAAAGGAGCCTGGAGCCTGGTTTGAGGAAATGCCTCCATGAAATCCAGCTGTAAGGCATTTACTCAATTAGTGATCAATTGGCGAGGGCCAGCCCATTGTGGGTGGTGCCATCCCCAGGCTGGTGGTCCTGGGTGATGGAGAGAAAGCAGGCTGAGCAAGGCATGAGGAGGTAAACCCCAAGCAGCACCCTCCATGGCCCCCTCACCAGCTCCTGCCGGGCTTGAGTTCCCGTCCTAAAGTGTAAGCCGAATAAACCCTTTCCTCCACAACTTGCATTTTGGTCATGGTGTTTGTTGCAGCAATAAAAACCCTAAGCCATACAGGTATCCAGGAACTGCAAATCCAGGACCAGGAGCGAAGGATGGTTAGTGTCTGTTGTCTGTGTGGAAGAGTCGGGTGGGTCATTTTCTTGAATGCCTCACTCTCTCGGAAGCAGAGGAGACACGAAACTGTCGTAAGCAGTAAGGCTTCATTGCAGGGTTTGATGGGCCCAGAGGAAGTGGAGCTCCAGTAAATGTGGGGTGGATTGGCCCAACTAGCCTTTTTATCTGAGATTCCCTGGTGCCTGATTTCAGGAGGGAGGAGGCCTGAGCTGGGACCTGAGGCGTCAGGGTGTCCCACTGCTCCTGAGGCTGCTCAGCCGTGGAAAGGGACAAGGACAGAGAAGCCTAGAGTCTACAGACGGGACCCTCCATTCCTTCGGGTACTTTCACATTCTGTCAGTTTTGTGCACGTTATCTGGGGATTTCTCTGGGCTCCGCAGTCGCTCCTTTGAGCTGCAGTCATTTAGGAACAGCCAGTTCTGGGGTAGACCACATCCCAGCGCCTCTGGTTCCAGCTCTCTAAGCATTCCCGGTCTTGTTTTGCATACAGAGGGCAGCAGCTGCCTTTGCTAACACCGGCGCCCCACCCCCACCCTCCGAGTTCTCCTCCTTCCTTACGACTCACGTCTGCTTCTTTCTAATAGAAAGGAATTGGGAATCCTGAAGTTTGTTCATTCAGTCATTGCCTTTCACAAGATTTTATTTGTTTGTTTGTTTTGTCTTTTGAGATAGGATCTCACCCTGTGGCTCAGGACAGCCTGGAATTCCCTAGGGAGCCCCTGCTAGCTTCCTCTTTTCCTGGACTATAGATGTGTGCCACCCAATTGGCTTACCAGACTTTTTACTGTTTTTTTTTTTTTTTTTTTTTTTTTTGTATGTAGGGAGTGGTGGCCACGGCATATTTGGAGAGGTTAGAGATAAACTCCTCCCGTTCCACCACGTGCTTCCAGACACCAGATTTACAGCACATGCTTTTTAAAAAAACCTAGTATGTGCCAGAGAGATACAAAATTGAGCCAGGCATTAAATGAGAAACCAGTTGTAAGAGTTTATAAGTTTTTTCCTTCCTTTTTTTTTTTTTTCTTTTCTTTTTTCCGGAGACAGAGTTTTTCTGTGTAGCCCTGGCTATCCTGGTACTTGCTCTTTAGACCTGGCTGGCCTTGACCTCACAGATATTCTCCTGCTTCTGCCTTCTGAGTGCTGGGATTTAAGGCGTACACCACCATCACCTGGCTCTTTTATTCCTTTTCTTTTCCATGTTTTATTTTGAATGAACGGGTGTTTTGCCTGCCTTGTAAAAGTGTCTGTGGACCACTTTGTGTGCCTGGTGCCTGTAGAGGCCATTAGAGGGTGTTGGATCCCCTGCATCTGGAGTTACAGACAGCTGTGAGCAGTCTTGTGAGTGCTGGCACTCACATCCCTTGGGTTGTATTGGGGGTACCCTGAGCTGTATCCCAGCTCAGAACTTCATCTTAGCTGTTAGACATCACTAAGTGTTAATTTATGTTTACCATGAATGCCAAGAGGACGGTTAGCAGTCCAGTCAGATTGACTGAGGGGGACTGCCCTCAGGTACTGAATTTGTGTTAGTTTTTGAAGGCTGCATAATGGCACTACATAAGCACCTTGACAAGAAGAAATGTAATCCAGTCAGTGGTCTGGAAGGTGCTCTTGCCCCCTAACTCACAAGGCCAGAGAAGTTAGTTCCAGGAGAGAGATCTGAATCCAGACAGCCCAGCTCCAGAGCCTTCCAGGCTGCCCTGAGCCCAGAGCTAGGCGCTAGAGTGGAAGAGGGAATCTTGCAGGCCTCCAAAGGCTGGAAGAAGAATTTGAGACGGACGCCCGAGAACAAAGGGAGACCTTTTAGGGGTTTTGGAGATGGGGGGTGGGGACGGGGAAGTGACCTGGTCAGAATTGAAATTTCAAAAGCTCCCAGTAGCTGGAGGGTGTGGGGGATGGGAAGAGTCAGGGCCTGGAGGCTGATGGGAGACTGCTCCCTCCTACCCAGAGAACAGATAGCTAAGGCCTTAGGGCGCGTGTTCCTCTGCCCATGGAGCTACGCAGTCGCAGGAGCCAGGAGTGGAAGATGTCGGGAAGGTACGTATCACACGACTGGGGACTGACGGTCTTGGAGCTGAGATCAAGGGTCACGTTTGGGGGCTTGCATAACTGGGTGTAGGGGACATGTATGTGCTCTGCGGGGACCTGGGTGGGAGAGGCTCTGATTTTGTGATCAAGTTGCTCGCCGTGGTCTCCATTTTGTCGGTGTGTGTTTGGTGTTGCTTGGTTTCTGATGGCCTCTTGCACGTGACTTTGGGTCCTTCTCCCATAGGATCAGTTTCTTGGAGTTTTAGAGGAGAGGGGCTTTCTGTGCATTTTTTCTTATAAATGTCTTTTTCACACCCTGGTGCTAGTAGTGATGGAACGCAGGCCCTAGAGCACGCTAGGCAAGCGCTCCACTCGGTGAAGTGCCTTCCTTTTGCAGGTAGATGAGGTCCTTAATCTCTGTTCCTGCTGTCACCCACCTGCGATCTGAGGTTGTAAAACTTGCCTCGGAGGCTGGTTAGGACCATTCATATGCAAAATATGCAGGAGTTAATCCCAGTTTTTTAGGAGGTTTAGGGTGGAAGACCGTAGGTGAGAGATGGTAACAGCCTGGGCTACACTGTTAAAAAATATATATATAGGGGTTGCTGAGATGGCTTTGTGGGTAAAGGTGCTAGCTGCCAAGTGTGGTAGCCTGAGTTCAATTCCAGGGCTCCCACGGTAGGAGAGCACTGACTGCTACAAATTGTCCTTCGGTTTCCACTGTGGAGAGCGCATAGGCACTGGCACATGTGTGGGCTCACTTGCGCTCGCACACTGGTGCACACTTGCACACACACACACATATGTACGCGTGCATGCGCTCACAAACACAAAACACATGTACACAACAAAAGAAAAAATGTAAATAAATAAACCATTTGGTGAAATTCCAACCCTTGAGAGGTTGAGGGAGAAGGAATTGTGGATCTAGACTTGTTTCGGATACATAGTTAAAAAAAAAAACAACAAACAAACCTCACAACAGGTGTGCTGACACATACCTTTAAGCCTCTGGAGGCAGAGGCAGGTGAATCTCTGATTCTAGGCCAGCCTGGTCTACAGAGTGAGTTCCAGGATGGCCAGGGCTACACAGAGAAACCCTGTCTCAAAACAAAAACAAAAATAAAACAAAGAAACGTGATTGGTACTTGGTAACGCCTTCAGTGTTAGTTAAGCTGTTCTTAAAGAAGATGGTAGCGTTGTCATGGCAAGATGCTTGCCTCAGTCCCCAGCAAGCCACATTAAGTCACCATAATCACTGACAAGAAAACGCTTAAGAGGTTTTCGTGTTTTTACTTGGATCTACAGACCATGAAACTCCTGGTGTGTGGGACACTCCAGGTCTATAGCAGTGTTTGTGAATGAGCAAGTTCCTGCCCCAGAAAGCAAACCCAGAGCAAAAATTTAAAAGTTGCTAAGGGGAAAAAAGTTGCATTGGGAAGAAAATAAAACTGTCTGTGGTGTGATCCCAGAGGGCTCCCCGGAGGAGGTGGCGTTTGACCCCCGGAGCTGAAGCAGGAGCTTCAGATGAAAGCTTTGGATATGATGGGAACTATTTGCTGTAGTAGGCTGTAGATTTGGGGGACCTCAAAAAGCCCCGAGTGGCAGGAGTGACTTACAGGTCAGGGAGAGGTAGTCAACGTATGTGAGAGGTTATATGGTTCACAGTCGTCTCTGAGCCAGAGGGTGCCATGTTTGACCCACTGGACAGACATCTCCCATGAAAACTCTATTGAAGAAAAAAAGAGGTTGTTCACGGACAAGTATTAATTGATTGGTTGATTGATTGATTACTATGCCCCAGGCCTGTGCCAGCACAGGACAAGGCCAACAAGAGCTAGGAAGTCCTTGCTTTTGTACAGATTCAAAGTAAGTGCAGAGAGAGAATGCTGGATTCTGGAAGTCTCAGGAAGCAGGAACCCAAGTCATGTGAGTGTGGTCCTGAGGGGGCTACTCAGGATTAAGGTGGGGTTCCTCCTGAGAAGCCTGGGCTGAGTAAGGAGACCGGAAGGTGCTGGCTACCTGAACATAGAGAGACCCGGGTGGGGTGTGGGATAAAACCTCCTAAAACAGTGTAACTCGGGTGCTGCGAACCTCTGTGGGCAGTAAGTACTTTCAACTGTTGAGCTCAGGGAAATGTCTTAGATGCTATGGGGTCATCTGACTCTGCAGGTCCCTGACCTCCTATGGACACACGCCAGCAGCCCAAAATTATTACAAGTGGGATGCGTTTCTCCAGCCCTGAGACAGTCTCACACAGCCCAGGCTGGCCTTGAACCTTGGATCGACTTGACCAGCTCCCCCTTCCTCCAGTCTGAGTGAAGGGAGCGCAGGTGCGCTCCGCTCGGCTGCACCTCATTCTGAGCCCTGGTTCTCTTTTGAGAGGGATCTCACTCTGTAGCCCGGGCCTTCCAGCTCTCGCCCTCTTGCTTAAGCCTCCTGAAGCACCATCCAGTCTAGTGGTTGCCTAGGAGTTTTGAGCAAGCAGGTGACCTGCAACCTTGTGGCATGTTTCCTTCCTGGAATCTGCTGGCCTGGAGAACCAAAGTAGCACCCCCAGGTTCCCTAGAGGAGAGTGAGGGGGGTAGAGCTGGTGGAAGGGACAGATGGTTCCCCGGGGGAGCAGGGCACTGGGCCTACTGAAGCCATGCAGGTGGAACACTGGAGCCTGAGGCTTGCCTATGGCTGCCTTGAAGGCTGAGGGTAAAGTAGCAGGGTAGAGTTTGGCACAGTCAGTTAGGGGGGATATTGGACTAGAGCTGCTGCCTGCAGTATTAATTGATTGGTTGATTGATTGATTACTATGCCCCAGGCCTGTGCCAGGAAGAAACTGGTATGCCTTGCTCATTCTCGGGTCTCAATAATAACTGGGCACTCTGAGAAATGGCACCCGCCAAGGCCATGTGTTTCACACCATAGGTTTCTGGAACCAGGAAGTCTTTCCTGGTGGGAAACAGGGTAGGAAAGGCTCTCAGGACTGGAGCTTTGAGTTCTTGTTCATCAGAAGGACCCGGAGAGGACCGGGGAATCCAGCCTGATAGCTGGATTCTCAGCTTAGAAGTACCATCCGGCTCCTTGGAATCCGAGAAGCAGGAAGGGGCTTTACTGAGGGTCATCTGTTCTCAGGAGCACAGGGAGCTGTGGGGGTTCCCTGAGAATAGCAGGGCAGTGATCATGTTGGAGCACTTCTCCGTGCTTGGCATGTAGCAGAGAGATGTTTGCTTTCTGGTGTCTGTCTCATTCTCCAGAAAACTCTATGATACTTGTGCTTATGAATCGTGACCATTATCTGGGATCCTGCAGCTGGGCAGGAAGAGCCCGAGTGAGCCAGGCCTGAGGAGACGCTTAGTTCCCTAGTCGACATCGCCCGCCCCCTCCCTTTCTCCCTCCCTCTTTTTCTTCCTTCTTTGGCAGGGTCTCACATAGCCCAGGCTAGCCTTGAACTCACAGTGTAGCCAGGATGACTTTGAACACTCGATCCCCACTGTAGTGCTGTGGGTAGGACCTTTGCATGTGCCGGGTTAGTTCTCCCGTTCTCAGCCCCATCCCTTTTATTTATCTTCTGTGGGATTTTCATTGGCAGTGGAATCAGGCATGATTTAGACTGGATGTGGAGGAGCATGGGGGAGGGAAGGAAGGAATGTTCTGGGATACTTTGAGTCACGGATGCTGATGGCCCATGGAGTGATCAAGATGCCCTTAGACCCTCACTCACTGACTGAGAGAGAAACTGCTAAGCTCAGGCCTGCCTCAGGCTTTTGTATATGTTTTTGTGACCATTTTCAGCTCCTGTGTCCCTGAGCTTAGACACAGTCCTTCCTTTCTGGGGCAGATCCTCCCCTGGCCCCCCTCCTCCGCCCCACCCACTTCATTTCTCAGGCCCAGTTCCCTGTTCCTCTGTACTGTGGTACATTTGAAGTTTTAGCCTGTGTGTAGATTTCTTGCAAGTGAAAGGAACAGCAAGTAGCAGCAGGCCTGGGGCTAAGCAGGTTGGGGCATGTGGAGTCTATCTGTGGCTGTGCATAAAACACTCAGGAGCCCCTGAGGGGCCCCAGCAGGCGTGAGGTTAGAGACCTGGGCAGTTAGAATCTTCTCTGGCTACCAGGTGAAATTGTTACATGAAAAGGTTTGTTTTTGTTTTGTTTTGTTGTTAAAAAGAGTTTCTCTGTGTAGCCCTGGCTATCCTAGAACTCACTCTGTAGACAAGGCTAGCCTCAAAGTCACCCACCTAACTGCCTCCCAAGTGCTGGGATTAAAGGTGTACCCCACCACCGGTGTACCCCACCACCAGTGTACCCCACCACCGGTGTACACCACCACCTGTGTACACCACCACCTGTGTACACCACCACCGGTGTACACCACCACCTGCCAGGCTACATAGAAAGGTTTTTTTCTTTTTCTTTTTTTTTTTTTTTTTCAGAGACAGGGTTTCTCTGTGTAGCCTTGGCTGTCCTGGAACTCACTAGACCAGACTGGCCTCGAACTCAGAAATCTGCCTGCCTCTGCCTGCTGGGATTAAAGATGTGTGCCACTATGCCCAGCTGTTTTCGTTGTTGTTGTTGTTGTTGTTTGTTTGTTTGTTTGTTTTTAGATTTATTTATGTATATGAGCACACTGTAGCTGTACAGATGGTTGTAAGCCATCATGTGGCTTCTGGGAATTGAACTTAGGACCTCTGGAAGAACAGTCGGTGCTCTTAACTACTGAGCCATCTCTCCAGCTTCCATAGAAAGGTGTTTTTTTTTTTTTTTTGGTTTTTGGAGACAGGGTTTCTCTGTATGGCCCTGGCTGTCCTGGAACTCACTTTGTAGACCTGGCCTTGAACTCAGAAATCCGCCTGCCTCTGCCTCCCAAGTGCTGGGATTAAAGGCGTGCGCCACCACGCCCGGCTCATAGGAAGGTTTTTAAGGAGAGAGAAAAACAAGTCTCACGTCTAAGGAGCGTATTACTCATGTGCCAGTAACTGGGCAGGGTCTATAACACCTATTTCACTATGGAGCCCAGGCTAGCCTCCCCACTGGCTCCCAAAGGCAGTAAGGAGGGGATCTGGGCCTACTCCTTCCCTAGCAAGGCTGATTCTGTAGCCTTCCTATGTGAGTCCAGAGAGATAGCAGGAAGAGAGGGACAGCACATGGGTAGAGAGAGGTTGGGGTGGTGAAAAGGGTAAGGCTGTAGAGTTTCAGGGCTGGCCTTCTGGAGGGAAACTTCCAGGGTCCAGTATCTGGGACCTGTAGAAGGGGGATCTGGTGAGGTTGATTCCTGGGGTCAGTGTGACTTTGGATGTTGAAGTTCAAGAATATGAATGAGAGCCGGGCTTGGTAGCTCGCCTTCAGTCCCAGCACTCTGCACTCAGGAGGCAGAGGCAGACAGAGTTGGAGCTCTGTGAGTTCAAGGCCAGCTGAGTTTGCATAGGAAGTTTTAGGACAACCAGGGCCATGGAGAGAGACCCGTGTCAAATTCAAATCCAAGAATAATGTTTGAGGAAGTCTGGGAGGTTGTACTTCTGGTCCAAAGCTTGGTTCTTGTGAGATGCTAAATGGATTGATAAGTAGATGCAGAACCGTCATCTTCAATATCCCGAGGGGCTGGATCCCTGTCTCTGTGGACGAGGCTCTTTCTCATTATTCTGTTTCCCACAACTTACTCAAAAACAACTGAAGGCTGCTGCCGCCCCTGTGGCTGGTTCAGCCTGCAATTGTGAGGTGGAGGCAAGAGTATGGAGAATTCAGGAACGTCTTGGGTTACAAAGTGAGCCCCTCTTAGGAATCAAAAAACACATGGTGGGCTACACTGGGCTTTCTCTCTCTCTCTCTCTCTCTCTCTCTCTCTCTCTCTCTCACACACACACACACACACACACACACACACACACACACACGGTAGAGTTCTGGCCCAGAAAGTGCCAGGTTTATCCCTAGCACTAGGGATTGGGAGACTGAGCACAAGTAATTTGGCCTGTGTAAACTAGACAGGATGCACATTGAATGGTTGTCCCTTTTGCTGATTTCATAAACTACTCCAATGTTACATAAATTGAATCATTTCTTCATTAAGTTCTGGCTAGTCTTGAACTTGTGACCCTACTGTCTCAACCTCCAAAACTGGCCCTTTTGGTCCTTCCTTCCTTCTTTCCCTCCTTCCTTCCTTCCTTCCTTCCTTCCTTCCTTCCTTCCTTCCTTCCTTTTTTCTTTTCTTTTTCTTTTTCTTTTTTTTTTTTTTTCGAGACAGGGTTTTGGAACTCACTTTGTAGACCAGGCTGGCCTCGAACTCAGAAATCTGCCTGCCTCTGCCTCCCGAGTGCTGGCTGTATCTTTCTTTACATTGTGTGTGTGAGAGCCTTTGTGTGTGCATCGTAGAGAACAGGACAGCTTACAGGAGTCCGTTCCTGCTTTCTTCCACGCAGGTCCTGAGGATTGAACTCAGCGCGGCAGGCTTGATAGCAGGTGATTTTGCCCACTGACCCACCTCATCAGCTTTCAGTAAATTAAAACTGTATTTTAGTGTAAGAACTGTAATTTATTATTTATTTTTGTGTGAATGTATGTGCCAAGGCTTACATCTAGAGGTCAGAGACAGCCTAAAGGTGTGCTTCTCTCCTTACACTGGATGGGTCCTGGGGATCAAATTCAGGTCTCCCTCCCTCTCCGGCCTTGGCAGCTGAGCTTTCCCTTAAGTGCTGCACAGCTCTTGGGGGCATAATAAAAGTGTTTTTTTTTGTTTTTGTTTTTTGTTTGTGTACGTGGGTTTTATTCTTTTTCAAATTTTATTTATTTTTATTTCATGTGCATTGGCATTTTACCTGACTGAATGCTCTGTGAGGGTGTTGGCTGTCCTGGTATTGGAGTTTCAGATGGTTTTGAGCTGCTGTGTGGGTGCTGGGAATTGAACCTGGTTTCTCTGGAAGAGCAACCAGTGCTCTTAACTGCTGAGCCTTCTCTCCAGCTCTGATTTTTATTATTTTTTTAAGTGTGTGTGTTTATGCACATGCATACATGTGTGCAGAGGTCAGCTTTTAGGACTCTGTATTCTCCTTCCATCATGTGACCCAGGGAACAAGAACCTTTACCTACTGAGCCCTCTCGCAGGCCTGGAGGGAAGCTTTGAGACTGAGTGTGGGCGGGGCATACCATTAAACTCAGCAGGTGGACCTCTGAGTTCAAGGCCAGCCTGGTCTACAGAGTGAGGTCCAGGATAGCCAGGGCTACACAGAGAGAAACCCTGTCACAAAAGAAAGAAAAAGGGGAAAAGAGGTTGAGCCTAACAGGTTAGGAAACTGGCCACGGGCTGGCTTTGTTTAAGTAGGTGTTCTGACTGCTCCCTGGCTAGGTGAGGAAGTGTGCCCCCCCCCCCCCCATTGTAGACCTTGGCCTAGACCTTGCAGCTGGTGAGTGGAGTGCCCGCGATTCACAGGCGTCAGTCTGGTGCTAGCAGCCACACCCATAACCACTGCACCCTTCTGCCTCTTGATGTGGGGAAGAAAGGAAAAGGTGAACAACACAAGAGAAATGGGGGCCCTGGCTGCGCTGGGGCGGAGGAGAGGCAGACCTCGATCGGTCGGTCTGCAGGGAATTGCTGCGCTGAGGATGGAGCCCGTGACCTCTTCCAACCGCTGGGCTGCATCTTCAGCCTTTGGGTTTTGGAGACAGGAACTTGTTATGTAGCCCAGGCTGGCCTTGAGTTTGGCCTTCCAAATGACGGAATTACCACCACACCAGGGTTTGGAAGGAGGTCCTTTCTGAAGCTGGACAGAACAGCCAGACATGTTGAGAACCAGAGGAGGAGATGACTTAGTCTTAGGGTTGGGGAAGCAGAGAGATGGACAGGGGGTGTGGGGTGGAGGATTGGGGTGGGGAGGTAGAAAGTAGAGCTGGAGACCCCAAGTGCAAAGGCCAGAGGAGGGGCTGGATGTGCTAGCAGGTGGACAGAACAGATGGGCACGCAGAGCGAAATGAGACACGGAGCTAGGGGCGGGCACGGAGCTGGTGGGGACGGGTGGTCAGCCATAAGACATGAGCTTGTGCTCTTAGAAAGGTGGTAGTCCTGGATGGGTGTTGAGGAGGGCAGAACCAGGGCAAGGATTGCTGATGTCCGGGGTTGTGTGTGGTGTGTTCTCAGCATCTGCAAGGACAGGAACAGAGGTTTTGGTAGGAGACCATGGCTATCTATCTATCTATCTATCTATCTATCTATTTATCTATGAGACAGGATCTCTCTGAGTAGCCCTGGCTGTCCTAGAACTTGCTATTTAGACCAGTCTAGCCTAGAACTCAAAAAGTTTTGCCTCTCCCAAGTGCTGGGGTTAAAGGTATATGTTTACACTCCTGGCCCTATTTTGTGGTATGCCTGTTAAACCTGTGGATAGATGATGGTTTACAGAGCTTTAATAATCCAGGACTGGCACTGGATCTGTCTTGGACACTGTGGTGATGGGCTCTGAGAGAAGCTTCTGGATAAATATTGGACTCTCGGCTTCAGTCCTGCTCACTGTGATGCTGGCTGCTTCGCTGTCCCATGCAGTATAGGCTGCAACACAGTATCCCTAGCCTCCCCTTATTCGATACCTGGAGCATCTGCACCCTCAGCTCCTAGCTGTGGCAATCCAGAACCTCTTCAGAGATTACCACATGTCCTTTGGGAGGCAAACGCTTTCCTCCACTGAGAGCCCATGGTCTAACAGGAGGGACAAACAGCAAAGCAACAGGGATGGCAGCAAAGCAGGTCTGAGTAATACTGAATCGCCTTCCTTCTGACTTTGTTTTGACCCTCTGTCACACTGTCACACACACACACACACACACACACACACACACACACCCTGTGCTGTCGGCCATCTGCCTGATGGGGCACAGGCTGTTCGTCTGCCCACCTGCCCTTTGCCCCCACCCTTCCTATTCTCCCTCTTGCCACTGATCTAATTCTGCCAGCCCTTTCTAGAAAGAAGTAAAACCAGGCTCTCTCTCTCTCTCACACACACACACAAGCATACACACACTCCTCCCAAGGCAGACATCTTGTCCTAAGGAGGAGGCACAAGTTTTGCCTGCCTCTTTGTGGCTGTAACAGGATGCTGTCAGTTTCATCCTTAAAGGTGGGCTCTGTTGTCACTGACCCTTAGGTTGGCTCTGGTTCCAATTAGCCAAACAGAAACGACACAAAACTAGGATATTTTAAACCCCATCCCTGCCTCAGTCCCCCTCATTTCAAGGCAGACAAGAAGCCCGCTGCTTGCCTGCTTGCCCGAGGCAGATAAGTCCAAGGAGCAGCTTCCTAGCTGCTGCTGAAGCTATCTGGGGATGCAGCTTGCAGAGGCCGCTCCTCCTGCTGCCGCCTGGCTGCTGGCCAGAGGCTTTGAGAACCATCTCGGGGAGGCCTGGCATCTCTGCTAAGTGAGGCGCAGGGGAGGGAAGCTGGACCAATCTTTCCCCTCCTCCGAGGCTAGCTGTCTTGACACAGCGAAGCTTCCAGAACACCAGGTTCTGACCTTGTGAGAGCCACAGACCTGAGCTCCATGCATAAGCTGCTGCTTACAGGTTTTATTCTGAGACAGGGTCTCACTGCATTGTCCAGGCTGGCCTTGATCTCACCCTCTAAGAAGCTCAAGGCTAGCCTTGGACTTTCCAGCCTCCTAAGACAGTCCCTCACTCCATCCACCCAGTAGCTGGGATTACAGGCCTGCACCACCATGCCTAGCAAAAGAGACAAGTTTTAATGTAATTTCATTAGCTCATTATTTATTCATATCACCGAGGAGCCTGCTTGTTTAGGCCTGTGTCTGCTTTTCTGTGCAAAGCATTCTGGTTAGGTTTCTTTTTTCCATCACTCCCTTTGCCTTAGACTCCCAACCTCTGTACAGTGTACGTTCTGGGTCTCAAAATTCCTGCCAGTGCTATGGGGGGTGGGGTGCTCCTGCAGTGTTTTTATTGTATCTTTGGTTTCTATCCTCTGGGTGTCAGTAGCCAGCTCTTCTCTGTCCGTGACAGTCCAGAAGTCTCCATTTGTCACTTCCATGGGGGGGGGGGCGGCCAGATTTTAAGAATTATAAAAAGCATCATTTGAGGTGGCAATCTAGCAGGAGGCTTGGACAGGACAGGGGGCTTCCCGGCCTGCCCCCTCCTGTAATGAAGGTTGCGTCAGTTGAATCCGATGTCTCTCAGCTGTGTGCCTCACCGCCAAGCCCACACTAAGGGTGGGTTGCTAAGAGAAAGATAAAGGCTCAACATTGCTCCTGGGAGAAATGGGCTCAGCCTGGCCTCACTCCCGTGCCTTTCTCCAGAGGCTCAGAGATCGGGGTTACTACTGGCGTGGATGTCAGATCACAGGCATCTGCTAGCTGTGTGACCTTGAGTGGTGCACAGTGTCCCTTCTCTGGGCCCAGTTCAAGGTGTAAGCATTCCCTGCCCTGATGAACTTAGCCTCTGAACAGCCCAGATGTGGCCCCTGAGCCCAGCTTGGAGAAGCAGCCTTGCTTCTCGCTGCTCAGCCACATTCCATTACGCACTGGATCAGCCTGGTTGGTAGAGTAGGTAGGCGGACCTCTGGCTTCCTCCTCCATCGGCTTCCTTCTCCATCGGTGTTCTTCCCAGAATCCCATCTGCAGCCTTACCTTTCTTTGTCCCTGTCTCCAGCCCAGTTACATTTCCCAGATAACCTCAGACAAGCCTGAATGGCAGCAGCATTCCTTAAACAAAGCTGCCCTAATAGGTCACCAGCACATGCAGGCAGCTTCCTGCTCTTTGCCCTAGAAAACAGTTCAAGTGATCAGAGCCTGGGAGAGAGAGAGGGAGGGAGGGAGAAAGGAGAGGGAGAGCTCGGGAGAGTGTGTGTGCTTACACAACAAGCTTTAATCCACGAGCTCCCCTGCTGTGTACGTATTCTCCTTTCCACTTGGGAAGTTAGGTGTCCCTGAGGCCTATCAGCAACTCTGTGTATTGTCGCCTCCCCCAACCCCCAAACAATACTTCACACGGCTGATGGTAGAGTCCGAAGCCACATGAAGGGGAAGGGCAGGAGAGGGTGCCCGGATCAGGCCTCAGGTTCCCCATTTGGTCCCAGTAAGGTTTCCCTCCCCAGTAAGAGCCGACCCTTCCCTTTGGGTGAAGCCAGGCCTGTTGTCCTGAGTGCCTTTGTCAGGCCTGGTGGCTCTGGAGTCGGCCCCCTCTGCTGCTATCGGCCTCAGCTGGTTCAAACAAAATCCTGTCTCCTTTCCAAAGCCAGGGTTTGCCCTGCAGTAGTGTGTGTGTTTAGATTCCTGGCTGGGTCTGGAGCCTGAGAGCAGATTTCCCCAGCCAGGGAGAGTGCAGGCTGGCCTGCTGGGCATCTGTTGTCCTTGGGGGGCAGGGAGAGCAAGCCATCAGCTCAGCCCTTCAATTCCTTTGAGGAAACGCCGGGGGAGACAGGAATGAGTCCCAGTTTCAGTAGCTGAGGGGGACTTTATTGCTTTCTGGGTCCACCTCCTGGTGTCTGGCTGCACCAACTGCCGGCCCCTGAAGAAAGGTGTTTATTTAGCGTCTGTTTTTTTTTTTTTTTTAAGAATCTTGTTAATTAAGGATGTTGTTTAAAAAAATAGCTAAGAATAGGAGAGAGCCTTGGACAGTCTTTGATTCTTCTCTGTGCCTTTTCTACAAATGACAGCTTTTAGGAAAGAATCAGGCACTGGTCGCCCACCCAGCACCATCGGAGAGAATTCTAAGCAGGTCTGAGAAACTAGTTAATATTTTACTGGGGAGCAGAGCCAGAGATGGGGGAGTAGGGGGGTTGCCAATGTGAGGCTGTGTGTGTGAAATTGCCCTTCCATCTGCCTTAGGGGACGAAAAGAAGCAGTTCTCTGTGGAAATAAATTGAAGCAAGAACCCTTACGAAGCCTGGGGGATTTGTCTGCCCACCAAACAGGGCCCAGTTTCCCCCCAGAACACACATACAGGGGCGATTGTGGCAGAAAGGGCCAACCTGTGGGTGTGTAGGCCTGACTATAATGGACGGGCTTGTTTCCTGGCCCGGTTTGACATCTTTCTCTGTCCCTCTGGATTTAAATGGCTTCTCAGACTGAGAGGCACTGCCTGTATGCCCTGGATTCACAAGGTCCACGCCTCCTTGGGAAGCAGAGGCGAGACAGCAGCTAGCTAGCTCTCTCTCTCTCTCTCTCTCTCTCTCTCTCTCTCTCTCTCCCTCTCTCTCTCTCTGCATCTGCCCAGAGAGCTGCAGCTGGTATTTTTCCACAGGCCCTTTCTGCAATCTCAGGGCCTAGTTTTTCCCAGCGAGGCCCAGAGTCCGAGAGAGGGTTAACAGGCAGGAAGCTGAAGGCATCACAGACTAATACGGAAGTCAGATTTTTGTTTAACTGACAGGTTTAGCAGGCCTCATCGGTGGGGGGAGGGAGAAGGGGGAGGGAAGTCTTAAATGGAGGCATGTGGCCTGCTAGCAACGCATTTGGCTTTTCTTAGGGTAAGCCTGGAGAGGGTCCCTCCCTTGCCATCCTGACAGAGACCTTTTTGGGTTTTCTTTGAGGAGGCTGAGGAGGGTGGTGAGAGGTTATAGGTCTCCCAGCTTTGCAAATGGCTCTGTGGGCCTGCCTTTTTCCAAGAGGCACTTTGACCATGACTAGGCAAACTTGGCTACTCCACCTCACAGCAGCGGCACCTCTCAGCTCCCAGGAACCTGGGTGTCCCTTGCAGATTTGTTGGGGGGCCACCCCTCGGGCTGCCTGTTCCCTCCCTCTGCCCCTCAGAGGCCTGCCTCTGGCCTTGTCCCTATTGCTTCTCCTCCCTGGGGCTCTCTCCACCCCTAAGCTCAACTTTGTCCTTTGAGACCCACTCAAGCTGGCTTGTTCTATAAAACGGCCTGCTCGCCTCCTTAGAGAAGAACTTGTGTGTGGAGGCAGGCGTGGATGGGTCGGCCAGCCCACCCCAAAAGGGCCCTTCCCAGTGGCGCGCTGGCCTCAGGCTTTGCTGGAGCAGGTCAGGCTGGCTGCACGGGTTTGCCTGGCCTGGGGGATGGAGCCAGGGGGTGGGAGAAGTGCTTGTGGAGGCCCTTGTCCCAAGTTTTCCCTCCTGCAGAAGGCCTAGCTTAGCCTGTCTTTTTCTATGCACAGGATGGCTCTTGCTCACCCGAGCCTCACAAAGATAATCGCTCAGGAAGTGTTTCAGCCAATCGGCGGCGGCTTTACACTCCGATTGGCCGGGGCAGCCAATCGGGGATGAGCTTTTATTAGGCGGCCAGATCATCAGCCGAAGTGCCAAACCCTTTTTCTGTGAGAACTAGGAGCCTGTCCTCCATGTTTTATAAGTATTGACATTACACAGTTAACAATGCATCCACAGAGGTAAGCTCGGCTTTTTAACCATCTTTTCCCCCCTCCCTCCGAGTCATCGAGTTGTGGACTAGCAGTGTGATTTCTCTGTAGCCTGGCTCTGCCACACTTCCCCCCCCAGAGCACTTAGGGTAACTTGGGACTGTTTAGAGAGATTTTTTTTTTTTCCTTTTTGGGTCACATGGCTAAGTAGCCATTAGCCATAGCTTGATTTTACAGACTGGTGAGGGCCTGGAACACCTTTACTCTGACCAGGACAAAGAATTTCTGGACTAGTTTGAAGCTAGATCCTGGTATGCCAAAAGAGAAGCTATTATCCCCCCTTCTTTTATTTATTTTTCCCCCTCTCCCTTCCTCTCCCCCTCTCTCCCTCTCTCTCTGAGCAGTCCTCCCCCCGCACTGTCGGTCGCTGTGTGTCACATGCCTGCTGGGGGAAGAAAATGGAAGGTAAGCCAGAAGCCAGAAGGTCTTCTCCCAGCACAGTTCAGGACTGCCTGTGGCAGAGAGCAGAGCAATCCAGCCTGCTTCTCCAGAGAGGTTCTGGGAAAGGCTGGGCTAAGTTCTGACAAGAGAGGATGCGTGTTTGCACCAGAAGCCAGGCCTGAGCAAGACCAGTACTCAGGGACCCAGGCTGGCTCCTGGGCCTAGGTGGGTGGTGGCGTGTGGACTGTCATCTCTTCCTCTCCAGAGCTTCGCACTCGTAGCCACATTGTTTAGGGTTGTTTTTTTTTTTCCTCCCTTCCCCCCCCCCCCCCCCCCCCGACTTAGCTTGGTACAGAATGTTCTTCAAGTCAGCCTACAGCCAGCAAATGGTTCTGAAAGTGTTTCCTAACCTCTGAGGGAGGTTTTGGAGTAGGCTTGGTGCCTGGGGGGAGTTGGGGGGTTGGGGAGGAGTGGGGATGGGGAGAGATTTTGAATAACATCCTGCAGGGGGAAAAAAAAAAAGAGATCTGTGGGGACTCTGACTTCTTTAGTTTTATACTTCTTTCTTGCATGATTTTTCCATGGGCTAATATCTCTTTTATCCTTGTCTCCCTCCCCCCTTTTCAAACATTCTATCATCTTCTGTCCTCTGTGACACAGTACAGGGGACATGGCTCATACATACCTGAGACTCATGACAGCATCCCATATCCAGTTGCTGGCTGGGTTGTGTTATTGTGGTTGTTGTAGTGGTGGTGTGTGTTTTTAATAATACCATGTAACTGTTTACCAAAAAAAAAAAAATTTCCTTTTTGATCAAGTCCCAAATCTGCCAGCCTGTCCTCTCCTCCTAACTGGGGAAAAGTGAGACGGTTGCTTGAACAACTTGTGTTGGGTAAGTAAATCTATCTCCTCTGTGAACGTGGATCAAGAGTTTGGTGAACCTCTGGGGTCTGTGGTGATGGGGGCGGGGAGAGGGTGGCTTCCAGAGAGTGTCTTTGAGTTTAGGTGATGGCTTGAATCCACTGTTGTCCCTGCTAATCTGCAGTTAGGGCTGCAGAGCTCACTTCCTGTTTACCTCAGCTGGGGGGAGGAATTCTGGGTTCATTGTGACTCGCAGCTAGACCTTGGATAGTGCTGGGCTCTTCTGAACTCTGGGTAGGTGATCTGCTTGTGAAGTGTGAGCAAAGCTGTTTGTCCGTGGGGGAGGGTTCCAAAGCCCCCCACACAGGGCATGTGCCTGCATGTGCCTGCATGTGTGCCCAGTGTTTTCATGTATAAGTTTTATGGTGTTTACATCTAGAACAGAAGCCTATCCACTCCCAAACTAGGCTTGGCTTAGGACCCACTGACCACCAGATACAGCCTTTAACTCCCTGAAAGTCTGGGCCACACACCCCTGTACATGTTGGCTTTGCGTTTGCCCTACTTTTGAGGCTGCAGCTAGAATTTTAAAATCCTCACCTTCAGGGTCCACCTGGAAGCTCACCACATCTCTTTCCTGCTTTGAGACCCAGTCAGGCTGCATGGAAGGCTGCATGGAAGGCTGCCTCTGAGCAGTGGTCATCCTAGGCCAACAGCACAGACTTTTGACTTTTTTCTTCTAGTGTTCAAGCAACTGAACCTTTGACATCAGTTGAAAAAGGTTCACTTAGTAAAGAGAGACGGACTAAATTATCAACTGGGCAGTCTGTGTGGGCAGGCCGGTGTCTCCGAGTCAAACACAGATGGGTTATAATGTACTTTAAGCAGTGCCTGGACCGCACACAAGTTCTGCTAGTCTCATTATTCTTACTTATCTCCTTGCTGTAAATGGAAATTACAAACTGAGTTTCTTGAGGCCTCTGCAGATCCAGTGGCTAGTCACCACCCTCCTGGTTTGCCTCTCTCAGCCTTTGCATAACTTCTTGGGCTGAAAGGAAACTTGAGGGCAAAGCGTTTGTCCTCTAAGAGCTCACATTAAAATGGCTCCTACAGGTTTGGGAAGCCAGGATCTGTTTGTGAGTGTGAACCCCAGCCAATTTCTCAGCCCTGACTCAAGCTGGCTGCTTTTCCTCGTGGCCACCACCGTGCCTGGGGTTGGTAAAAAGTTAATTGCTTTCGAAGTAGCATTCTTTTCCAGTTACTAAAGGGGGGAATTAAAAAAAAAAAAAAAGTCTGCATTGCAGTTGGACCGGGTGGGATCTCAGTGCAGGCCCACTGATTAGCCCAACGGGGTTCCCCTTTCTTCCTGTTCTCTTAAGCCAGCAGATTTAGGGGAAAGGTTAGAGATTGGCATTTGCAGTGGCCTGAGTAAGGACTTCTGGAAATTTCTACCATTTGTTGTTGTTCCTTTTAGGACAAGCAGGCGGCCACGCCGAGGAGTCTCTTGCATTCCATCCTTAGGACTCCCCCATCCCCCACCCTGCTTTCCCTCACCCAGGTGGAAGGTTCAGCACTTGTGCAGATCGCCAAGGCGAAAACAAACTGATGGGCTGTTTTCCTTTTTCCTCCTGCCTTCTTGGTCCCCAAAGAGGATGCACAGCTGCAAAGGAACAGATACAGACACTGGTGCTCGCTCTCTCTCTCTCTTTCTCTCTCTCTCTCTCTCTCCCCTCCATCCCACTCTCCCTCCAGCCCCCCTACTCACTTCTCTCCCCACCCCCACCCCATCTCCTTCTCTCCCACTACCCCCTCCCTCTCTCTCTTTCTCTCTCTCTCCCCCACCTTCCAGTGACTCCCTCCCTCTCACCTCTCAGCCTTCTCCCCACCCTCTCTCCCACTTAAGTCCCTCTTCTGAGATGGGTACCGCCATTCTGCTTCGGGAGATGAAGTGGCATTCATGTGGGGGGAGGGGAGCAACTGCTTTTATTAGCTCCAGAAAATGGTCAGTGCTCAGTCTTAACTAGGAATTAATTACATATAATCATTCAGTAAACTTTCTTCAGGGTTTTTTTTTTTTTATCCCCTTTCCCTAATTGTAGAGCGAGAACATTGCAGAAACGGTGCAGCCAAGTCTAGCTACTTCTATACTCGCCAACAAAGATTCGAGTCAGAAAGCACGAGTTCCCTTGGATTATAAATTAGAGATAAAAACAATAGCCTTCCCTCTTTCTTCCAGAGCCTGTGCAGCATCCGGTCCTAAATAAAAGGTGTGTGTGTGTGTGTGTGTGTGTGTGTGTGTTGTCATATTTTAGAAGGCTGGGTGCTGGTGGTAACCCTGGAGGCAGGCTATGTTTGGGAAGTCCAGCCTAGTCAAATGTGTGATCTCTTTTGTTTCTGTTTGCTTTCTTTCCCCTTCTGGCTCCTCTGACTGAGGCACCCGGTTGCCAGCCCCTGGATTTCTTTGCCTCTGGTTGACCCTGAGAAGAAAGACACATTCAAGGGGCCCCCTCTCGGTGGCTCGGATGTGAAAGGCAGTGGTGGGTTTAGAAGCCTTCATGGTTGTTCTTCAAATGCAATAGCAACTCAGGAGTTACCCTTGGCCTCAGGTTGCTGGGCTCAGGCCGCCCTTCCCCCTCCTCGGCTTCAGCTCTCCTTCCAGACAAACAGGGAGGCCCTGCCAACGCTGCAGCTCATGCTGCCAGGCCGGCCCTTCCTACCCGGATCACCTACCTGCAGGCCGGCTCCCAGCCAGCGGCTGGGCCTTGCCCGGCTCAGCCTTGGGCATGGCGCCCTTCTTTCTTCCTAGGAGCTGAAAAGCTGTCACCTTGAAGCTCCCTGTTCCTAGTGCTAGAGGGATTCTGAAACTCTCAGACCTTAGCAGTCAATGACATTGGCCACCATGAGGCTATTATTAATAGATCGGCCTGTGCAGGGGGCTTTTACAAGATGCATTGTTACACCCCCACACACACACACACTCTGAGTGTGTGTGGGAGAAGGTGGACAGAAACCTCTTTTGTGAGAGTCTTCCATGGACTTGGGTCAGTCCTCTGTAGACTTGAGGGTCTGTCCTTGCTGATCCCTGGCCTCAGGAGTGGCTGCTGTTATTTGGTGGCGGCAGATTTTAGGCTCTCAGACTTAATACATTTTCACCCTGGCCTCAGACAGAGGTGCAGCCCTGTAGCTTTGGCGTCTTAGATGCCTGCTGTTCTGGGAGATTTCTTATTCACCTGGAGAAGTGATGTGGAGCTGTGCTGCTCTGGACTCAGAAGGGCACACGCACTTCCTCCCGCTGCAGCCTGCTCTCTAGGACAGATCAGCCTTGCAGAGACCTGTCTGTCTTCACATTATGCCAGGGGGTCGAGTAATTCCTAACCTTCCACTCACCTCAGTGCAGGGTAAGGGGGCCCCAGCACAGTCTCCCGAGGAAGGCTGGACGCCTGAAAAGGAAGGCTTTTCCTTAGGAACCTGTGACTTCACTAAGTCTCCCTGCCACTGACTGCAGTTTTTTTTTTTTTTTCCCCTTCCTTCTTTTTTTATTCTTCAAACGTTGGATTGTTGGTGTCCTTTGGTGGAGCGTTTCCTAGTTCTGATGTTTATGAAGGCGGCTTTGGAGCTAGCAGGGCTCCTTAAACATGAGCTCAGCTATTGAACACTCTGCTACCATTTTAGTTCAATACAGGAATGAGGCACTGTTGCCAGCCGCCATTTTAAGAATCCTGCATAAATAGCTTAGCTCCGATGACTGCCCGTTTTAGGTGAGTGATTGCAGATTTGCTAACCGTCCCCCTCCCCCAATTAAAGGAATTTATTTGCAGATTGAGAGGAGCATGCTTGGTTTGGTTTTGTTTTTGTTCCTCCCCCCCTTTACATCTCGATGCTGACGGTGGTGACATGGGGGGAGGATGCTGTGGCTTGGGTATTAAGTATTTCTTACAGCCTGGACCCTTTTGGTCTTTTTGAATGAACGTAAAAGCTAGGAGAAGCGCTTGGGACTGGTGCATGATTTCCTGAATTGCTGTTGATGTTCTTCTGACTAGGGCAGCGAGGTCTTGTGCATGCTGGTTCTGTGTTCTAGCTGGTTTACAGATTGTTATAAAGTCAAGCCGTAAGGACACTTGGGAAAAGCAGGATCTGCCTATTGTATATCCATTCAGGCTCTCTCCCCTAACACCCTGTCAAATAGCTAGGCTTTTTCTTTTCTCTCTCCCCTTTGGATGTGTTGAAGGGGTGAGATGCCTGGGAAACACGGACCATCCCTGAGTCCTCAGAATTAATAATCAGAAGGGATAAGGCTTCCTGGAAGGACAGGAGTGCGGAGTGCATATGCAACTTTTAATTGCTTCTTTCTCCCTCCCCAGTGCGTGTAGGTTTAGAAGCCCAGATTTCTTGCTCAGGGAAGGAGTTATGTGGGAGTCTTCTTTTTAGGCAAGGGGAAGAGATGGACTTGACCGTGTTTGCAGGTGCTGGTTCTTCTATCCGGTGCCTGAAATGTAGCAGTTTGTGGACCCCCCAGCAAGTGCGTTGGGTAAATATGAGCTTTAGTCCTGGTGCTCGTGCCTATACAATGTATGCAACTAGTTGATGATTTTTTTTTTCTTCTTGGCTAATTTCGCTCTGTTCTATATGTGTCCATTCACCCTACCAGACCTTTACAAAATAGAAATGTCAGCTTAGAAATGGGACTTGTTTCTTTGTGGATGGAAATGATCAAGGTTGTTGGATTCTAGCAGCCGGGGCAGAGGGCAGGCTGTGTGGCAAAGGGGGTTGGGGTTGGGGGTGAGGGAGGGGGCTGGAGGGGGTAGTGCGCTGCATATGCTAAGACTTTTAATGTGTTAATGGCAAAAGTTCAAAGTATTTTCTCCAGCTGCAGTTTTCTTTCTAAAGATTGTTATTTGGCTGCCCGCCCCCTACTTCCACCCCACAATCTCCAAACAGCTCTTAAACTAAATTGCCCAAGATCTGTGGGGGCATTTAGAAAGATGCGACTCTTTCTCATCAGCACTTTTGATATGATTATTTATAGTTCTTCCCTTCCAGTAACAGACCCAGGCTTAACCCTGAACAACAACAACAAAAACAAAAAAATAAAAGAAAAAGAAAGCCGAGATTGTCGTGTGGGCAAAGGGTAGGCCCTCAGATGTGGCTATTTGAAATGACTAGTTTTGAATTTTGGTCTTTGCAAAGTATTCTTTCTCCCCCCACAGCCCCACACCCCTCTTAAATTCAGACACTGCAATCGTCAATTTAGTCAAATACAAGTTGTTCACTTGTGCATATGTGTTGTGTGTGTGCACACATGTGTATTCGCACAGATGGGGGTTGCCTTTGAAGGGATGGCTTGCTGTTGTGGGAAAAAGATGGTTTTTCCTCAGTGCTGGAAGATTCTAGGCTCAAAAATTGATGGTGCTGTTGCTAAAGTCAGGTGACTGTGGCGATCACTTGTGATGCTAGGGAAGATGAAAAGGCTTACCACCCCCCCTGCTTTGCATTTTCGTTGCTTCTCTGCTGCATTCCTGCCTGAAGTATGCAGCCCCTCTGGGCTCTTACAAGCCACGTAATTGTTCTCTTCAGTGCGGTCCTCTTCCTTGATCAATACACCTTTGCCTGTTTCCATCACATCAGAAATCCTTCAAGTGGGTCTCCAGTCTTGCCTCTGTGTGTGTGTGTGGTGTTAGCTCTGAGAGTCATAATTGTTTCCCCACTGGTACTTTTCAGTTGGAGCACAAATTAGCATTGTACCCCATTGCTCATTCAAAATATGGGCACGATCCATTTTTCATGCCTCATGCTAGAGAGGGGAACAGGATGCCAGTTGCTAGGAAGATCAAGGTTATGGGTTGTGCTTTTAAAGTTAACCATCTACCTCACCTCTGGCTGCAAGAACTGCCCCTCCAGCAGTACCCAGGCAGATGACCTGCATGGTTTAGGCAGTGTTTCTGAGTTGGAGATGTTCTCCTGAAACCGGAGTAGAAGGTGCATCTTCCATGTCCCCGGATTGTTCCATGTTGGTGACATGCTCAGGTCTGGCAATCAGGCTTCTTTTGAGAAGGATCACCTGTTACAATGTGTCATTATCTCCTTGGGGATTTGGGACATTGGTCTCTCTACAGATACAGACTAAATGAAATTGTTACCTAGGCCCTGTATCAGAATGCTAAGTGTGTTAATATTTAAATTTAGGCCCAAACTACCTTCCTTTCTTTTCTCTTTTGGGACTAGTTAAAGTCCGGGGACTCTCGGCTCCTGTCATGTGCGATAATCTTTTCTTTTTCTGCCTAGTTTCTGTCTTGAATTTTGTCCTCCCCTACACACCTGGAGCTCTCCCAGACAAGACCCCATCTTACCCTGAGCTCCCAGGCTGGAGGCTGCCTTTTTGACACAGAGCACGGAACCCAGACAGCATAGCCTTCTCAGCTGTTTTCCTCTCTTGCCTTTGAGCCTTCCCAATGGAAAATTCCAGCCATATCAATTGATGATGCACCTATTTTCTTCTTGCTGAACCCTGATCTGTTGGGATGGCACCTAGAGTGGTTGCTTAGCATCTCCCCAAAGCAGTACCTTGGAATGCCTGAGCCATTCTCTAGTACCTGCCTATAACAGCAGATCTGCCTTTCCTTCTGCTTGGCTTGTGAAGTGTTAGGTTGACAGGGCCTGCTCTGTTGAACCTGTGTTCCAACAGGGAGGCAGAGAAGGTTCTGGATGACAGACCTTCCTAGCTAAGGGGGGGCCTGCCTTTCTCCTTTCTTAGCCCAGCTTATCACTCAGCCTGTGTCCTTTAAATAATCCTTCCTCATTCCACTGTCTGTGCTGGAGTGTAATTAGTCACAGTTCAGAAGGAAGCCATGCCTGGTGGGGCTGAGACTGCCCAGAGACCCTAGGGTCCTGATTCCTGTGATAAAGGCTGCTAGAATCTGGCCATGTTTTTCTACTTTGTAATTTAACCGGTATGTCTTTTTTTTTTTTTTTTTTTTTTTTTTTTCTCCATGTTCCTGACTTACTGGGGAGCTGTTGGGTTCAGGATGGGGGAGGCCAGGGAATACTGGTAGAATTCTAGGTTTCTCTACCCTACCTTCATGGCTCCCTGGTGTTAGCAATGAGAGACTTGCTAAGTTGAAGGCTGGGCTCTTTAGGATTGAAGCTGGTAGGTGGTACTTGAGCTTCTAAACTAAAACCATCCCTCACAATCTCTTAATGAATTAGGTACGACAACTGAAATATTAATTTGACTTTTTAAGAACGTATTTTTAGTATTCTGGTATTTTAAAGAAGTCCTTTGGCATCTTCTCACTTGGTTGAAGTCAGGTGTGTCCCCTCTCCTCCACCCCCTTTCCACTAGGAAGGATGGCCTTGAGAGAAGGCGGTTTTGCTCTCTGGCTTCGCAGCAGCTGCCCCCACAGAGGCCATTTGCAGCCTACCCTAAACATACATAATCTGTTCTATTTCAGCTTGGCTGAAGAGGAAATAAAAACTGAGCAGGAGGTGGTGGAGGGGATGGATATCTCTACTCGCTCCAAAGGTAAGTAAAAAATCTCAGATTATCTACTGCGACCTCCAGGAGAGGGGGTTTCTTTTGTTGTGGAGAGAGGTGACACATGGCTCTCTGAGCAGCCGGCCGTCTGGCCGGCTGCGACACCGACACTGTAGGGTCTTTTGATGGATGAACCTAATTTCTGGAGACATGGTTCAGTTGTCCGTCCTTCCCTGCCCTGCCTGTGTAGGTGTGCTGACTTGCCCGGCATTGCCCTGTGGTAAATTTTGGGTGTGTGTCTGGGGCTGTGGGTGCCTGCCTGCCGGTCTCTTCCCCAGAGCGATTCTTACAGGAGGCTAAATGTGCTTTCTGCAGACGCCACTGAGGTCTGCAGCTGTGGCAGGCTTCCTGATTGTAACAGCAGGCCTCTGGGCAATCGGTGGGATGGAGTGAACCGGCGTCATTGGAAAATGGTGGTCTTAGTTGGCAATTACAAGGGAGTGAGGAGGCCGGTGCCTGTGTTGGGAGCAAACTACGGTGTCTTCTCTGTTTATTCTGTTTGCAGGGGAGCCTGCAGTGGCCTGGGCCTGCCTTGCTGCTCAGTGAGAGTTTGTGGGGCACCCCAAGGGGTGCTTTGGGCACTCTGAACAACAGCCCTTTGGAGGACTGTCACGTATTTGCCACAATAGCCTAGCGGCTATGCTGTGCTGGTCTGTTCCCTTTGCTGCAGCTCCAGGCTGTGTCTGGGAGGTGGGAGGGGCTGCAGGGAGGGTTGTTACAGATCCTTCCAGGAGGAGGCTCTCATCTGGCCAGGATGTCATAAAATAGCACTTCCTAGAGGCACTTGAAAGAAAAGAGAGCATCCTGGAGCTTTAAAAAAAAAAAAAAAAGAAAAGAAAGAAAAGAAAAGACCGTCTATTATTTGGGTCAAGCTAGGGGTCAGGTGGTCACACAGAGCTGGCTGGGAGGAGGGAGGGGGAGGAGGAGGAAGAGGAAGAGGAAGAGGAAGAGGAGGAGGAAGAGGAAAGAAGGAAGAAGAGGAGGAGGAAGAGGCGAGGTTCACTGCCCTGTCCCCTGCCTCAGTTGTCCCAGGGTGTATAGGTCATCTGAGTTTCATTGTTCCAAGTGTTGAGGAACCCAGGGAGCTGGGGCAGGGTGTGGCTTCCCACCAGAGCCTTTGCAGACAGTTGGTCAGGACTGAGGCAGCCCCTTGAAGGCCTGCTGCCGTGATTGTGATCGGCCGATGAGACGATGAGACGTGTTCTGATGACACTTGACAGAGTGGAGAGGATGAGGGAGAGTCCATAAAGAGGGGGGCTGGGTGGTGTTGGGTCTTGATCTTTGTCTGTCTGTCCGTCTGTCTTCTGTTTACTTCCTTTTCTTTTTCTTTTTGGAGACAGGGTCTCACGACACAGCTCTGGCTGGCTTAGAACTAACTCTGTAGATCCTGTTAGCTTTGAACTCACAGAAATCCACCTGCCTCTGCCTCTGCCTCTGCCTCCTGAGTGCTGGAGTTAAAGGTGTGTCCTTGCTATCTCAGGCTCCTCCCACCTAAGGCTGTCTAGGATAGAGATACTGGTGTGTTTGAAGGCCTGTGGGACAACAGGAGCCTTCTAGAAGGCCTGTCTAATCCCCTTCTGGGGTGAGAGGTATCCCACCCTGCAGGTGAGAACACCTGAGTCTCTAATGGGTGTTCAGTCAGGGAGGAGACTTTGTCAAGACTTCCTCATTCCTGGACTCTCCTCAGGAGGCAGAGTAAAACCTCTTCCAGAAGGACCACAGTCATAGGCCACCAACTTGGGAAAAGTCCCCAGGGTCCTGCCTGTCTTGCCCACTGTGGAGACCTTTCCTGTCGTTACACACCAAGAAGTGCCTAGTTCATAATCAAATGCTGTTTCCCCTCTGTCTGCTTGCCAGCTCTGGATGACTCCCCCAGGGCACTGAGGACCATTCTGTAGGGCTGAGGGGATGGCTCAAATGGGAAAGTGCTCGCTGAGGCCCTGAGGTAATCTCCAGAACTTATGTAAAAATCCTGCCTTGAGTCTGGTCTCAGTGTGAGACCTCTAGGGAAATACAGTTGGTGGGCAGACAGACAGCGCCTGAGTAAGGCCTGAGGCCGACCTCGCGCCTCCATCTGTGTGCGCACACGTGCACAGGCACCCGTCCTCACTCAGATCCTTCTTCCCAAGCTTTTGCTTCCCTCTGCCCACCTTCTCACACCCTTCTGCTTGTCCCCTGTCACGGGGACCTGCCTCTCCACTGCCCTGTGTGACACCCGTTCACCCGTACCATCTCTTCCCAGCTTCGTTCCCTGTGTCCTTCTGTTTGTCTTTGGGAGTTTGTGCCTCTGTCTTTCTGGAACATGCTGTCCTGGCTCCTGGCAGCCTGCTCCGGATCACACAGATTCAACACAGACGTTGCTAGAAAGGCTTTCGGTGGCTGCTGATTCTGAGGGAGCCCGTTCTCCCATTTTGAGTTGCGGTTTTTTTTTTTTTTTTTTTTTTTTTTGAGACAGGGTTTCTCTGTATAGCTCTGGCTGTCCTGGAACTCACTCTGTAGACCAGGCTGGCCTCGAACTCAGAAATCCACCTGCCTCTGCCTTCCAAGTGCTGGGATTAAAGGCGTGCGCCACCACGCCCGGCTGAGTTCCGGTTTTAGAGTAAGCTCATTTTAAGAGTTTTTAGATTTCAAGAATACGTACGTGGCCCTGCTTCACCCCACCCGCCTCCACCCCTCCCCAGCCCGCCTGTTTCTGTCCGACTTGGCATATCTAAATGTTCTGGATTCATAAAGCCCACACTGGATTCGGACTTCCCCGGTTTTCCTGGCAAAGGTCTCCTTTCTCTTCTGGAATGCTCTTGTGACACTCTTTGACACTGTCTCCCCAGTTTCTCAGACCTTGGTTTTTGTTGACCTTGACATTTTCCAAATTGTACTCTTAAAAAAAAAAAAAAAAAGGTGTGTGTATCTGCCTGCCCGCGAGCCTGCCTGTCTGTGTGAACAGAGGCTCATGGTAGCTCCTGCCGACCTTAAACTTGCCATGTAGTCAGGGGTGATCTACCTAAGTGCTGGGCTTACAGGTGTGTGCCACCATGCGAGGGTTATGTGGTGCTGGGGACGAGACCTGGAGCTTGTTAATGCTAGGCAGTGAGTGCTCCCCACTGAGCCACATCCCAGGAGCACGGGGATTGCGTCTCTCCTCCTACTTCTGTGTGCCTCCTCCTCCAGGACAGCGTGACTGCATTAGAATTCTGTACAGTGGACATGATGTTCCCTTAGGTCTGTCTCTCCCCCTTCCCCTCCTCCAAAAAAGGGTTATTTATTTATTTTATTTGTTTGTTTAATTTTCTAAGTATGGGTGTTTTGCCTGCAGGTGTGCCTGTGTACCTTGTGCATGTCTGGTACCCACAGAGACCAGAAGAGGGTGTTGGATACCCTGGAACTGGGGTTATAGGTGGTTGTGAGTCATAGAGGAATCGAACCCAGGTCCTCTCTGGAAGAACCAGTGCTCTTAATTGCTGAGCCTTCCCCTCAGACCCCCCTAGGTGCTCCATTGTTCCTCTGTGTGATTGCGGATCCCAGAATCATTCGTGAGCTCTTGGGGGTTTATACTTCTGATTGCTCTCACTGGGCTGCTGGGAGCACTCTGTGTTGGTTCTGGGTATCCCTGGGCCAGCTTGTCTTCGCGGTCTCTGTCTATTTATGACTGTTTATGTTCTGGCTTCATCATCTTCATGGTTCACTCCGGGCCCTTTTGGGACAGTGGTCTTAGAAACCAAGATCCAGGTGTGCTGGGTACGTGTGTTGATGCTGGACCGTCTGCTTCTAGGTTAACAGAGAAGCTGTGTGTCTCACAGTTGCTGCTCCTGTCTGTGTGGGGTTTTTATTTTTATATTTTGCACATGCCTTTCTGTGTCTGTGGTGACTAGCCATGAGTTCATGTGCTTTGTCTCCAAAAAAAAAAAAAAATTAGATATTTTGCAATTTTGTGTGCATATGTTATACAAACACGTAGAGGCCAGAAGACAGCTTGCTGGAGTTGGTTCCTTATACCATGTGGTACCCTCGGGATCGAACTCAGATCTTCAAAAGTGCTTGGAGGCAAGCACTTTTACCCACTGAGCCAGTTCATCGGCCCTTAGCTCCTTACCGTTAGTTTATGGGCCACTTGCCTTCCCTAGCTCGGCCAGCCCAGCACTGGGGAAGCTGGTTCCTCAGGTTTGTCTTTTGTGAGCTGCTTTGGAGTATTTTTAGGCTGACCTGCAGTGGACAGTGAAGACTGCTAACTCAAGTGTACACTCAGTAGACCCTGATCCACTCAAGTCACTGGGGACGTGGGGAGATGGAGAGATGGCTCAGTGGTCAGGGTATGTGGTTGCTACTCTTCCAGAGAACCCATGGCTCACAACTGCTTATGACTTCAGCTGCTTGGGGTGGGGCATGCACATGTGTCATACACACACTCAGACACACACATACACATACATTTAAGGAAGATACTTGACTATTTCCTGCTCTCTAGGGCTCTCTGTCATTATTCCTATTGCTATCCTGGGCTCTTCTGCCTGTTGCTATTCAAGAACACACCATTCACCATTTTTTTCTAGAAGGACCTTGACCTCCAAGTGCATCTTAGAGCAAGATAATGTGGCCTTTATATATGTGTGTGAGTGTGTGTGTTTGAGTGTGTTGAATGTGCCCGTGCACTTGTCTGTGACTAAGTATGGATCGTTGAGGTAGCTTTGGAGATCTTTCTCTTGCTCTCCACCTTACTTTTTGAGACATGGGATGACCAAACCTGGAGCTGGCCATTCTGGCTAGACTGTCTGACCATCAGGCCCCTGGTTAGTGTCTGCCTGTCTTCACTCTTCCCTATGATCTGGGGTTATACACACATCTTCCTGGGTCTGGCTTTTCACATAGCGCTTTTTACCGGTTGCCTAGCTTTTGCTGTGAGCACTTTGTCCACTGACCTCAGAACTTTGATTTTTTTTTTTTTTTTTTTTTTTTTTTTTTGGTCTTACAGATTCCAGGTTGCCTTCCAACTTGTTATGCAGGTGAAGGTGACCTTGAACATCTGATCCTCCTGCCTCTACCTCCTAAGTGATGGGATTTCAAGGTTTCCTATCACTGCACCATACCTTAGAGATGTGGAGCATGCCCTCTACAGAGCTGCCAACAGCGTAGGGTTTTTCACCCAGGCCAGAGAGCCAGACTCCTTGGTTCCTGCTTGCCCCTGCCAGAGCAGGAGTTATATTTTCCCTAAGTGGGATGGGAAAGTTCAGGTGAGCTTTGCTCGCATAGGGTGTTCAGAATGGTATGTGAACAGGGAAGCACCCCCCAAATGCCAGGCACGATCAGATAGACTTGGAGAACAGGGAGTTCTTCCTGGCTGTATTTTTGTTCTTGCTCTAAGAAGAGGTTGTAGAGGTAGGTATGTCTAGCCAGCTTGGTAAGCTGTGTGGGGCTGCCCAGGGTTACCTGGGAACCGGGAAATGTCTGTCTCTGTGTGCACAACTCCATGGATGGAATGTTCCTTCATTACAGTGGTTTAGCCTGCTGACCTGCTGGCCTCTGCCCTGTTTGGAGTGATTGGAGGTCCCAGCATTGCTCAGAGTCTGAGGGGAGAGGCCCTCTTGTTTCTAAGGGACTTTGTGCCAGCCCTTTGGCTGTCCTCCTTGTGGAGAGGGAGGAGCCTGTTCTGGTTACTGCTGTTTTAAGGGCATCTTTCTCTTAAAATATTTGTTTCTTTTCAATTATACGGATGTCTGTTTGGTATGAGCAAATAAATGTGTGTGCTGGGAAGGCCAGGAGAGGGTTTCAGATCCCTGGCTCTGGAGCTGGGAGACAGTTATGAATCGCGGGTGTTACAGATTGAACTTCTTGGGTTCTCAGCGAGAGCGGTATGTACTCTTAACTGCTGAGCCATCTCGTTATTATTAATTACTATTGTTAATATTTTGAGTCAGAGCCTCTGGAGATCAGACTGGTTTTGAATTACCTCCTTAGTGTTGGTATTAAAGGCGTGTGTTCCCACATGAAGCCTCCGTTTGCCTTTCTGAGACAGAGTTTCCTATAACCGAAGCTAACCTTAAACTTACTGTGTAGTGAAAGGTAGCCTTGAACTCTGGATCTTCCTGACTTGAGTTCCCAAGGGCTGGGATTACAACACCTCTGTATCCACATCAGTATCTGGACACTCCTCATTCTCAGTCACCTTAGTGTCATTTGGATTTTACAGTCTGAGCTTTGACCCCGTGCACTGAGGTTCATAGAGTTGAAATTTGTTGTGGCCAAGCTATGACATTTGTGATGGGTTGGGGACAAGGCTTACACCTCTTCCAACCCTGGTTAGCTCAGAGGTCCTCAGTGTGGTGATCCGGGCTATGAACATTAATTGTCCCTTTAGGTCACTTTTCTTGTGGTTCTCCATGTTCAGTATTTCAGTCCCCAAAAGAAAAGTAATTAATTAACTTGAAGAGAGAGGAAGAGAGGCACACGTGTGCCAACCCCCATCCCCCAATCGCCTTCCAACCCTCGCACCACCACCGCTAAGTGTGTGTCCCTCGTGGGTTCTCTCTTTCTGTTATGTCCTGCAGAAGTCTGTCAGGGCTGCTTGGGCAGGAACAGAAGGGGACTGGCCGGAGAGTGGTCAGTTGTCTCATGGCAGGAAGGCTGTTTGGTTGGGTGTGGATGGCTCACCAGCCTCCTCAGGAACAATAGGGTACAGGCCATGTGTCCTGTGGCTGCCCTTTGGCTGCTGTCTAGACACTCGGACCCACCCTGGCTGGCTCCACAAGTAAGAGCAAATTCCTCTGGAGATGAGGTGGGCCATCTGGAGAAGCTCAGGTCTTTTATTCAGGGCCTGGTGCTGTGTGACGCCTAGCTGGCACTGGGACCTCAGAGACTCTGATAGGAATGGGCAGAGGGGTGACTGCTTGAGCCCAGGGCCTTGCGCTTTCTAGGCAGGTGCTCAGATCTCCTAACCGCCTCCCTGTCCAGCCCCCAGCCGAGATTTTGGCTTCTTGCTTTGATTTTGGTGTATGTGTGTGAGTGTCTTTGTGCCACGTTGTTTGTATGGAAAGCCAGAGGAGACTTTGTGAGATCTGCTTCTTCAACTATGTAGGCCCCAAAGAGAGAACTCAGTCCTCAGGCTTGGCAGCAAATGTCTTTATCTCCTGAACAATTTCCACAGCCCAAGAACATAAAAGCACAGGCTTTTCTCAAGCCTGCCACAAATCCCCAAGAGTTAATGTTTTGTTTTCTTTCTTTGAGCTGAGATGTTTTTTATGTAGCCCAGGCTGGTCTTGAACTTATGTGTTTAAAGGGAGTAGCCGGGACAGCAGGCCATGTGTCAACATACTTTGGAATTCTTTGTTATATATTTGTTCAGAGGTAGGCTCCTTCCGTGCAGCCCTTCTGGGCATGGGACTCAATATGTGGAGCAGGCTGGCCAGTGAGATCCTCCCACCTTGGCCTCTGGAGGGGTTGGATGGAAGGCAAACACCACCAACCCTGGTGTGTTTACTTACTCTGTGTGTTTGTGTGTGTGTGTGTGTGTGTGTAGGTCAGAGGACAACTTTTTCTCCTACTCTGTGGGTCTCAGGACTTGGGAACTCAGGTTGGGTGGAGGGAGAAGATGCCCTTGGAGCCATCTTACCCAACCTAGCTCCGAATTCTCAAATCCTATTCCTGCACCTCGTCCGAAGGGCTTTTAGGTTCTCTGAATATCAATCAGCAGCTCTCTTCCTGTGTAATCACTTATTATTAATAGGGTAGTTCCCGAGTCTATTGCTTCCTTTATATCATCCTTGGCATTTTCCACAGCGCTCACTTCGCAGGAGACAAAGCCTTCAGGCTTTCAAGATGTCAGGGTGACATTTGTGACCAAGGGGGACAGTCTGCTGTAAGCCGTTTGTGCATAAATCACAAGTACCATCTACCAGGAGTGCTGGCACAGTGAGTGGCTCCTGAGGTCTCCCCAGGCACCCGGCAATGTTTCTTTCTCACCTCAATGATTCTTAGCTTACTGCTGTGACAAGTGTTTTCCCATTTCACAGTCTAGGAAACTGAGGCGCGTGAGGATGAATGAAGTGACCAAGTAGGGCTGGGGGTGGTGGTGTGGTGTCAGGTTTTGTCTTTTGCATTAAACATCTGAGTCACACTCCTTCAGCGCCAGCAGGGATACCCAAAATGGCTGCCAGCAAAGGGAAAATAAGGGGCTTTGATGGTCGGGTGGGGGTCTACCTCACTGCTCAGCGCCAGGAGCTGGGCTCACTGTCTGCTTGCTGGGATGAACCTGCCATTTTCTTGCAACAGTAGCTCATTTAGATGCAGAGATGTTTCTCTGTATAGACCAGTTTCTCAAAGATGGTGCATGAACCCAGAAAGTCACATCAAGGGGATGGAAATGGCCCAGGGCTGTCATTTTGCATTCTCTGTGCAAGACTGGTCACAGCACACTTCCTTGCAGGAGTTTGGCTGTAACTGCATGAGTCAGACAAGGCCCTGCCTCAGAGGCCAGAAACCCGGAGTCTGCAGCAGTCTGGTTCACTCCCTGGACGGAGGCTCCCTGTCTAGGCCGCTTGCATCTTGATCCGGCTGCGAGTGCATTTTGTGGGCAGAGTGATGGTGGGCAGCTGTATGGTGTCTGCGTTGTGTCACCAACGCAAGAGAACGCTCCCCTCAGAAACTGGGCGCAGATGTAGCTGAAGCCAAACATATTAAAATCCCAAACTCTGTCATTCTTTGGGAGACTTCCCTGCGGATGGATGTGCTTACAGAGCCAGGATGCTAGAGAAGTACAGTTAGAGCAACTTGCTAAGTAGTCCCAGACCTCAATTAGCACAGGACCCTCTATCTTTCTCTGTTGTGTGTAAATTAAGACTTTCACAAAGGGATTGAATGTGAGCAAGGCTGTGAGGTAAGAGTCCTTCTGTCAATTTCAAGGGATCTCTTAAGAAAACAACCATCAATGCTTTTAAGCCATGGAGCAGAAGTGCCACTGTGAAGTTTTCTTTCACAAAACGTTGGTAGTTTAAACTGTCCTGGACTCTGACATCTCTGAGATCCCAGGAAGTGCCAGCCCTACAGTGTTTAGTGGCAAGTCTGTGTGAGAGAACTCTCCTCCCTAATCAGGTCTAAATTATCCCAAAATGCTGTAGCTCTGATCATGGCTTTCAGACTAGAGATTGTCGGCCTCCTCTTGGCAAGAGCGACCCTGCTGTGTCCTTGTCTCACTAGCATGGAGATTACAACCTGCTCTTTACAGGGGCGGTGCTGATCTGGATTCGCATCTTCCTTGTTTAGCAAGGATTTTACTCACTAAAATTGCCCGTCGTGATGCAGCTGAGCTCTGTGGTTGACACAGGGAAACTTCACCTGCCCCATTTTTGAAGCCCCGCTCATAGTAATGTGCAGTTTGTTTGTTTATGAGTACACTGTAGCTGTCTTCAGACACACTGCAGAAGAGTGCATCAGATCTCATTACAGATGGTTGGTTGTGAGCCACCCTGAGTGGTTGCTGGGAATTGAACTCAGGACCTCTGGAAGAGGAGTTAGTGCTTTTAAGTCTCTGAAGTTTATTTATTAATGTAGAAGACTCATCCCAAAGTTTTTCCACCCTAAAAAGAATGTCCTTTTTCTTTCTCCAAAGGTCTTAGAACAAATGTATCAGGTAGAGGGCCTGTCTCAACATCTGGGCCTCTCTCACCAACCAGACATTCAAGTAATCAATCCTTTTTTTTTCTGGCCTCGCTGTGGCCCTGCTCCAGCCATATTTATTTCATGTATGTGAGTACACTGTCACTGTCTTCAGACACAGCAGAAGATGGCCATTGGACCCCATTACAGATGGTTGTGAGCTGCTGTGTGGTTGCTGGGATTTGAACTCAGGACCTCTGGAAGAGCAGTCAGTGCTCTTAACTGCTGAACCATCTCTCTAGCCCTCACGTAGCACTTAAGGTTTGAATCTCTCTCATCTCAAAGTCTTGAAACTAGAACTATTCTGGATTTCAGATTTTAAATAACTGGGATGTGTGCATAGTGATGGACTCTGGGGATGACCTCGAGTCTTGAGTTTCCCCGCATCCCTTGTGGAGCACGAAGGTCCTCAGACAATGTTGTAAGTTTTGAGGCCATCTTTTCGGGCAGCCCCTCTGGGCTGGTACTCAGCCTCAGCCTCCTGCCTTTGCTGCCCGGATGCTGCTGGGGTTACAGATATAAGCACCCATGTCTGGCAGATGGCTTCTGTTCGGATGGATCATGAGCCAGGACGTGATAACGGGTGTGGGATTTTCCACTTAGAATCAGCACTCAAAGATGTTCAGATTTTGGAGCGGTTCGGATCAGGTGTTTGGACCAGGGGGTCTCTGTCTGTCCTCATTTTGCTACAGGGGCAGTAGATTTCTTCTTTAATTATTTTTTATTTTTTTATTTCAGTGTATGTGTTTCTAGTGTTTGGGATTTGGGGGTGAGTCTTGTTGCTCAGGTTGGACTCTCGAGGTTTGTGGGATCTGTAGCTTAAACATTTGAATGCCAGGTGTGCTTTGACCTGGAATCCTACTGTCTTAGTCTCCAGAGCACCTATGATTATGGGCTTGTGCGCCGAGGCTGGGCGAGAGAGCCTGAGGTACTTGGGGGTGGAGTGGTGGTGGTGGTACTAAGGCCTTCTGTGTCTTAGGCAAATACTATTACTGAGCTACATCTCCAGCCCAACTTGTGGGCTCATGTGATCCTCTTACCCCAGCCTCCGAAGAGCTGAGACTATGACCAAAGACCCATTGTACCAGGCCTCTGCTGTCTGTGAAAGGCTGAGTTAGTTCATCTCTTGGTCGAAAGACAGAGTCATACCTGCTTATGATGCTGTCTGGAGCATTCTGGAGCGTGTGTGTGTGTGTGTGTGTGTGTGTGTGTGTGTGTGTGTGTGTGTGTGAGTGACTGGGAGCTGTTTGGCCCATGGCCTTGTGTATTGGCAAACCTTCTCCTACCACACCCTCCCTCATTATTATTGATGGGCACATTCCTGCAACCCTCATCGCTGGCCCTGGCCCTGGCCTGCTGGTCTCACTGCTCTCCTGCTCCCCTCTCTCTGCCTGATTCACAACTGACCTTTCAAATTCCCTTGAGAGCCATTTCTGGCGGTAGGCTTTCTAGTGCATCAACCTCTCTCTCCTTTGTAGGTTTTCAGGTGCATCAACCTCTCTCCTTTCCAGGTTTAGTTTTTCTTTTAAGAGTTACATTTGTTTGTTTATTTTGTGTGTGCAGACATGGGAAAGTTAGGAAGCCTGCTTGTGGGAGCTGGAAGGCAGTTCTGCCTTCCACCAGGTGGGTCACGGATTGAACTCAGGTTGATGAGGTTTGGTGACTCGTGCCTTACCTGCCGAGCCATCCTAGTCCCCCCTTCCCCCCTGCATCCCCCCACCCCCCAGGTTTAAGGCCTCAGTTGAGACTGAACCCTTTTGTGGCTCCCTTTCCATGCACACACAATAGGCACAATGAGCCTGACTTTGCCTGATGGTCGGAGCTTCTGCCTTAGATCATGAAGGTAAAGGCAAAGCAGCCTTTCGGCTGGGGATAGTGGCTTCTTCTCTAGCAAAATCTAGTGCCTGTGAGTAATTAGTAGGCTCTGATAATTTGTCCGGCCTCTCTGTTCCTCCAGACTCACGCTGCTCTCTGACATGGCCCCTCCTCTTTCCCAGTGATCACCAGCTCTGCCAACTCTCTCTTCCCTGAAGATGGGCTTTGGAGCAGGATTTAAGGCCTTTCCCTGTGTTGCTAACCCCCTCTCCCCCACCTTCCCAGTTAAAATCACAGTGTTCCTGAGTACTTGTGGTCCCCCCCTGCCCCCCGCCTGCAGGTCCTGTTACCTGCTCCTGTCACAGAGTCTTTGTGATTCTCCCATGCTGTTCTTTGAGGATCGTCTTCTCCTTCCCTCTCTTGTATCTCCAGATATCCAGGTGTGTCGCCTCTGTCCCTGTGGTGTGTGTGTGTGTGTGTGTGTGTGTGTGTGTGTGTGTGTGTCCGTGTCCCATGCTTGCTTCTCTAGCCTTTCGTTTACACCTATACCTGTCTTCTGATCAGGAAGAGATGTAGCTTAGTGGCAGAGTAGATGTTCCTGGGTTCGATCCCCAGCACGGTAGAAACAACCCCAACTAAAAACACCCCAAAACAAAACAAAGCCAAATGAACGAGCAGACTCCCATAGGCTCCAAAGTCAACGCTACCCTCAAAGGATCCTGAAAGGAATTAGCTTCGACCTGAATTTGTATGCACACTACAGACTTGAGACTGTCCAAGGCTTCTCACTGTGACTTGGATATGGTCATGGAGTCCCTCGGGCACATAGAATGGGTGGGTACTTTATCAAGTAGCCTGTCTGCCTGCCAGGCCCTCTGGAATGGCAGCTGCTAGTTATGTGTGACTGTTCAGAGTTGCCTAAGGACAGCCACCTTTCCTTTCTCAGTAGCTCCAGCCCCATGTCTAGTGCGTGTGGGCTAAACTTCAGTGATGACCAGGAGGCGCAGACTGTGCGGGACTCCCTACTGTTGCTGTTGAAGGCTGTATTGCCGTGCTGGGGTCTCCAGGGAGCACTGTGCTGGGGTACAGGTGGGGACACCTGGTCAGGTACTACAGGGAATGGAGGAAGCTTCTGGTTTCTTGGTCAGATGCCCTTGTGACTCCTGTTATTTGAAAAGTCTTTTTCTCTTGTCTTTCCAAGTGGGCAGGGCTTGATGCTTTGCTAAAAATGTAAAAGTAGTACCCAGTTACAGATGGAATGGGTTAGGCAGGCCCTCTCAGGCTCCTTTCCCCTGACATGGCCTGATTCCCCTCTGGTTCTTGGGTCTCTCTCAGCAGCTCTGGGGCTCCATTCTTCTTCTTGTTATTGACCCAGCAGGAGCCCCTCATCCTTCTGCAGTCTGGGGATTGCCTTTCAAACCATTTTGACATAGGGCCACTCCAGCAGTATGAAGGCTGAGACAGGAGGATCATGAGTTGAAAGTAAACCTGGGCTGCATAATTGTAGAAACCCCGCCTTTATTAAAAATTTTCCTCCCAAGCCAGGCTTTTTATTCTAGTGCTTGGGAGGCTGAGACAGGTGGATTTCTATGAGTTTGAAGCTAGCCTGACATAACAACATATGTTGTTCCAGATAACATAATATAACAAGTTCCAGGCCAGCCAGAACTGCACTGGCTGAGTTGTGAGACTCTGTCTTAGAAAACAAACAAAAAAAAAACAACCCCAAAATAACTTTTCTCAAGATTTATTTATTTTTAAAGATTTATTTATTTATTACATGTAAGTACACTGTAGCTGTCTTTAGACACCCCAGAAGAAGGCATCTGATCTCATTTTAGATGGTTGGGAGCCACCATGTGGTTACTGGGATTTGAACTCAGGACCTTTGGAAGAGCAGTCAGTGCTCTTACCCGCTGAGTCATCTCTACAGCTCCTCAAGATTAATTTTTATTGTTTTAAATTATGTGTGCATGTGTGGGGTGTCTGTGTGTGTGGTGCTATAGAGGCCAGAGGAGTCAAACCCCTGGAGCTGGAGTTTACAGGGGTTTGTGAGCTGTAGTATTGGTGCTGAGGACTGAACTTTGGGAGATCAGCCAGTGCTCTAGCCACTGAGCTACCTCTCCAGCCCTGTCTTAGTTTCTTTATCCACTCCCACTTGTCCCAATCAGTCAGACATGCATCTTTTTTTTGTTTTTTTCGAGACAGGGTTTCTCCGTGTAACCCTGGCTGTCCTGGAACTCACTGTGTAGACCAGGCTGGCCTCGAACTCAGAAATTCACCTGCCTCTGCCTCCCAAGTGCTGGGATTAAAGTCATGTGCCACCAAGCCTGGCTCAGATATGCATCTTGCAGGCCCCTGTCAGCCAGGCTGTGTGCCCTGCAAGGCTGCTGAGACTGAACTCATGTTCTGGAGGAGACACACCGAGGCTGAGCAAGTGAGTCGCCACAGTGTATCTGACAGTCCTCAGGAATGAGAGTCATGGAGAATGAAGAGCCCACAACTTCAGGGTATGGGATAAGGAGCCTGCATGTTGGGGTGTAGGGGAAGACCCACTGCGAGGTGACATTTGAGCCAATGACTGCGGTGGACACTGGGTACAGAACATTGTAGATGGAGGGAGGGGCGAGCTAAGTGCAAAGGAAGCTTGACTGACCTACCCAGAAGGAGGAGGTTGTGCTGTGAGGGCATTGGATGAGCAGAGCCGGGTTTACCTCATCCATGGCCTGGGGCTGTGAGGGGATTGGACAATTAGAGCCAAGCATATGTCGTCACAGCATGGGCTGAGCAGGAATTGGAGGAGCAGAGCTGAGTTTCCGTCATCGTGGCATGGGGCTGTGCTGGGATTGGACGAGCAGGAGCGGAATTGCTCTTAACTTCACTGTGGCACAGAGGGCTGTGAGGGGATTGGACCAGCAGAGCTGAGCATATACCTCAACATGGCATGGGGTAGAGATGACGACTCTGACTCTGTAGCCCTTAGGTAGCCTGGAACTTCTTGTCGCCTGGGGTGGCCTTACTTTAACGAAGATCCCCCTGCCTCAGTCTCGAGTGCTAGGGTCACAGGTGTGAGCCACCATTCTGAATTTAGGTTTAGCGTTCTGAATGGATAATTAGAAGTCTGAAGCGCAGAGAGGAGCGATCTTTTTTTAGTCTGTTCTCTCTTCAAGAGCCTCCTGTACCTTGAGAGGAGCACGCATTCAGAGGAGCACTGTTTGGGGAAGAGTGGGAAGGGTGGGCTGGGATGATGGGGTATAAAAGCAGTTCAGTCCGGTCAGGAATCGAGTCCTGAGCATGCAGGGGCTTTGGTGACCCGAACCAGCCAGAGAGGTTTTACCAGACGGGCCTGCCATTGCAAGCAATGGTTGGGACACAGCAAGTTTTGGGGAAACTGGTTTGAGGTTTCCCCTGTCTACGGGGGGGGGGGGGGGGGGGGGGGGGGGGGGGGGGGNTTTGTTTGTTTGTTTGTTTATTTATTTATGTGAGTATACTGGAACTGTGTTCAGACACATCAGAAGAGGGCATCAGATCCCATTACAGATGGTTGTGAGCCACCATGTGGTTGCTGAGAATTGAACTCAGGACCTCTGGAAGAGCAGTCAGTGAGTGCTCTTAACCGCTGAGCCATCTCTCCAGCCCCCAAGAAAGACTCTTAATAGCTGTAGTGGAACCCACCGGGACAGAGAGACCAAGTAACTTTGGATTTAGAGCTGTACTAGATGGCAGAGCCTGCACACCCAGAGCTATGGCAGTGTGTGTGTGTGTGTGTGTGTGTGTGTGTGTGTGTGTGTGTGTGTGGTCCAAGCATGGCTTTCCTCATGGAGCAGTAACTGGTGGCACGCAGAACCAAGATATCCAGGCTTGGCCTGGGCAGGAAGGGTTTAGAGTGGCGCCTGGCTACAGTGCCTGCTAGGATGAGCCCCAATGACAGAAACTTGTTCCAACCTCATGAGATTCTTGTGTCCCCTCCCTTCCTTTCCTGGATTGAACTATGTGAGCCCTACCTCTGAATTATATCCTGGCTCTGGGGATTCTGAAAGTAGTCTTCATAAATAATAGCTGTGATATTGGGAGCCTGGAGAGATGGCTCAGTGGATAAGAGCACTAGCTGTGCTCCTACAGAGGACCTGGGTGTGATTCCCAGCACCCACATGGTAGTTTACAACCATCGGTAACTCCAGTTCCAAGGCATCTAATTTAATCTTCTCCTGGCCATAGTGCATGTGGTATATGCACCCCCTAACATAATGCAAACAAATTATTTTTAAAAATAGCCTTGGCCTAAAATGAGCTTACTCTGGGGAAGAAATAGAGAAATTACTCCTTGGTCCTGACCTCTCTCCAGCCTGTATCCATAACCCCTGGTTTTTCTCCTGCCTACCCTTTTAAAAATCCTTCCTCTGTCAGTCTCTGAGGCATCTGGGTTTACTAGTTAGTTTGTCCTCTAGGCCTCAGTTACCATATCCTCAAAATGGGCATACTCAGGCTACCTTCTGGCAGGAGCTCCCAGATGATGTGTTCAATGCTGTTGCTGCTATCTCTGGCTGCAATCCTTCGAGAGCAGAGCCTTCCTTTTTCTGCTTGTCCAAATGCCCAGCCAGGGCCTTACCAGCAAATCCATTAGCCTAGGAGGATGGCGCCTTGACTCATGGGTAGACTTGCTGAAGCTCACTGGAATTTTCTAGATGCTGAGGCTTTACAGCCTCGGAATGTTTTGGGTCCAATCCCTTTGTCTTGAAGGATGATGCATCTGTCCCATTCCTGAATGTCCTTGACCCTTTGTGGCAACCAAACATGCCCCTGGACTCTACCCTGGGAACTGCCATACACCTTCCTGCTGCTCCTTGAAACTGGAACCTAAGTAATTGTTGATAGGCTGTGCCTTAGTGACTGTGTATTCCATGATGAGGATACAAGTGTGGCCCTCCCTGTCACAGGAGTGGAGTGATTCATGCAGTCAGTCACCATAGTCCCTGAAGCTCCTAAAATATTATTTCGAAGGCTGCGGAGGTGGGTAAAGTGTCACAGAAGTGACAGACCCGAGCTTGGATTCCGTGGGTCTCCTGTAATGCTGGAGCTGTTGTGGAGGTTGGCGACCCCAGTTGGAGAAGGGGGTGGGGGCTGGGAAAAGGAAAACCCCGAACCTTTGGCATACATAGCAACAAATAGGGGACACACACACACACACACACACACACACACACACACGCGCGCGCGCACGTACGCGCGCACGGGGGGGGGGGGCGCGCACACGCGCGCGGTTAGCTAAATGAGTGAATGGGATTAGGAAGAGGAATCTGTTTCCTGGTTTCCTAAGTGTTCTTCCAGGCTGGGATCCCCTGTTGTGCACACTGCTCAGTTCCTGGCCTTTCCGTAGGATTTTCTGCTTGCCCTAGCCCACGGGATTCCATTGTCTGGCTGCATCTCCCTGCTGCTTCCTGTGTTTGGTTGCTCTAAGCCTTGCTGCAGGGCGGCTCTCACGCCCAAGCTCTAGGGACCCTAAACATCCCTCTCAGGGGGCAGGGTTAATCTGGACGACATTCTGTATCTAAGATAGCTTGCCCAAATGAGCACGGCAAGCCGCCTGCAGGGCCTGTCCCTTCCTGGTTTTCTGGCATTTTCCTTGTCCTCATTAGGGCGACTTTTGGAGCCTGAACCCTCTTGTGCTTGTTGGAGAGCATGGCCTGGTTCCCAGCAGCCCTTCTTCCTTCTTCACCTGACCATTTGAACCAATTGGTCCTCCATTGCTGCCACCCCTCCCCCCTCTGCAGCGTACAAGCCACAGGCCCCGGGGCAGGGGGGGCGGGGACCAGCTCAGGTGTGTGTGTGTGTGTGTGTGTGTGTGTGAGAGAGAGAGAGAGAGAGAGAGAGAGAAAGAGATATGAACGTGCTTGGTAAATCAACCCCAGAACCTGTTCCGGAGCCAGCAGTGTTAGGTGGATGCCAAAGGAAGGACCTAGCTAGGTACCCATGCTGGAGTCAGCCTTAGGGACTAGGAGGCCTGGGCGGGGTGCAGTACTGACTCTGCCTCTCTCCAGCCTGGGAAAGCCCCCATGTCCTTCCTGAAGCTGAAGATCAGGAAGGCCCAGGCTACAGCCACTAGTCTGGTGGTTGAGGGCTAAACACAATTTGTCAGCCTCTTTTCCTGGCTGATAGCAATTTCTGTCCTGCTTGGTCTTTTTTGGTGGTTGGCATTTCACATATTGATTCGCTGCCTGGAGAGGGTGGGGGGCACCGTAGGGAGAGATCTGCAGGCTTTCTTCATGGCTGGAAAGAGTGTTACAACTAAAGGGAATCGGAAACACCTAACAAAAAAAAATATTAAGAACATGTTCAAAATGTAAATCATTTCCCTTCTCCCACAGCCACCATGTCCTCAGAACCACAGCAGTTGTGTGTATTTATTCCAGTCTACCATAATAAATGGCTCTTGGGCGCCGTGCACGGATGACGTCCTGCACAGCCACACCGCAGCCGAGGGTGATGAATTGGATCTAAGGCCTGTGGACACGAGGCCGGCCGGCTGGCTGGGCTCTTCCTGGCCTATTGCAAAGGTGTCCTTGTGTTGCTGGGCTATCTAATGAGTCTAAGACCAGAGCTGGCCTGGTAAGTGGTGACTCTCAGCTTGTGCTCTCGGCTTCCTCCTCCCCCTGGGAGAGGCCGCCGAGCAGCCGCCGGAAGCAGGAATGTCTGCCGCCGGGAGCTTGCTACTGTCCTCCTTTGGAACAGAGGAGCCAGGCTCTCTAAGCAGCCAAGCTGCCTCTATGACGGGTAAGTGCCCACCCCCTCAACCATCTGATCCTCACTTGCTGGTGTGGAAGCCGCCAAGTGAAGGGACATTTTTCTCCCAAGCTGAGTGTGACCTCTCTCCTCCTTCCACGCACTTCCTGGTTCTGGGTGAGAAGCTGCTGGGCCTGCTTCCTGCAGAGGCTTGCTTCCTCTGGCTCCAGCCCTGGAAGGCCCATGCTAGTACAGCCTGGTCCTGGGGTCTCTGAGGGCCGAACCTGTGTTCTTTGAGAGAGCTGGGGTCATTCAGAGAGCTCTTGCAGGGCTCTGGGTCCACAGTCTGTGCTAGAGGGACAGTCTTACCCCAGCCCCCATCTTTGCATCTGCTTTCTGCTTTTTGCCAGGAGGAAGTTCTGGGCTTTTTGTGTCTTTATGATGTAATTACCCAGTGGGGAGTGCCAGAGATTCCTGGGGAGGGAGGCCCTTTTGGGTACCTGCTCTGTGTCTTCAGGAATAGCTTTGGAAATGATTAACCAGGGGCTCAGCCTTGCCACTTCTGGGAGAGCTGGCCGCGGGTGGTCCCCTTTTGAAGTAGGCAGCATTGTGGCTGGTAGTTCCTGGGAGTTCTGCCTATGTGGGCACTCGGTGTGCCCCAGCTGCTCCAGACCCGGAGGCCTCTGCGGCGGTATCCAGGATCTCTCCAGTGCCTACAGAGTGATTGGAGTCATTTTGCTTCCACTTGATGGAGGCCGACATTTTTCATTACTTTGAACTCGTGGGATTGATTTAGGATGCTCTTTGGAAGATGGCTAGCTCCTTTTAGACTGGGTAGTGAAGGGAGAGGAGGAGGGAGAAGAGGAGGAGGGAGAAGAGGAGGAGGGAGAAGAGGAGGAGGGAGAAGAGGAAGAAGGGGGAGGTCTTGTTTCTTAAAAAAGACATTGGGGCTCTAGAGCCTACACATCAGATAAGAGTGGGTGCTAGAAATTGAACCTGGGTCCTCTGCAAGAGTAATAGGAGCTTAACCACTGAGCCATCTTTTTCTAAAAACAACAACAACAACAAGAAAATCAAACGACCTTTTTTCAGAAAGTTGTTTATTGGCATGGGGCCAGCCGTGTGTTGTCAACCTCTGTCCCACTGGTCTTTGCCCCTGGGCACCAGTGGGCTTGCTATCTGCATCATTATGGAAATTTGACACCCACAAAAACACACAGAGCACCCAGTTTTTAAGCCGCAGTCCCTTTCCCCTGGGAAACCCAGCTCCCTGTGAAGGGTGTCACTGTGTAGACCCTGGAGGACTGGGGGTGCCCTGACTCAGGCTCAGGGTGTGGATGTGAGCGTGGGTGGTACCTGGCACAGCGTGGTTGGTTAGGCTTGGTTAGAGATGGGAAGGGCAGTTGTAGGGTAGGGTTCAGGAGTCTCTAGTCTCATAGTATAAGTTAGCATCTGACACAGCCTGATAAGGTGAGGGGATGTGTGGCATTCCCAGAGACCACCTTTGATGGGATAACATCATCTTGGAGCCTCAGTTAGGGCGGTCCATGCCCGCATCCCTCCACCTGCAGTTGGAAAGCAAATGGGTGTATGCTAGAGGCATGGACTCCAATCCGGTGCAAAGGCCTTGTCCCATAGCACTTAGATATATCTGCTTTGGAACCCATTCTGCATTCTGGGTTTATATTCCGGCCCTAACACTTGGTTATAGCTGCGTCATGATGGGCAAGTCGGAAAATATATTTGAAGTAGTTTGAACAGGTCCCTTGCTTGTAGCCGGGTTATCTGAAGTGAGCTGTCCCTTGAAGTCAAAGGACACGCAGGAAGTGCTGAGCCTGATCATTTCTGGCGGCTCCTAGGACACAGGTTCTGGAAGGATTACATCACATGCTTAGCTCTTAATACCCAGGAGGCCTCCTACTAACTTCAGGGAAATGTCAAAAAGAGGGGAAGCTTCTGTTGCCTGCCTGTTCCAGGCTGTGTTCCTGAGTCACTGTGCCCTCTCCTCCACAAAGCAGACCTGCTCCCTCACCCAAGTTAACACAGCCAGAGCCAGACTCATCTTGAGGGGGTGGATCGGAGGCAGGAAGTTGGTGAAGGGCCAGCAAATGGTGTCCTGCTAGTCCAGAGAAGGTGGGAGAGGGGGAAAAAAGTTCTCAGATGCAAGGTGAACCGTTCCTCCATGAGACAGCTGGCGGTGGCTGTTTGTCATCGTTCCACATTTATACATGAGATGCGCTTAGCAATGTACCCTCGTCAGAATCAGATCATTAGAGAAGTAAAAGTCTGACTCAGCTTTCTGGAAGAGGGCCTTATGGTGATTTCATTACCATGACGACAGCTGGGTTTCTTCCCATCAGTGTACAGTACAGTCACCAGATGTTGGGTTCCTGATGGATCAGGGAGGTGTTTAAGCCACAGGGCCATAGGGCTCCCTGTGGAGCAGGGAAGCATTTAAGCAGTAGGGCTGACCTGCCATTTAGTATTTGAGGAATGATAAGTCCAGCTGCTTCTCCTAAGTTTTCTTGCTAAGCCTTTGGGTGCTGCCGATGTTTAGCTTAGATGCAGCAGTGTGACTTCCATAAGCTCCAGGGGCAGTCCTTGTGCTTCTAACAGCAGATAGAGTTGAGGTGATCTGAGACAAGTTCTATATGTAGCCCTCTATGTAGACCAGGGTAGTCTCGAACTCACAGAGGAAGGATTCAGACTGTCAAGATCTAAGCTTGGCTCTGAGGCTGCACCGCTCTGGTCCACAGTGCCCCATCCCCTTCCTGATGGGCTGGTCCTTCATGTCACAGTCCTTAGGGGTCTTAATGGACTTGAGAACCGAAGTACTTCCAAAGCCAGCTAAGAAATCTTGAGACACCCTAGAAACTGGCTGGCCCTTGTCTCCCATTGGGGAAATCTTCTCTACACCTAACCACTAGCCATGAGTTTGTAAGTACAGCAGATATTTTGCCTGGTCAGTTCCTGGTTTGGACTGGCCAGAGTATCATTTCATGTGAACCCCAGGTCACCTGCAGTAAGTACTTAGGCTCTGGCATGAGCAGAATTGATGGGCTGCCTGTATTAGCTGCATGGAGAACAACCCCCCCAGCTCCTTCCAGAGGCCTTGTGGCCCACAGCATCCCAGCCCCCACTTTATCCGCCTGTGACATCACTCTGGGGCCCCGCCCTCCTTTACTCGTTATTGCCTTTTGCCCGCACCTGCTGCCTTTCATGTGCAATTGGGCCTTCTAAATCCCTCTCATTTCCCTTACTTTGATAAAGTCATCCGAGTACACTCTGTCTGCAGTACACCAGGGTATATGCTGACACATAATCCCTTCCGCAGGCCCACCTCCTGAGACGCCCACCCGCTCCCCCAGGAACCTGGCTGGACTTTGGGGTCCCCCCTGGAGTATTCGAGGTGTTTATATGCAGGATCACATCCTCTTGGGGATGGGGCGTGTCGCCTCCTGGAGGCGCTTGATGTGTTGTTTTGTAACTGGACCCAGGCTGGAGATTGTCCTACAGGAGTCCCGGAGGGATGCTGTCCCTCTTGGTGCTGGGGATGGGACCTGGAGCCTTATGCCTACTGGGCGTGTGCTCTGCCGCTAAATGGCGCCCTCTGTATTACCTCATCACTCTTCCAGGGCGGGAGGGGTAGAGAGTGTGTGGCAGTCTGTTAACTAGCCTGACCTGGAACTCACAGCAATCCATCTGCCTCAGCCCTCCGAAGTGCTGGGATTACAAGTGCCCGTGAATACAGCTGTCTTTCTTACCCATGATTTGTGTGTGTGTGTGTGTGTGTGTGAGAGAGAGAGAGAGAGAACGTGATGCATGTGTTGAGGTAAGAGGACAGGTCAGCCTGGGTGTCAGTTCTCTCTCCCTTGTTTGAGAGTCTCTTGTTTGTCATGTGTACAGCAGTCTACCCGGGCCCATAAGCTTCCAGAGAGTCTCCTGCCTGCCTCACATCTCGCTGAAGGAGTGCAGGGATTATAGATTCAGGCAACCATGGCTAACTTTACACGATGTCTGGACTCGGGTCCTTCCACTTGCACAGAAGCACATAACAGATTTATCCTTGCACTAACCACCACGCTCTTCATTTTGAGACGGGGTTTCACCGGCCTGGAATTCACTATGTCAACAAAGCTGTTCTCAAAGTCATGGAGGTTTCTCTGCCTCTGCCTCTGCCTCTGCCTCTGCCTCTGCCTCTGCCTCTGCCTCTGCCTCTGCCTCTGCCTCCTGATTATGTTCAGCCTGCTTCTCGATTTTTTTTTTTAAAAGATTTATTTTATTTATTATATGTAAGTACACTGTAGCTGTCTTTAGACACTCCAGAAGAGGCCGTCAGATCTCGTTACAGATGGTTGTGAGCCACCATGTGGATGCTGGGATCCGAACTCATCACCTTCGGAAGAGCAGTCGGGTGCTCTTACCCGCTGAGCCATCTCACCAGCCCCTCGATTTTTTTTTTTTAAAGATTTATTTATTTATTATATGTAAGTACACTGTAGCTGACTTAAGACACTCCAGAAGAGAGCATCAGATCTCATTACAGATGGTTGTGAGCCACCATATGGTTGCTGGGATTTGAACTCATGACCTTCAAAGGAGCAGTCAGTGGTCTTATCCGCTGAGCCATCTCTCCAACCCCCCCTGCTTCTCGATTTTAAAATGTGTTCAAGGGTTTTGTCTGCGTGTGTGTAGGTGCACCACTTGCGTGCAGAGGCCGGAAGGTGGCATTGGGTGCCCTGGAACTGGTGTTACAGATGGTTGTGAGCCGCTATGTGATTGCTGAGAATTGAACCCAGGCCCCCTGGAAGAGCAACCAGGGCTCTCGACCGCTGGGCCATCTCTCCAGTTTGCACTCAGCGTTCTTAGTGGCCAGAGAAAGTTGTTGTATGCCTGCCACGCATTAAGCCATTCCTGTTTGTGGTCACTGAAGTTTGTGTCTAGTCATGGTGGTAAAGGGTCAAGTTGAAGCAGAGAGCGTGTGCTGATACCCTCTAGGCTCCTGGTGTCCTCTTTTGCTTCTCTCACTTCAGTTTCTCAGGGTGTGGGGTACACCAGGGTGTACCTTTGTCTCTAAGGTAATGAGCCCACCATTGGGCACGAACGAACCGTGGGTCTTACAGGCGAACAGGTGGATTGGTAGTGGAGCGGTGAGGGTATAAAACCAAGGGCAAATTGACACGGGTGGGTGGTGCTTTTTAAGGTGAGAGTCAGTGCGGGTTCTTGGTTTGATGCCCTTGGACAAGGGTCTCAGGCAGGGTATGGGTGTGGCATGAGGGTATGGGTGTGGCATGAGAACTTTCCTCGGGGAGGGGCTTGCCCTACTCTTAGCTAACTGAATGGGAATGAGTGCTGGACGCACTGCTTCCTTGAAGTGTCTTGGGGGTGTCTTGATTTTGCTGTTGGGCAGGGTGTAGAGACATGTTTCTTGGGTGTCAGAGCAACACCCCTGCTTGTGTGACCACTTCTAGTAACTTGATGTGTTATTTTTTTTTTGTTGCTGTGACCAAATCCATGACAAGAACCTAAGGAAGGTAAGGTTTATTTTGGCTTTCATCTTGAGGGGATTCAGGCTGCCATCTTAGGAGGTGGTGGCCTGTGGCGTTATCTGTGGCGGCGGGAGTGGGCAGTTGGGCTCCTCATGACCACAGCCCTCAAACAGGAGGTAGAAATAGAACAGGAAGCGTGGCCTGGGCCTGGCTCAAAAATGTCACAGTCCACCCCTAGTGGCCTGTTTCCTCCAGAGAGGCTCCATCTCCTCAAAATACCACAGCTCCCTCCACAGCGTCACCAGCTGGTGGCTTCGAGTTGAAGTATATGAGCCTGTGTGTGTATGTGTGTGGGGGCGTATTTCTCACATTCAGATCATGGTCATGGCCTTGTCGCCAAGGTCGTGGAAAGGGCTGTTTTGTTTTAAAAAGTTGGTGATAGCTTCCCATGTAAAGATAGGTGATCGCCACACAGATGTGCCAAGTTGGGGCCTGTGGGCCTTGGTCTGCTTTTCTGTAGTTGTTTTTATTTTTGTTTGTTTTTAAAGGGAAGCCAAAAATCTAGGTGGCTTGAGGTTTCTCTTGTTGTGTCCTTGGCACCTAGATAAGAGTTTTACACAGAAGTTTTGTAGGCTGAAGAAAGACTCAATGTCCTGAAGGAAGAGACAGGTAGATTCTAGGAAGGGGAAGTACAGACCTGTCACTCAGGGTTTGGGAACAGAGCCACAGTGTCTGTGTCACCTGCACACCCTCACCAAATGACCCAGGCCTCCTTGAGAGCATTTCAAACATGGTCCTCTGTGTCTCTTTCAGATCCCGTCTCTACAGAGAAAACGGCCCCGAAACGGAAGTTCCCCAGCCCCCCACATTCCTCCAATGGCCATTCGCCCCAAGACTCATCCACGAGCCCCATTAAAAAGAAAAAGAAACCCGGCTTACTCAACAGTAGCAATAAGGAACAGGTAAAGGAGCCGCCTTGAGCGAGCGGCCTCTGTACTGGTGGGATGGGGGCCAGGCGGCAGTGCTGTAGCTTGGGTTCTTGGCTTGGCTGTAGGAGGCTGCCTGGCACTAGCTGCCATTTACATAAAGGGCAGTTCAGAAGGGGGCCTGTGCAAACATGTTCAGTGGGGTTTCAGATCTATTTTGAGGACAGAGCTATATGCCAGATACCGGGGGTGGGGATGGGGGTGGGGTGGTCTTTGGGTTAGCTTTTGGTGGTTTCAGGGTTTTCTTCTCCTCTGGGCTAAGACAACTGCCTGAGGGGGCGGGGATTATGTGGTTATTTTCTCATCTGTAAAATGAAGGTCAGGGGGGAGAGACACCGTCTGAGTCCAGCTTTGGTCATGGGCCACTGTTCCTTCTCTCCCCGCACAGACCCGCCCACCTGGCAGCCGATGCTGTCAGAAATATGGGAAAGGATTTTTTTTTTCCCTAAAGAATATTCTAGCTTTACACTCTCTGATGCAGGCTTAGGTAGTCTTCGGATGTGAGCTGACTAGGGACCCGTAGATGGACTGGGTAGGATGTCTGTTCTCTGTGTGACTGTGAGTTGGGGCCTGGTCTTTGGTGACGGTTCCTTCATCCATTCTGAGCTTTATCAAGTGCCCGAGCGAGCTCTAGGGAGCGAGCGTTGATTGAAGCAAGGTTGCAGCTTTTATGGCAGAGGCCTTGCAGTGGTTAAATGCCTACCGCCTCATGTATATGTTTCTGAACACAAATCTGTTTTCACTCTTGAAATTATATAGTGAGTAGCTAGCTCTGACTTGGCTCTGGCTTTGGGCACGTTAACCTCTTGTGTGCCGTTAGCTTTCTCATTCACAAGATGAGGATTGTGGTACTGTCTGGTCCACAGGGCTGTTGTGAGCGTTAACTGAGTGCCATTCATATAGGATGATGCAAACAGCGGTGACAGAATTTAGAAGCCGGGCTGTAGCAATCTTTTCCTTTTGAGTCAGAGACTCATGTGTAACTCTGGGTGGCCTTGGACTCTGGCTCTAGTAATCTTAGCCTCTGCACACAATCAAATCCCCCAGTCTCTGAAAAAGCATTATAGATCCACACTATCTGGTATGGTAGTCATAGCCATGTATGGCTTTCTTGGGTGAGAATTACTTGGAACTGGGTTTTTCTTTTTCTTTTTTCTTTTTTTTTTTAATAGGATTTATTTATTATTATACATAAGCACATTGTAGCTGTCTTCAGATCCTCTAGAAGAGGGTGTCTGATCTCATTAGGGGCGGTTGTAAGCCTTCATGTGGTTGCTGGGATTTGAACTTGGGACCTTCGGAAGAGCAGTCAGCGCTCTTACCCACTGAGCCATCTTGCCAGCCCCCAGGAACCGGGTTTTTCATTTTATCTTATTTAAAGTTAAATGGATGACTGTGGTCTCCTGTTAGACGGCACAGATCAAGTCATCTGGGAGGGGTAGAAACTGTCTCTGGTAAAGGGAAGCACAGAGGTGTTCCCTCCTCAGGGTCTCAGGGCAAGTGGGGTTAGCTTTACTCTTCTTGCTGGTGACATCTGGCCCCTACCACCTGGGGGCCATCATAGCTATAGTAGGAATGAAAGACTCAAAAAGAAACACACTGCTGTGGGTGTGGCTCAGTTTGTGGGTGTGGCTCAGTTTGTGAAGCTATTGCCTGACCTGAGTGCGAGAAACCCTCCTGCCGATGTGACGATGCTCACAAGTGTCTGCTTGCATTGCCAGCCCTGGGGAGGTGGCCGGCCACAGGAGGATTCCCGGGGCTCACTGGTCAGCCAGGCTAGCCTACTGAGTGAGTTCTAGGCCAGTGAAAGCCTGTCTCAAAGGAAGTGGAGGGCCCTCCTAAGGATGACCTGAGATTGTCATTGTCTCCTCTGGCCTCCACAGGGATGTGAGCTCACATGTGCATGTCCATGAGTGTCTGAGAACCGGCTGTCTTTCTGTTCTCTTTCTTCCCTTATGTAACCACATGTTAAGGGAGTTTCTGAGCGAGGTCGTGACTGTCTACACCTCCCAGTACTTGGGAAGCTGAGGCTAGAGTATCAAGAGTTCAAGGCTCCATAAATTAGAGGCCAACCTAGGCTTCACAGTGAGTTAGTGGCTAGCCTGGGCTATCTATCTAGCAAGGCCTAGTCTTATACAAACAAATAGCAAAAGCAGTTAGTGATCATGACCAGTCTCTAAACTCACCCATTTTAGTAACATGTCAGCCTCCTGCTCATGACAGTTGCCTGTAAGTCATCACCCCGTGTCAGTCACCTGTCTTATCAATGGTCTCAGATAAATGTCAGTGTCCCCCTGCATAGCTGTTGCTCGGGGTTTGACAGAGGGTGGGATACCATGGCTTAGAAAACATTTAGGGTATGGGGACAGCAGGGTGAGGTTGAAGAGACACAGGGCCCAAGCTTACCTCCGGGGACCTGCTCTGAGCAGCCATTGCAGAAAACCTGGAAGGTGGCCAGCTCTACCAGGTCACATGACCTCACTCCTAGCATCTGGGACACTCACTGTGTGAGCGGGTTACTGGCTTTCCCTTAGAGCTTCAGTTAGATCTTCAAGAGGGCTTTGGATAAGCACTGTCTAAGGTTGATTGACAGGTAGCTTAGCCTCACTAGGCAAAGGCGAGAGAGTCTTGTCCCTTGGTTATTTCTAGCATATGACATTTGCAGAAAGGGATGGTTCTCATGCACTCTATCAAGGGGGGATCGCAAATAGTTAATTCATTCTGAGATAGTCTCATATAGCCCTGACTGGCTTGGAACTTATTATGTAGACCAGGCTGACTTCATGTTCACAGAGGTCCAGCCTCTTTCTCAAATGCTAGAATTAGAGGTGTGTGCCACTATACCAGCATTTTTTTTTTTTCCTCATTCCGGTCAACCCTGCTCTTTCTGGTCTTGTCCCGCTCACTCCGGTCTGCCCCGCTTGCTCCGATTGGTCGGCCCTGCTCGCTCCAGCCAGCCCCTTTCCGCCCTGCTGGCTCTGGCCAGCCACGCTCACTCAGGTTGCTCCCCCCCCCCCCACTCCGGTTGGCTCCGCTTGCTCCGGTCGGTCCCACTTGCTCTCTCCGGTCCAAGGATTCATTTATTATTATTATTCATAAGTACGCTGTAGCTGACTTTAGATGCACCAGGGCATCAGATCTCATTACGAGTGGTTGTAAGCCACCATGTGGTTGCTGGGATTTGAACTCATCACCTTCGGAAGAGCAGTCGGGTGCTCTTACCCGCTGAGCCATCTCACCAGCCCTATACCAGCATTTTAAAAAGGGAATTTATTCATTTTTTTTTTAAGTTACATTATGTGTGTTTGCTTGCATGGGTTTCTGTATGCCGTGTGTATGCGGAGAGCCCTTGGAGGCCGAATTGGTGGAATTGGAGTTACAGAAGGTTGTTTGCTGCTGTGTAGTTGTTGGGAACTGTGTGCGTGCATGTTTATGCCCCATTTGTATGTAGTGTCGTGCCCATAGAGACCAGAAGGTGTGGGATCCCCTGGATGAACGAGAATTAAAATTGTGAGCTGTGGGTACTGGGAACTGAACTCAGGTCCTCTGAAAGCGTAGTCAGTGCTCTTAACCAGTGAGCCATCTCTTCAGCCCAGCCCTTCACTTATTATTCTCACAGAAACCCTGAATTGCAAACATCTGTCTGCTCCAATGCTGATGAAAACATCCCTGGAGTGAGTGGATAGGTCTTTTCCATTTTCTTGTTAAGCTGACCTGGGGCAGGAGCCAGGGAATAAAAACATTTACTCTGTAACCTGCAATTATCCCCTTGTAGCATGCACGGGCTGCAGCCTGTCTGCCTTGCTGTAGGGCCTCTTACATACTTGAGACACGTGGGAGAGGGGAATCAGAATCCATTTTACCTGAGCTGGTTGGCTTTTCCTTTACAAACCTCCACATTTGTTATCAGGTTCTTTTTGTGGCATAGAAAAACAGAAGCCACAAGGGAAATATGTGATTGACAGGGCAGCCATCCTCTGTGGTCACTGAGGTTCCATGAGTGGGAGGTCCCTGAAGAGAACAGAGTCACCTGGTTGTCCCTTTGGTCCTGAGGATACCCACTTGGGGTGAGGCAGAGATGGAGCCTTAGGGGGAAACTTCTGGGCCCTCAAAGAAATCAAAGCGGTATCAGAAATCCCCAGTTGGGCTGCCGTGTCAGGTTGGGTTATTTGATCCCTGAGTTTGGGCCTGACTTTTTGTTAGTGAGATGGGTATTGTTAAATTATAAGGTTGCCTCAAACTTTTGCGGCACAATACATCGACAAACAACATACCGTCTAGAGACTATTCCCAACAAGGCTATTCTTCCCTGGAACCAGAGCAGACCACCCAAGCCCCTCCTGGTGACTCAGGAAGATGGAGCTGTTTACTTAGGGAGAATTAAAAAGCTTGATTCTGAAGGTGAGCCAGCAGAAACGCTCCCAGGACTCCCTGGAGGAGTTTGGGGAAGCAGACATCTGCAGAGCTCGGACACCTCCGCCTAATATCCAGGGGAGAACCCGAGCTGCCTGCAACTCTGAGCCCTTTCTCATCCTGCAGGCTCTGGCCATTCTAATACAGACATGCGGCCTGGCTCCCTGGTTAAGCCTTCCCTTAGAGTTTGTCCTGGGTTCAATTCCCAGTCCTGAGGGCAAAAAGCAGCAGTAGACACGAACTCAGGAGCCTGGACCTAATGAGAAGTCAGATTTTCAGTTAACAAAATGTTACAGTCTTTTTCATATTAGGTCAGTTTTTTTTTTTTTTTTTTTTTTTTTGGTTTTTCGAGACAGGGTTTCTCTATGTAGCCCCGGCTGTCCTGGAACTCACTCTGTAGACCAGGCTGGCCTTGAACTCAGAAATCCACCTGCCTCTGCCTCCTGAGTGCTGGGATTAAAGGCGTGCGCCACTACGCCCGGCTAGGTCAGTTTTAAAAATGTTGAAGCATGTCTGTGTAAGTAGAGCAGTAGTCACTTAGAGAATGTCCTAGGAAACCCTGTTCATTACACACATACACGTGCGCGCGCGCGCGCGCGCACACACACACACACACACACTTTTTAAAAAATAAAAACAAAGTATGTGTAAGAGTTTGGTATGTGAGACACAGAGGGTGTGTGTGTATGTAATGGGGAGAGAGTGTGTGTGTGTGAGAGTGTGTGTATGTGTGTGTGTAATGGGGGAAGAGAGTGTATATGTTAGAGAGAGAGAGAGTGTGTGTGTGTGTGTGTGTGTGCGCGTGCGCATATGAATGAATGATGGGCTTCTCTCCTTCCTTTTCATGGGTCCCAGAGATCGCACTGGCTACTTTGGCTGGCCTTTACCTGCTGTGGTCTCCTGTCATTCTCTGAGGCTGGCATCTTCCAGTCCTTCTGCCTTAGTTCCCAGGCCCTGGGATTATAAGCATGGTCCTCTTTGTTATCAGGATTTGTGCTGTGTGGAGCCAATATGAGGTCTTGCTGGAAGAAATGGTGTTTTTACTGGCAGGGGGCTCGTGTCGTGTAAATGTGACCCCTGTACAGGCTCCTTGGTTCGTTGGAAGGCATCTTGTTTTCCTGTGGGTTCTGAAGGTCACAGAGCTGTCCCTAGGCCCGTTGACAGTCACCACTGGACAACTCCGGCTGGACTTCCCAGGCTTCTCTGTGTTTGGCTCTGCCGTACTGTTGCATGTCTAGAGGTTTCCTGATGCTGTCCACACAGGAAGATGTCTGTTTCCCAGGAACTGGCTGACCCTTTCCTCTGTTTGCCGTTGTTGGTTCTGATGAGGTGGCCAGGCGTCCTGGCGGATGGGAGCACCCTGTTCGAGGATCAGGGCTTTGGGGAGCCTATTGGAGATATTTTCTACCTTGGAGACAGACTTAAGTAAACAGAGGATAATCTTCTGCCAACCAAATCTAATTGTTTTTACCTTCCAAATACTACTATTTAAAGCTCAGCAGAGCAGATTGCCAAACCTGTGTCGGCTCTGAAAATTTGGGCTCACACACATCGGGTAGGCCACTCACAGTTTTTGTGAGTAGTGGCTGTGCTGCCATTTACTAGAGTCCCAGTACCAACGTGTTGGGACTCTCAGCTCCATTTTACAGATGAGAAAATTGAGGCGGGGAGGTAGAGAGAGACAAGTTGCAGGTCACATAGCTGCTTAGTGGATGGGAGGGATTTCAAGTGTGCACTCAGGCCGTCTAGCCACTAACTCTCAGGTGCTGGCTTTCAGTGCCTGGCCTTTTAATGTAGAGGCAAGTGGCTGCATAGCTGTGGACCAGCCGCTGCTGTGTTTAGTTGGGAGGTGGAGATGGCCTGGCTGTGTAGCAGGGTTGTGAGGGGTGTGATGTTGTTGGTGTGTGTTCTTGATGTACTTGTGCAAATTACTGCTAAGAAACCACCTGTGTTTTGAAACCCCACCTGTCTTTCTTGCCTACATTTCAGTCAGAGCTAAGACATGGTCCGTTTTACTATATGAAGCAGCCACTCACCACAGACCCTGTTGATGTTGTACCGCAGGACGGACGGAATGACTTCTATTGCTGGGTTTGTCACCGGGAAGGACAAGTCCTTTGCTGTGAGCTCTGTCCCCGGGTTTATCACGCTAAGTGTCTGAGACTGACATCGGAGCCAGAGGGGGACTGGTTTTGTCCTGAATGTGAGGTTAGTTCCCGATGAATGAATTCATTACCTGCCTCAATTCCTCTCCTTTCTCTTTTCTTCCTTTTTATTTTTTAAAAAATTTCAAAATAATCCAAATAGAGGGAAAGAGAAATGTCTTGCCTCCTGCCTGCTCTACCCTGGCCGCCCCTCTGGGGACCCGCCTCTGCGCTGGCTGCAGTGGGGCAGCTCTTGGAAAGATATGTCGCCTTGCCTGTCCCCGAGCCTTGGGAGCGAGCGCTTTGAGACCTGCCGCGTTGTGCGCCTGCTGCTTCTGCCGTGAGTGCCTTGGAAGGGACCTTGTAGATCTGTAACGGTTGACGCCTTTTGAAAAGATCCCACGCTGTGTTTCCTCCCGTTCTTCGGCCTTGACTCCTCGCCAGTAGCCTGCTGGGAAGACCGCTGTAGTGTGTGTGTGTTCCACGAGGTGACCGGCTCACGTTTTCTGTCATGCGACCTGCAGTTCTCCAGTGCCTGTTAGGTACCGGGGATCCAACAACACATTCGACAGAGTGGATAACCCTTTCTTATTATTTATTGTTATTTTGGGCAAAGACGGACAAAATCTGAAAGTTTCTTATAGCAGAAAGTAGAAGAAAAGTAGGAAAGTGGGGATGCAAGACAGGAAGAGGAAATTGAGGTACGATGTCTTCCCCCACTTTAAGAGTCCAGGCCTGGGAAGGACACACTGAGGTTTAAGGAGGATCCGAAAGGCAGGACATCTGGGCAGAGGAAGCCGCAGGTTCAGGGCTGCCTCAGTGTGAGGCAGGCTGAAGGCAGCCCATCCCGAGTCTCGTCAGCAGATCAACCGTCAGTGAGTGAGCCGACTGCTCGAGCTCCGAGTCTGCGTGTCTCCCACTGTGATGCTCTCTGCTGAAAACCAGAGTGTCACTCACACACATCACTTCATGTAGAACATCTCTGGGATTCCAGCGGGCACTGGATTAGATCGTGAGGGAGCTTCCTGTGTGAGAGGGAAGCGCCACCCAGATGTGTGTGTGTGTGTGTGTGTGTGTGTGTGTGTGTGTGTGTGTGTGTGTGTGTGTACATGAGCGTGTGTGCGTGTGCGGGGTGGGGGGAGCGGAGGATCTCAATATAGGAGAATGTCCACGATGCTGCTTGGGTGGGGAAAGGAGAAAAATGAAATTCTCGAAAAGAAATTAGACTTTGAAACAAATGATGGTGATGTCTAAGGGGTCTTCTGCCTCTGTCATGGCAAAGCTGGCTGCTGGCCCTGCTGGGCTTGCTCCAGACAGACTTGCACTGTATTGATGGGCTTGCTGCTCTGTTCAGAGCTGGGTTTGCTTCTCCAGAGTGTTGAGGGTTCTCCAGCCTTCTTTGCAAATGACGGTTGTAGAGGGAGGTGTGGGAGACCCCAGAGTTTGTGACCGTTCTATGTGGGAAGCAGCTCGTGGGGGAAGGGCCAGTCACTTGGTTCAGAGCCAAGCTTGTGTCTCTCACCAGCACAATCATGAATCATGGTTCCTCTCCATCCCCACGGCTGCTGCCGGGGGCTCAGGTATCCTGTGTGGATAGGCAATGTTTTCCTTAAGAGAACAGCACATCTCTATACTTCTCTTGTATCAAGAGATATTTCCCAGGATCCTCCAGCTAATTGGCCTTTGGTTAGTGCTGCTCACGAATCTCCCTGTTAAAAAGTTGACCGGGAGAGCCGGGCGTGGTGGCGCACGCCTTTAATCCCAGCACTTGGGAGGCTGAGGCAGGTGGATTTCTGAGTTTGAGGCCAGCCTGGTCTACAGAGTGAGTTCCAGGACAGCCAGGGCTACATAGAGAAACCCTGTCTCGAAAAACCTAAAAAAAAAAAAAAAAGTTGACCGGGGACACTTTTTTGTTCTGTTGACCAGTCCCGGCCAGAGAGAAAGAGGTATAGAAGCAGGAGTGGGAACGACAGGCAGGCAGGTCGGGACTCTGGATCTGACCGAAAGACACCGCAGTCAAGCAAGCAAGTGTACTTGCTGTGTGTTCAGATTCAGGGCCCTCAGTTTTTCCCTCAGGGGTGAATTGTAAAGACAGCCAAGAAGACAAAATGGAGTCTGTTAGTGTGCTCTGCTGTTTTTTGAGTGACTCTTTTTGGTCCTTCTCTTGACAACCAACCACAGTGGGAGCTTGTCGGAAGGCCCCGGAGAAGTGACAGATGGAAACTGATTCCAAATTAATGGAGAAAATGTTGCATCTCTCCTTCATAGCCCGACTGACCGGAAGAGTCTTCGACACCTTAGGATTTGCTATTTTTCGTTTTGTTGCCACATAAACCTCAGAGTCCCCGAGATCTGGTACACGGGGGCCTTCGCAGCAGTCTGGCTACAATTGATTATCTGGGTCTTTCCGTTGATAAGGATGTCCCTTATGAAATGATGGTTTTGAGCCTGGTGTGATGGCACACACTGGTAAACTCACTGTGGAGGCTGAGTCAGGGGCATTGGGAGGTTAGAGTCTGTCTCCAAAGAGGAGAGTGGAAGGAAGGGAAAGGCGAAGAAAAAAGGTAAGGGATGGAAAAGAGAAAGGGAAGAAAGGGAAAACTGGATATGGAGGTGTGCACCTTTAGTCCCGACTCTAGGGAGGCAGAGGTAAGTGGTTCTCTGTGAGTTCCAGGCCAGTCTGGGCCAGCCTAGTCTACAGGTTTTGAAACAAGGAAAGGAAAAGGGAGAGGTTTCCTCTTGCAGAACATCCTTGGGCGTGGAACAGTGGAGTTGTGTTCCTTTTTAGCCGATCCCCTCCCCTAATTCTTCCCTAAGGAGCTCCAGCCCTCTGTGCCAGCCACATTTCTGAGAATGGCTGTGCTAGACTCCTCAGCCATAGCCCAGGGCCCAGGAAGTGTGGATGGTTGTGGAGCTCACACGCCCCCTCCATCCACTCCCCCTGGCGTTTATTTGCTGACTCAGTTTTTGTTGTTTTATGAGACAGCGTTTCTCTTTGCGTAACCCTGACTGTCCTGGAACTCACCTGGTAGACCAGGCTGGCCTCAAACTCACAGAGATCCTTCTGCCTCTGCCTCCCAAATTCTGGGAACAAAGGTGTGCGCCACCACGCCCGGCTCACACTCAATTCTTAAGACCCAAGGGTTGCAGTCCTGCACTGTCCCAGGTCCCAGCTCTGATCACGATGCCTCCGTGCACAGTGTATGTGGATTGATGACTTAAGTCCGCCCACAGATCTCATCCGTGTTGGTCCTCTGGTTTGGAGTCTTTTCCAAGACCAATAGCTGTTCCCGTGTAGGTGGGAACGACTCTTACCTGTGAGTGTAGAGGTTGAAGGAGACTAACCTGCGGTCATGTGTCTTTCACCTAACGGCCCTGTGTGTGTATGGTTTTTTGACTTGTAGAAGATTACAGTAGCAGAATGCATCGAGACGCAGAGCAAAGCCATGACCATGCTGACCATTGAACAGCTGTCCTACCTGCTCAAGTTTGCCATTCAGAAAATGAAGCAGCCAGGGGTAAGAGGCCTGTTCCCTGCTGTGAGCCGGATGACCGTCGCCATTTGTTCCCTTTGATGTTCTACAGGTTTCCTCATGGCACATAGACACGCTTTTGGGGCCCTTCCTGTTTGTACAGTCAGGAGATACGATAGTGTGTCCCGAGACAGTCTAGCGGGGAGATGGCGGGAGTGAGGTGTAGGTGGGGTGTTGAGATTCTGAAGATAAGTGTGATCAGCCCTAACACGGTCAAACTCCACTGTTGGAGGAGGGACTCTGTGCTCTTCCCTGGGGCCTGTGTGAAATTCTGTGACAACAGAGAGGCAGCCCAGTTTAGTTGAGACTGAGGCAGGGAGCTCTCTATGGGTGAGACTGTCTGTTGTTAGGGGGTGGGCTGCCACATTTGCCTGTCAAGGGATGTACCTCACAGCAGGACCCTCCTGAGAGGCTCCACCATGCCAGCACTGCTGCGTTTGGTGCGTTTAATTGTTTTGGGAAAATGTCAGAAAAATGCCTTTTTTTTTTTTTTTTTTTTTTTTGGTTTTTCGAGACAGGGTTTCTCTGTATAGCCCTGGCTGTCCTGGCACTCACTTTGTAGGCCAGGCTGGCCTTGAACTCAGAAACCCACCTGCCTCTGTCTCCCAAGTGCTGGGATTAAAGGCGTGCGCCACCACGCCCGGCTAGAAAAATGCTTTTTGAAAACTGTTTCTTGTGGTATTGGGTATAGAACCTAGGGCCCTGTGAGCACTAGGTGAGTGCTCTCTTGAGCTCTTTCTATCTCCAGCCCCAAGATATCTCATGTTTGAAAACGGAATATTTAAACCCAGGCTGGTACATGCCTATAATCCCAGCACGATGGAGGCAGACGTTCAAGGCCACCTCGATCTCCTTGACAGGTTTCGGTTTAGCCATGGTCACATGGTGAGGCACTGGCAGAGGAGCTGGCTACACACACACACACACACACACACACACACACACCCCTATTGCTTAAAGACACAATTGATTACTTAGTCATTTTTCCTACAAATGAATTCAAGGAACATTTTGGGTGGGGCTCCCTCTTCTGTTTGCATACAGTCACCCTGTGATTTAAGGAAGGAGTTCACAGAGACTCTCAGTTCTGCTGTTGGGGGCTAGCCCTTTAAAGCTAGTACAAAAGCACAGAAGTATGGCGAGCAACATGTCCCAGGAGATAATGATGATGCTTGCCACAAAGACTGCTGATCAGAGCCATCCCCAGGCCCCTGACCTCCACACCCTCACATGCCTGTGCTCCCACACTTAGACCTTCATATGCCTGCACCCCCACCCCCTCACATGCCTGCAACCCCACCCCCACCCCCTCACATGTTTGTACCCCTACACATACACTAAAGAGATAAATGTGATAATGCAGAAAATAAAAGCAAAACCAAAATCAGGCTTTGGCTTTGAGATGTATTCTGAAATCTTGTTATACAGGAAAAATTCAGCTCCTTCCAGTTGGCTCTTGTTAAACCAGGAAACTATTTTTCTCTTGAATCCCAATCATTGGGAGTAAAGTATATAGCCAGAATATGGTACAAAGAGCATAAAAAAACAAAACAAAACAGGGTTTCTCTGTGTAGCCCTGGCTGTCCTGGAACTTGCTCTGTAGACCACACTGTCCTTGAACTCACAGAGAGGCACCTGATTCTACCTCCTGAGTGTGGGAGACCAAAGGCATGCACTGCCATGCCCCACCTCCCAGCCTGACTTTGTAGGATTCCAAACCTAAAAGAAGAACTGAAGGCATTCATTCTTTATGTATGATATATTTTAAAGAGATTTATTTATTTTTTTTTATGTGCGTGGGTGTTTTGCCTGTGCATGTACCGTGTGCTTGCCTGGTGCTCTAAGAGCTCAGAGGAGCATTGACGCCTTTGGAACTAGAGTTACAGATGCTTAGAATCCACTCTGTGGGTGCTGGGTGACCCCCCCCTCCCCGGCCAGACAAGGGTACCAGATCCCTGGAGCTATATCTGCAGATGGTTGTGAGTCCTTCCTTCTGTCCATCCATCTATCCATCTCAGTGCAGGGTTTCTTTGGGCAGCCCTGGCTATCCTGGAACTATTTCTGTAGACCAGGCTGGCCTTGAATTCAGTTCCACCTGCCTCTGCCTCCTGAGTGCTGGAGTTAAAGGCTTGTGCCGCCATGCCCATCCAGCACCTCCTTTTAGCATTTTAAAGTTAAAGAGTAAATACCTGCCGCCCACACCAACCAGTAGGTGCCCTTGAGCTGATGCCTCAAGTGGATCTAGATCAAAATTCAGTGAGTCTGGCTTCTTGTGGGAGGAACAGAATCTCACGACATGGGTTTCCACCCAGGTCACACCCCGTGCTCACACTTTGGGAAGTTTTTTGGGTTACCTTATCAGCGTCATTCCACCCCCCCCCCCCCAGTCATGGTGCTGGGGTGTGGACTACACAGTAACTGGCCTTTAGAGGCCCAGAGTGGTCAGCAGTGTGGTAATTGTCCCTCTTAATGGAAGAAGGCTGAGGCTGGAGCATCTCAAGGTCATCATCCGTGGTTATCTCTGGACCGTGAACGTGTCTGCTTCCCAGCATCCTCTGCTGGCTTCCCAGCATCCTCTGCTGCCTACGCCTGGTCTTCAGAGTAGTGATGGCTTTTTGCCTGTGCGTGTCTCTCTCTTACAGACCGATGCATTCCAGAAGCCCGTTCCATTGGAGCAACACCCCGACTATGCAGAATATATTTTCCACCCCATGGACCTTTGTACATTGGAAAAGGTTGGCCTCTACCACTGAGCCTGGCTGTAGTAGCACAGGTGTTGAGATACCTTAGGCTCTCCCATTCCTTCCTCCTGCCCTAACTCCAGGTGGATTATTCTGGACATCATCAGATAGAGCTTTCCGGCTCCCATACCCTTCCTCTGTGACCTTCTCGCGGTAGGGGTGGCGTCTCAGGGGATGTTGAAATCCTGAGCAGTGTTCTTGAGGGATAGCCTCGCTTTTGAGAATTAGTGATTTGATGGATTGGCATCTCACATCCTCCTGAGGTGATAATGAGATCATCAGGAAGGAGGTAGAGAAGATGACATGTTTGGAAACCTTCAGATTAGCAGGAAAGGGGCTTCTTACACCTGCCCATCAGGCTGTTTCTCGAAGGCCCTTAGGTGGTTTTAAGAGTCTGTGCTAAAATTCTGTGATGAAAAAAATCATACTTGAAACACTTCGATTGAGCACATCTTTTTGTGCAGATTTCCCAACGCAGGAGCTAAGTATGTGTTGGAAATACATCTGTGAAGGGCTGAGACTGACCTGGCCTGGTCTGTGCAGGGAGGAAAACAAAAGCCTCCATAAAGAGGGACACGATGTCATAATGTCTGCATTGCTAACCCCACCCCACCCCCTACCCCCACCCCCAAAGCAGTAGGTCACATCGACTTTGGAAAATTGCCCAGACTTTTTGATGTGCAGGAAATAGAAGGCATTAAATAAACAGTGGGGCAGGATCCTGGCTTCAGGCCGGGGGTGGGGGGGTTGGGGGTGGGGAGGGAAGGTCTTCATGGTCTCCCACCTCAGTTTCTCCTTCTGTCAACCTCACTGGCTTTTGTGAGGTGCATGTGATACCGCATAGTGAGTTCACTTAGTGATATCCCACTATATGAGATGGTGCCCTTGATTAGATGAGGTTGCTGGATGGATGACAGCATTTTCAAGATGAGAATGCTCAAATCCCTGCGATGACTGGGGTGCCTTTTATAGGGCTATAGATCTTGAACCTAATAGCATCCTGGGAGATGAGTCCGAGAGCGCCGATTAATTCGGCAGATGGCTCCTGTGACAAGCGCGGGGACCCAGGTGTTAGCACTGCCGCCTGTATAGACTTCGACGGTCATAATGTTCTCTGGCTTCTCCTCCCAGAATGCAAAAAAGAAGATGTACGGCTGCACGGAAGCCTTCCTGGCCGATGCCAAGTGGATCCTGCACAACTGCATTATCTATAACGGGGGTGAGTGGCTCAGAGGTCCCAAGGAGGACTGTGCCTCTAGCACGGCTGTCTCCTGCCTTTGGTTAAGATGCAGGTTTGATGGGCTCTGCTGTGGCAGCACCTGCTGCTCTTCCAGACAATACGGGACTGGTTCCCAGAACCCATGTTGGGCCCTTCAGAACTGCCTGTAACTCCCAGATCCCTGGGGCCCATCAACTCTTCTGTTCTCAGCCGCTTCATTTCACCTCTCCCATACATATAATTTAAAAGAGCCTTAATAGCCGGGCGTGGTGGCGCACGCCTTTAATCCCAGCACTTGGGAGGCAGAGACAGGCGGATTTCTGAGTTCGAGGCCAGCCTGGTCTACAGAGTGAGTTCCAGGACAGCCAGGACTATACAGAGAAACCCTGTCTTGAAAAACCAAAAAAAGAAAAAAAAAAAAAAAAAAAAAAAAAAAAAAAAAAAAAAAAAAAAAAAAAAAAAAAAAAAAAAAAAAAAAAAAAAAAAAAAAAAAAAAAAAAAAAAAAAAAAAAAAAAAAAAAAAAAAAGAAAAAGAAAAAAGAAAAAAAAAGTGCCTTAATAATAAAATCAGGCTTAGGTGGTTGGGAAGAGCTGAGTTGCCCTTTCCCAAGCCTGTGTGAAAAAGCCAGGAGTCCTGGCACCAGTCTGTCACCTCAGAGAAGGTAGAGGCAGGGGAGTGGGAACTGTGGACACACCTGCTGGAGAGCTCTGGATATTATATCACACAAATGGGAATGGGCTCAGGTGGAGGACCACAACACTTAACTCCAGCCAGGATGGCCAATTGGTGTGGGCTGGATGGAGGACAGGAGATCCCTGCAGGTCTGCAGAGGCTGCCGTAAAAGGTCCCTTCCTGTGCGTTGTTGTCTGTTTAGTTGCCATGGCAATGTGTTTTGTGTAGGTATGGATCCGTGCATACTCCATGAGCGCACATTCCTGTGTGTGCATGAGAGGGGAGGGGGCCTGCACCTGTGTGTGTGTACGCCCGTATGTGTGAGGCTTGAGGTCGACCTCAGAAACCCTCCACCTTGATCTCTGGTTGTCTTGTGGGACCGTGTCGCTAAGTCTTGGAGCTGGCCTGTTAGGCTAGGGTGACTAGCCATTGAGTCCTTAGCCTTTCAAGGCTAGCACTATACTGATGGAGCCGTTTCCTCAGCCCAGCAAATTGACAGTTTCTGAAAATGGCTATCAGGACCAGAAAGACCATAGTCCTTTGGCCATCCTGACCTCTCTGCTTTGGTGCAGGGGAGAAAGGCTTGGCGTCAGATCTTTGCCGAATGCCCAGCTTGTTAGCTAAGAGTTGTGGTAGAGGCAGGGACTCTGGATCTTGACTCAATAGTCATTAAGTAAATGAGAATCATCTCACCTCTTTTTCTATAGTTTCAGGTGGAATCTTAGGAAGGCACCAGCCATTCTTCCTGGTCATGGTGTTCTGGAATTACAGGGTTAAGTAAAGGCTTTCTGCTAATTCTAGCCTTTAGAATGTCAGAGTACTTGAGGTAATTTACGGAATGCCACAGCAGCTACTCAGTTGCGAGATGCTGGCAAAGCTTGGTCCTTGATAGATAAGTTTCAGCCTTTAAATGGTGAATCTTACGGGGAGGGGAACAAATTAAAATATTGCTAATGTGAGTGTGTAACCCCGAGGCAGGCTGTTCACTGTTTGCCTGTGAAATAATCCTCTTTTCTTATTCCCTTAGGAAACCACAAGTTGACACAAATAGCAAAAGTTGTCATCAAAATCTGTGAGCACGAGGTATGCGGTTTGGGGGCTCTCCTAGAGGCAGGGCACCCCAGTGGGTGGCTGCAGTGACTTTTGTGTGCACTGAGTTATGCATGGCATCATGTCTCTAGCAACATGAAAGCAGGAAAGAGGGGACCCCAATGTTATAGGAGGAGCCCCTTAGTTCAGCAGTGAAGATGGGAATAATTTTTAGTAAATTGTGCAGGGAATGCAGTCTTCCTCAGTTCTGCAAGTTTGACCTTGGCCTCTACAGTTGGGATTGAGTCAGGTAGCCAATGACATCATTCACAAAGGAAGGCTCCATCCCTTCCTCCTTTTTCTCTCTGTTTCTTTGTTTCTTTGTTTCTTTCTTTTCTTTCTTATTGAAAATGGGGTCTCATTATACATCCTGACTATACCCTTGAACTTGCTGCATAGATTGGGCTGGCTTCTACCTCTGTAGTACCGGGAGTAGAGGTGTAACCACTATGCCACCACTCCTGCCACATTGCCCGGCCGTGATGTTTTTTTTTTTTCCCCCTCTCTCATCTAACTTTTGTGTGGTTCTCAGGCATGAAATTCCCAGATAACAGCGTGTCATGATGTTAAGAGATGGGGCCTTTCCACTAGTTGGTGGCAAATTTCTGACTGCTTCCAGGATAGCTATGTCAGTGTGGACACCTACCCAGGTGCAAGTGTATAGAACTGAGTGTGCTTTCAGTACAGGAAGAGCCAATCTTTGTAAAAGATTCATTCACTCATTCATTCACTCATTCATTCATTCATTCATTCATTGTATTTATGGGTACTTTTGTATTTATGTCCATCGAGAGTATACAGATGCCTGAAGGGACCAGAGGCCATTCTCTTAGAAATGGAGTTACCTGTGCTTTCAAGCTTCCTGAGGTGGGTGCTGGGAACTGAACCCAGGTTGTCTGCAAGAACACCAGGTGCCTTTAACCTCTGAGCCACCTCTCCAGCCCATCTATCTAAATTTAAAAAGTATACGTCGGTGTATTTCCTGCAGGTGATCAGGGGACAGTAACATTTCACTGTCCTTCCTGGTTGTATTGCATTGGCAGCAAGTCTTGCCGCACCCCTCACTCTTAGCCTTTGGAAGGAGGGGTACAGTACTCTTTCCCACTTCGGTCCCCAGCTACGTTGGCTCAGGATGAGGATGTAGCAGGATATTTGAATTTTTAGGGCTTCATCCCTTTCTGCAGTTAAAATGAGATGATCGTGCTCTGACCTTGTCCCACTTGTGAGAAGTAAATAGATGCTCAGGCGTGGAAGACTTAGGCTTGGTTGTGTTAGGTGTTATGACTGTAGATACCACAGGCCCTCTCAGTAGGCTCAGTCTGTGGAGTTAGCTGCTGTGTGGATTCTGTGTGTGTGTGGTTCATCATCCTGGACTGCCTATGAAGATGTGCAGGCCCAGAGTCATGAGCGGCTTTTTTTCTGAAGCCTCTGGGCTTGTCTGGGCTAAACTTTGACTTTAGGTGAGACCGTTGGTGGGTTCTAAGCTATGCTGTCCACCTGTCGGAATGTCATCTTTAAGGGGGGCAGGATAGCTATGGTGTGGTTGATGTTCTGGTTGTTATTAGGGAGTCAGCAAAGTGAGTGTGTACTGTTGTGAACCTATGGTCTCAGCCCTTGGGAAGCAGAGGCAGGAGACTCACTTTGAGGCCAGCCTGAGCTACCTGGCAAGATTCCATTGCTCTCTGCCTGCCCCACCCCCCCACCCCCGTAATACAAAAGAACTAAAAGAAGAAAAATCTGATCTTGAAATGAAAGTCCAAGCACGGAAAGGGTCAGGGATTTAGTAGGGCTTCCAGATGGGAGGCCCCTGGGGGCTCCACACTCTTAATGTATCTTTTGCTTTGCAGATGAATGAAATCGAAGTATGTCCAGAATGTTATCTTGCAGCTTGCCAAAAACGAGACAACTGGTTCTGTGAGCCCTGTGTAAGTTGGATCCGGTTCTTTTGTTTCACTTCTGGAAACTCTGGTGCCTTTGGTGGCTATACCAAGATGACCCTCTCTGGGGATTTACGAGATGGGGCTGTGAAGCTCTAATAGGAGTTGTTCTGAAAAAGTCAGGGCAGAGAGGAGCTGAGCGGGCTTTGGTAGGCCTCTTGGGCAGAACTGTTTTGTTCTAGAGTTAAGTGTCCTGGTAACGGGGTGGACTGTCAAAAGGGTGGGGGGACTGTGACAATTGGGGTGCAGACCATAGGATGTGTCAGAACCACATCTGCAGTTTGCTGTGTCATTTTAAAGTTAGTTCCTATTTTAAGACCCTAGATACACATCCTCGGGGGACTGTCTGTCTCTCCAGAGAGATCATTGGTTTATGGAAGTGCAAAGCTATCCTGGTAAACTCTTCTTTCTCTGACAGTGTTTGTTAGGTGTTGACCGAATCCAGCACATTTTAGGCAATGGTTCCCAGCCTTCCCAATGCTGCAAGCCTTTGATACAGTTCCTTCGGCCATAAGGAGTGTCTTGTTACCACCTCCTGTCTGTAATGTTGCTGCTCTCATGGGTCATAGTGCAAACTGTGTTTTCCATTGATCTTAGGGGAGCCGAGACCCACAGGTTGGGCATAGTGAGGTGGAGTGAGCGTGTCTGAGAGAGCGGCGGGGTGGAGGGTTCGAACAGGCAAGACCGAATAAGTAAAGGATAGCTCAGGCCTCTCCTTGCCTCTGGAGATAAAACACGGGTGGAGCCTACAGCTTGGGGGAGCCCCAGCACACAGTGTGGCTCCTGCAGCTTCTTACTTGTGTGTAACTCCACATTTTGTACAAACTTAGCACAGAGTAGGTGTTGACTGTTTCTGCGGTGCCAAAAGAGGTGAACTTTTTGGGTCACCCAGGACCCAAGCCTGATTCACCCTTTCAGCTTTAAGCCTCGCGCAGGCCCTGTCCCGGCTACACACCTACGGGGTCACCTTGCTTGCAGCTGTCTTATTTCACGCCTGGCTCATGTCCTACTTTGCCTTCTAATTACTGTGATTAAACACCCAGGCCTGCAGTAGCTTGGGGAGGAAAGGGTTGATTTCATCTTCTAGCTTATATAGTTCCTTATCCAGGGAACTTAAGACAGGACCTGGAGGACAGCTGCTCACCCAGCCTTGCTTCTCAGGGCCTCCACAGCTTGCTTTGTAATACACCCAGGACCACCTGCTCACCGGTGGCTTGGACCTGCCCACAACAGATGTCAATCAAGGAAAAGCCTTACAAATCTGGCTCCAGGCCTGTCTGATGGAGGCCGCTTCTTACTTGAGGCTCCCTCCCTCTTCCCAGATGACTCTAGCTTGTGTCAGGTTGACGAAAGCCTAATTAATCAGCACAGGCCTGTGCCCTCCCTGCCTCCCTGTGTTCAGATTACCTTCCAGACTTGAATGTGTGTCTTGCTGCCAAATATAATGCCAACCCTGCATTTTGTTCTTCTTCTAGAGCAATCCGCACCCTTTGGTCTGGGCAAAACTGAAAGGGTTTCCATTCTGGCCAGCGAAAGCTCTGAGGGACAAAGATGGGCAGGTTGATGCCCGTTTCTTTGGACAACATGACAGGTGGGAGCTTAAAACAGGCTGCAAGTGGAACTTTGGGGGGATGCCATCACAGAGTGAGGGGGCGGAGGGGTACTGTGTTGTTCTTAAAAGCGAACTCTACCTTTTATCGCTAGTGACTACGGCTACTGTTTTTATATTTTGCCTTACCAACCTGTGATCTTGTTATTGCAAAATGTTTTCTGATTCTCCGCCAAGCTCGGTGAGGGAGGCTTCGTCCAGGTGTTTTGGTGTGTTAGCGTCAGGCGTGTTGGGAAAGAACCTCGCCTCCACTCCGTGGTTCTGTTGGTGGATCTGGCTTCAGAATGAGTTCCGTGGCTCTGTGACATGCTGTTTGATGTAGACTTATTTATTCCTTTTGTCTTCCTGGAATAAATTAAAACCTCTGTGCAAACTGCCTTTAAAAGAAATGCTTTCAGGAACTTGAGGTAGTTTCCCAGATTGCCACTAAATGAAGCTCCTAGCATAAGATGGAGTACCCGCCCCCATCCCCCTTCCTGTGTATCTAAACTGGGAAGTGACAGAGGGGATGATGTTTTGACAGACTCGAACCCTCCCTCCCTCCCTCCCTCCCTCCCTCCTCAGCCTCCCTTTCCTTCGGCAGGCACAGGCTGAGTGGAGTTATGGAGTAGCTCCAGCTAAAGGCAGCTCCCTTTGCTTGGCGCCCCGCCTGCCTGTGAACAACAGGTAGTCAGAGACACCCGCTTAACATGCAAGTTCCCTCATGATTAAATGAAGCAAAGGCTCCTTGGGAGTATGGTCTCACCACGGCATTGTGAGAAAATGTAGGAATGTATAGGGGTTAAAGTCATGTGCCACACAGAAAACAGCCTTTTTTTCGTGATAATCAGCATCTGAATTAGCATGCTTACTCCGTCACATTGTGCTTGGCTTGCGTGGCTTATGAATCAAAGCAAAAAAGAAAAGAAAAGGGGCTGGTGAGATGGCTCAGCGGGTAAGAGCACCTGACTGCTCTTCCGAAGGTGATAAGTTCAAATCCCAGCAACCACATGGTGGCTCACAACCATCCGTAACGAGATCTGGCTCCCTCTTCTGGAGTGTCTGAGGACAGCTACAGTGTACTTACATATAATAAAATAAAATAAATCTTTAAAAAAAAAAAAGAAAGAAAAGAAAAATCTCAACATTAGAGAAATTGAGTTTCTTACAGAAATTCCAGTTGTTCCCCGGTCAGGAGAACAGGTGGCAGTTCTTGAGGTAGTAGTGGCTTTGGCGGGGTCCATCACAGTTTAATTTTCTCACCACCACCCCCTGCTCCCTGTGGGGGGGGTGGGGCTCATGTAGCTTCAGCTGGTCTCAACTTGTTTTATGTTAGACGCTGACTCTGGGCTCCTGGTCTCCTTCATCTATGTCCTCAGTGCTGGAATTCCAGGTATACACCTAGGCACCTGGTAGTGTGTTGTTGGGGATGGAACCCAGGCTTCCTGTATGCTAGGCAAGCCCTCTCCCCACCCTGTCCTGGTGGAATTCATCCTGAATGTCAGCATTCCTTCAGTTAAAGGAATGCGCTCCCTCAGGCTCTCTCCCATGGTGCAGTGCATTCGCATGCAGGCAGACACTTGTCCAAGCTAGGCTCCCTGTCTCCCATCTGTAGGAAATGTTTGGTACGAAGGCCCTGGTGGACCTGGCTAGAGGGGCAGCGCCCAGTGAAGGGCTGTGTCTGGAGCCCAAGCTGTAATTAGTGGTTTGAACTGGGTGCTCTGGGGAGAGGCAAGTAAGAATTTGCTTTCTGTTTTTAGAGCAGGAGGAGCTGGCAGCTGGCTGTGCCTTAGCCGGCTCATCGGAGGAGCATTTGAGGTGTTCGCCATCTTAATGGGATAAGACTCTCCTGTGTTAATCTGGTGGATTTCTTTTAGGCAAGGTGGCCCCACTGTAGATGTGTGAACAGTACCTTAATACCAACACTTTGGAGGCCTAAGGTATTCCCATCCCCAGAAACTGGCGTGCACATTCTTCCCAGGAAAATTCTTGGTTCTGGGTGAGCCCCCCCCTCTCTCCCCAGACAGGGTTTGTTGTGGTTGTTGTTGCTGTTGTTGTTGTTTGTTAGTTTTTCTGATAGCCTTGGTTATGATAGACTTAGGTTTGTTTGTTTTGTTGCTTGGGACAGGATCTCTCTGTGCGGCCCTGGCTATTCTGTGGAACTCCCTATGTAGACCAGCCTGGTCGCAAACACTCAGAAATCCTCCTGCCTCTGCCCCACCCCTTGTGCTGGACCAAAGGCCACCACACCTGGCCCTAGACCGACTTAGTCAATCCAGGGGGTGTCATCTGCGGCCTACCTTGCTGAGATGTGAGGGAACTGGTGATGTTAGGGGTCCGAGAGTGCCCGACAACAGACTCTTCAATTGGGGGCCCCAAAGTGAAAGCATGTGTGTGTGCTCGTGAGCCAGGTCAGGCTAAGTGACAGCCCAGAGCCCACGGCTGGGATGGTCAAGGTGATCGGTCTGAGTGTGAACCCATAGGGCTTCCAGTAAAGGTCATGGGAGGCTCGGTAGGCTCCCTCTCCAAAGAATTGCGGCTTGGATTTTAGATATATGTACCATGATCTAAAAATATAGGAACTCTTATGCCAAATGAGTACAAGGCTTAAGGAAAACACTTGGGGTTACAGACACTTTGTCACCCTTTGAAGTACCTGCTTTTACCTCAGTCTAACTGGGTAAACTGGGCCCCAGAGTGTAATGGCTTGCCCAAGATCCCTCTGGGGGAGAGCCTGGCCCCCAGGCTGCTGGGGCTCCTCCCTCAGGCTTTCTGTGTGAACAAATTCTCATTTCCTTTTAAGGACAAAGGGCTTATTCTTGCCTAGGTCTCTTAAGTGACTTGGGAACCTGGGGTTGTCTGGACAGTTACGACCTTGAAACCATATCAGCGTAGAGTGGAGCAAGGACTTTGGGCCTGTGGCCCCTAGCTGAGGGGAGGGTCTGGGTGCTGACTCACAACAGTGGAATTTGCCTTCTTGGTGCTCTCCTAGGTAGGAAATGTCCCATGCTGGGGACCCGAGTGACTCTGACCTCTCCCTTACCTAGCCCGGACGGAGCCCTGTCTCTTGTAGGTATTTGGTTTCTGTTCAACTCCAGTTGGGGCCACCTGGCTGCATATAACGGTCTTCAGGTCCTAGCAGAGAGGTGTCCCTAGCACACACAGGGAGGGGAGCAGCTCCCCAAGGTCAGCTGTGTGCTTGAGGGTTCTCACGTGCAGCCAGGCTGTGTGCCGAGCTTTGCCACTCCATTTCCACCTCAGATGTTGGGGTTCAATGCCAGCTGTTGACATGGTGTAAAAGGCTGTAGATGTATCCCTCTGTTTCTCTTCAAAGATCAGGAAGACTGGGCAGGGCTGGGTCCAGTGTCGTCAGTGGGCGCTTCAGACTTAGCTGCACAGGTGGTTCTCTTCTCAGAGCAAGAATCTTCTCTCCCCTGGCTCCCACCACATCCCATGGCTTAAAGGTCTCCACAGAAAAGTTAGGAATTAGGTTGAGGCTGCAGAGGCCGGAGTGCACGATTAGCAGGATGTTCTGGTGTCTGGTCTCCACAGGAGTGGTGGTTGGGGTGTTCTCAGACCTTCCCGAGGTCCTGGGGGTTGTCGGTCCTGGAAAAGTACCACGTTGCTTTTAGTTTCTGGGTCTCTGCAAAATGTCCTGGCGGTTGATGGAGGAGGTCCCTGAGGTAGCAAGCTCTGTGGAGAGTGTCCACCCCACAGCCCAAAGCTACTTAGTATCAAGCGTTCTGGGTGGTTCTCTTCTCAAGTGGCTAGGCAGTGAGGAGGCTGACAGGGAAGCAAGCCAACCTAGACAACATAGTGAGATTCTGTCTCGAGTAAAACCGAAATGTACACCTGCGTGTGCAGCCCAGGGAGATCCAGGAAACAGGACCCTCTTCAAACGTGTCTGTGGAGGACTGTTTTCCTTCCCTGGAAACAGCAGTAAACCTAAGGGATTATTGTATTTATTTATTTATTTAGGTTTAGGTTTTAATACTAATTTTGTTATTCATCCTTGTGTGTGTGCATGGGAGTGCCACCTCTCCTGTGTAGAGGCCAAAGGACAACCTGAGGGAGGTGGCTCTCCCAACACGGGCTTTGCAGGAGCAGGTCGCCAGGCTTGGCAGCTGCGGCTCCACCCGCTGAGCCATCCATTTTGTTTCTAAGCGATTAAGATGGCTGAGTGTGTAGAACCCTTTCACGTCTCTGGCTGAGTTTTGTTGTTAGCTTGTGTTCTATCCTTAATACCTCTGTGAAGTGGATCATTCATTAACCATTCAAAACAAGTCAATTATTTAAAAAGGAGGTCCCATATTTAAGAATCTTGGCAGGCGCCCACCAGGCTAATTTGGTTTGCATTAAGAAAATTTAAAAAAAAAAGGAAAAAAAGTAAACTACCTTGGGAATGGCTGAAGCTGACTCAGTCTCTCTCTTTCTCTTTTGCTATCCTAGAGCCTGGGTTCCAGTCAATAATTGCTACCTCATGTCTAAAGAAATCCCCTTTTCTGTGAAAAAGACTAAAAGTATCTTCAACAGCGCCATGCAAGAGATGGAAGTTTACGTGGAGAACATACGGAGGAAGTTTGGGGTTTTTAATTACTCCCCGTTCAGGACGCCCTATACACCCAATAACCAGTACCAAATGCTGCTCGATCCCAGCAACCCCAGCGCGGGCACAGCCAAGACAGACAAACAGGAGAAGGTGAAGCTCAATTTTGACATGACAGCATCCCCCAAGATCCTTCTGAGCAAGCCCCTTCTGAGTGGGGGTGCCGGCCGCAGGATCTCCCTGTCCGACATGCCTCGCTCCCCCACCAGTACGAACTCTTCCGTGCACACGGGCTCCGATGTGGAGCAGGACCCCGAGAAGAAGGCCCCGTCCAGCCACTTCAGCGCAAGCGAGGAGTCCATGGACTTCCTTGATAAGAGCACAGGTCAGCCCCAGTTGGGGGAGTTGGGTAGGAGGCTACTTGGTGCATTCTGGCGTCCCTGGATGCCTCCCTCATAGGTGCGAGCAGGCAGGCACCACCAGATCCCACAGATGAGGGAGATGGTCCCAGAGGAAGGCCAGGTAGGGCCATTCTTAGAAGTGGATAGCCACAAACCCTGCCGGGCTTGAGGCCACTGTCACAGCCTCATGGCTGTTCACAGCAGTGCCCTTGTCTGTTTTCTTCTCATTACGCTGTAGTTGAAAGCTTAGTTTTTGATACCTTTGTGTTAGGTAGGATGAGGAGACTGAGGTGAAAATTGATCCCCCTTGCTTGCCTCCTTCAGGGCTGGCGTTACCCAGCTCTGTGTTGCAGCTTGGAGACAACACTGCTCTCCAGTTGCAGGACTCCCCCTCAGCTGATGTGGCTTTGGGGACGTATTTAAAATCTTTATGCCTTAGCTTTCCCACCTCTACCATGGCGACCGTAACTGGCTTCGCCGAGGCTCCCCTATGTGTAAGCTCTGTTGAGAGTCAGGACCCCACAGTAGGACAGGAGCAGTAACGGGGGCAGTGTTGACCATGAAATTCTTTTTCCTGGTGATCTCTAAAGTGCTGACTACAAGGATCTGAGAAGAGATGCAGTGGAGGGGTGACTTAAGGAATGGTTATGGGCAGGAAGATCCTCCCATCTCCCTCTGCCACAGGCTGGGCTTACAGGTGTACCCCACCACAGCTGCCCCATTAGAACCTGCTTGAAGTTAGCACATCTGTAAAATAAAGTATGTTCGTGTGCAAACTCCCCTTTGCTCTCTGTTCTGCATTTCAAAAAAAAAAAAAAATAGAGCTTTATAGGAATCTAAGAATGGTTGTGTTTAATTTAGTGTCTGTCTTCCCTTGGGTGGGATCTGTGGCTTCGAGCTTTGCGGCAAAATTCCTTATTCACTGGCAGAGTTTTTCTTCTTCTTTTTAAAGATGAGAACTTAGACTTCAAAGTCCCTATTCTAAAACTACACAACCTACTCACCCCACCTTGCTTGACACTTGCTAATCCAGTAAGGTGGCCATATAAGACGCTACTGTGACAGCACATGCCAGTGTGGTAACCCCAGGAGTTGGGAAGTAGGGGCAGGGGGACTAGGGTAGCCTTGACTACATGAGATCCTGTTTCAAAAATAAAATAACAACCAAAAAAACCAAACCCCCAACAAAGAAAGAAGGTGACACTCAGACTGTTTTTTTGTTTTTTCGAGACAGGGTTTCTCTGTGTAGCCCTGGCTGTCCTGAAACTCACTTAGTAGACCAGGCTGGCCTCGAACTCAGAAATCCACCTGCCTCTACCTCCTGAGTGCTGGGATTAAAGGAGTTCGCCACCATGCCTGACACTCTCACAAATTTCGTCCCTTGCTGAGTGGGCCCACAGTAGACACCATAGGTGGTAGTTCTGTGTTTCGGTCGTGGGGTCGTGGCTGCGGCTCTGGACATTGAAAGCTGAGTTACAATAAAGCTTAACTGGTGTTGGTTGGTGGTTAATGAAGCTTCAAGTTCTTCTCTAAGTGCACTATGGAGTTGGGCTAGAGAGATGGGCTCAGCGGTTGAGAGCACTGGTTGCTCTTGCACGGGAGCTGGCTTCAATTCCCGTCACCCACACGGCTCCTTGCCATCTGTAACCCGATTTCCAGGGGATTTGATGTCCTCATCTGACCTTCTTGAGCACCAGGCATACACGTGGTGCGCAGGCGTAGATGCATGCAAAACACTCACACAGGAAAAAAAGAGAAAAAGAACTATTGAATTTTTTTTGTGTGTGTCCCAACCCCAATGTTCTATACCCTTCTTAAATAGCAGGCCACACAGGGACAGGGGACAGATTGGGCCCAGAGGCCCATGGGTTCAGCATTGCTAGCTCTCACTATAGTCCATAAAGTCCAGAAGGGACTCTGTCACATGGCAAGCCCTCCCAGCCCGGCCCTGAGGCCTGGCCTGCTTCCTCCTGCTGTTCCCTCCCGCCCTCTGCTGTTAGCATTGATGACAGCCACTAGTCAGCACAGGATGGGGAGACAGTTTGTACTCAGACACCCCCACAGCACAGTTGGGATCAGGCTGGGGTCCCTCCAAAATGTCAGAAAACCATCATGCTATAAAGTAGAAAAACCACATAAGCAGTTTTCAGAATCCAGAGCCTTATTTCCCTTATTCCCTTCCCTTCCCTTCCTTCTCTCTCCCTCCCTTTCTTTTTAACAGGGCCTCACTGTCCTTAAACCCACAGAGATCTGTCTGCCTCTGACTCCCTGGTGCTGGGGTTAAATGTGTGTAGTCTGTGTGCATGGGCGTGCGTGCATGTATGTATGTGTGTGTTCGAACGCACATGTACATTCATGTGAAGGTAAGAGGACAGTTTACAGCGGTCAGGACTCTGTCTCTACCATGTGTGTTCTAGGGGACTGAACTCAGGTCATCAGGTTCAGGGGCTGGTACCTTATCCGCTGGACCATTTCGCTGGCCCCAAGACCGTCATTTTCTTTAGCAGACTTGGTAGTTCACCCTGTGTCTGCTGCCCCTACGAGCAGATTCAGAGCCCTAACATCCCCCGTCCCGCAGGGGGCCTGTAGCTGCCACAGCCCTGAACCCCTGCCCCCCACATATGGACCACTTGGGCAGGCGGGTTTGATCAGCTTTCAGCGTTTGCTAACTCTTTTCTAGAGACCCCATTGAGAATGTTAATGTGTAATATGGCACCGTCCAGAGCATACAGACCCCTCTGAGCTAATGGCGCTTTTGGTCTTGGCTTCCCGCTATGGAGTTGCTGTCAGGGAGGCAGGAGAGTGTTTTCACAGACTCCGCTTTATTGTGAAATCAATAGTTGTCATAAAATGGCTGTCCATGACAAATACTAAGTCACTAACGAACCCTCTCTCCCACGGCCAGCTCGCCTGAGGAATTACATGGTGTGCTATTAAACTTCAGGCACTTACCCACAGTCGCGGAGGGAGTGGAATGTGATTGATAGGTGATGGGGTCGAGGGACAGCAGAGAACCTGTTGTGGCCTTGACCTGTTGTGAGGTTTCTGCTCATGTGCACTGGTGTGTTGTGCTTCGCTGGGTGGCATTCACACTTAGGGTGTGTGTGTGTGTGTGTGTACACGGTCCAGCACTTGTGTGGAGGTCAGAGGACATCTTGCTGTTGTCAGTTTTTACCCTGTTCGTCTCAGGCCTTAAACTCAGGTCATCAGGCTTGCTGGCAAGTGCCTTTAGCAGCTGAGCCACCTTGGTGGCCCCAGGTGACCCTTGACTGAAGGTATGGGCTAGCACTGCTGGTCTGTTTTGTTAAAGTCCCCCGAGGCCTGACCTACAGTGGCATGGGTCTTTTTGTTATTTGGCTCTGACACAGGATGGTCCAACTGCTACTACAGGGGAAGCTTTGAATATACATACATACATACATACATACATACATACATACATACATATATGTGCCAACTGTCCAGCCTTTATGTATTGGCTTATTGTGTGTGTCCCTATCCTCTAGTATGCTTCTGTTGTGATAAAACAACATCTCTCTCTCTCTCTCTCTCTCTCTCTCTCTCTCTCTCTCTCTCTCACACACACACACACACACACACACACAGAGCAAATGGCCTTACCCTTGTTTTTTTCTTTTTTCCTCAGAAGAGGAGTGGAATCCTCCCGGCTGGGCCGTGTGCAGCTTTTCCTCTGTTTATAATTCACTCTTTTGTTGTTGTTTTTTTTTTTTTTTTTTTTTGAGACAGCAACAGGGAGGTCTCACTCTGTAGCCCTGACTGGCCTGGAACACACTATAAAGACCAGGCTGGCTTTAAAATAATTAAAGATTTATTTATGTTTGGTTTTATGCATCTGGGTGTTTTGCCTGCACCCATGCATGCTTTTTTTTTTTTTTTTTTTTTTTTTTTTGCCTGCAGAGGTCAGAGCAAGGCATCGGGATGCCTGGCGCTGGAATTACTGATGGTTGTGAGCCGCCATGTGGGTGCTGGGAAGCCAGCCCAGGGCCTCTGTAAGAACAAGTGCTGTTAACTTCTGAGCTGTCTCTACAATCCCTTAGGCTAGATTTGAACTCGTGGAGATCTGCGTCTACCACCAGAGTGCTGGGATTAAAGGTGTGTACCACATCTGACCGAATTTTTCCCCCCCTCTATACTTTGATTCATTTCTGCCCGTATATGCATGCATTGTGCGAATTTGTCATGGCTACATGTAAGGACAAACCTATGAGAACCAGTTCTCCCTCCCATCATGTGGGTCCCAGAAATGGAAGGCACCTCTTGGCCTAAGACTTGGTGGCAAGCACCTTCATTCACTGAGCCATAGAGTTGGCCCACCTTTTTAGGTTTTGAACTTGACTTTCGAGGAAACGTGGTACACTGGGTGGCTTTTTCCTGTGCAGTGACACCTTTATTTTCTGTTTGGGATCCTGTCACCTTTCATGCCTGACCTATTCATCACATCTCTAAAGGCCAAAGTGGAGCCCCGTTTAAACCTCCTTGTTTATGACTAAGTGCCCAGCTAGAGAGGCCTTGGTTTTTAATCCCTGGGGGCAGTCTGGTCCCCGAATCTTTTTTAACTATCACAAACAGCAGTGAATGAATTATTTAAAACATTCTTGTAGTAACGAGTCTACGTAAAGATGCGTAACGAGTCTACGTAAAGATGCCTCATTTGGGTCTTGATGTCTCAATAAAGACATCTTTATTTGGGTCTTGTCTTGTGAGCCTGGGGACCTGCCCGGGAGCCGTGTAAGAATTGGAGGTATGAGACATGGTGGTGATTCCATGTTTGTGACCCCAGTGCTGGGCAGGAGGCAGCTGGGTCCCTCGGGCTCCCCACCAGCTAGCCTCGCCTGCTCTGGGGGTATCTCCAGACAAATAAGAGGCTCAAAACCGAAACAGGTGAATGGTAAGGAGGGAAACCTCAGGCCACCCCACGTTGTATGCACAAATATGCATACACACACAGTGCCTCACTCGTGCTCATCTCTTCCTGTAACAAGCACTCTGTCCGGCTTCTGTTTCTTGCAAGTAGTGTGGAAGTAACAGTGATCACCCCAGCAACAGCCCTCGGGGAAGGAAAGGCTGCCTGCCTGCTTACTAGGTCAGGCAGTCTGCTAATCCCTATGGTAAAACGGATTTAATATTTACCAAACAGCACTCTCATTTTTTTTTTTTAAATGTGTGTTGTGCACTGGCCTAGCGGACACATAGCTAATTGCTGCTCCAGGTCCATTTCTAGAGTAGGGAAGGGATGTCCACATTTACTCCATGATTTAGGTCCTTCTCAAGTCAGGGGCAGCATTTGAGGCCAGACACTAACTCCTTTCTTATTTATGTTTAAAGCTTATTTTTTTTCTCCCCTCCCCCCTAAAGCTTATTTTTAAAAGCGTTTAAGTGTATGAACATCTCGATTGCATGCGTGTAAGTGGATAGGCACACCACGTGCACGCGTTGCCCAGGGAAGCCAGAAGAGGACGTCAGATTGCCCAGCACTAGAGTTACAGGCAGACGTGTTTAAATTTCATGTGAACTGGGCTGTGGTGGCACAGGCCTTTAATCCCAGCATGCAGAAGGCAGAGGCAGACCTGTGTCTGAGTCTGAAGCCAGCCTGGTCTACAGAGTGAGTTCCAGTGTAGCCAGGGTTGCACAGAGAAACCCTGACTCAGAAAAACAAAAAATAACTTTGTGTGGATTAGTTCTTGCTCACATATATGTCTCTGCAACACACGCAAACCGTGCCTGCAGAGACCAGGAGAGCGTTAGATTCCCTGGAACTAGAATTAAAAATGGTTGCGATCTGACATGTGGGTGCCAGTGCCCAAACCCAGGTCCTCAGTAAGAACAGCAGCCATTCTTAAACCCTGAGCCACCTCTCCAGACCTCAGATGATAGTTCTTCATGGCAGGGATTTTTCCTTCCCTTGTAGGATATTGCATAGCATCTGGCTTCTGTGGCATTAGATGCCTGCTGCTTCTGCCCACATCCCTGGCCATGGCTAGTAGAATGAACTGCGCATGTTGCCCAGTATGTATTGGTTAAGGGTGGCACACGACTGACGTGACGTCCTCTGGTCTCCATGGAGGAAATGGAAATCAACAGACAGCAAGTGTGCACACTGACACTCTTTGGTGCTCTCGATGACACCGACTACTTAGTCAATGTCGCTGTAAACCAATGTGTGTAGATGTTTTTGTTAGTCCTGTCAGGCTGTCCCTGTCCTTCTTCCCAAGGGAGCGGCAGACAGAGGCACCTTACCAAAAGTCACAGCTAATCAGCAGGGGCTTGGATTTGAACGTAAGTGTCCACCATTGATTGAGCCCAGGTCTCTCTAGTTTTGAGTCTTTCCCTTTGCAGGACTGGAGGAGAGTCGCTCGGGGATCACAGGGTGTATCTGGCACCTACTGAGAATTGCTTCCCAGAACTCTCATCTCTTTGGTTCCTTACAGGCTCAATGGGTACCTGGACTCACATGCACCCTCAGTACACACACACACACACAGACCCAGAGTCGTACCTACCCAGCCAATCGTAGCAGCTTTCTTCCTCAGAATGGCTCTCCCTGCAGGGCTGGCTGGCCACACGCTATGTAGCTGAGGTTGACCTTGAACTCATCTTCCTGATCTGCTTCCTCACTCCTGGGATTACAGGACGGTGCCACAGCCAGCCTACATTTCTGTAGTCTCTGATGGTGTCTTGCTTCCTGCTCTCCTGGGCCATTTTAAGACTTCGTGTCAGGACCAGACCTCCTGGGCACCTCCTCACTTCAGATGCTGCCTTGACAGGGCTCAGAAGCAATGGCAGGCAGTGCGAGAGGGTAACTGGTCAGTACTGGGTGGGTCTTTAGGAAGCTCTTGGTGCCTCCTTGTTCTCCTTGTCTAAACACCTCAGGCATGGGAACATAGCCTGTCCTTGTAGGAGTTTGAACCTCACCGAGAAAGGAGATAATTCGCCAACATCTCTATCCCACCACCTGATGCCCAACTTGCTTTCATGTACCTTGAGAAACTTGAGCCAGGGTCTGGACCTCCCCAGGGCTGGTCGGAGACGGGTGGGGCAGACTGTGAGCCATCCCCAGACTCTTACCAATGGCTGCCATGCCAATGTGCTCCTGACCTGTGCATTTGGCATATGAGGGGTTTTGCTCATGGCTTAAACCCGTGAACGGGCCAATGCAATTTCAGTGGCAGCCTAGCCATTTGACTCAGAGCCTGTGTTTGGTGACAGCCCTTCGTTGGCAGTTCATGGCTGCCCATCTTCCCAGTCCCATCCAGGACCCTGAACAGCACTTGTGTAATAAAGCACACCCACACGGCACCCCTTCTCTCTTGTCCTCAACCCTGACTGACCCTGGGAGCTTTATTGGTTTACTGATCTGTAAAGCCAGCTTTCTAACCCTGACATACTTTTCTAGCTTCTCCAGCCTCCACCAAGACAGGGCAAGCTGGGAGCTTGTCTGGCAGCCCAAAGCCTTTCTCTCCGCAAGCGCCGACACCCATCATGACGAAACCTGACAAGACTTCCACCTCCACCACCGGGAGCATCTTGAACCTGAACCTGGGTCAGTGGTGTTTGGGGAAGTGTGAGTGTGTGTGTGTCTGGCAGCAGCGACCACTTCTACCCTTTGTCCTTGAAGTTTTCCCTTCTCTCTGCAGAAAATGTAAAGGCTTTGGTGGGTAGAGGGAGGGGAGGGGAGGGGAGGGGAGGTCAGGGGTAAGAGGGTGAGGATTCCCTGGGCAGATTCTTGGCCTGCAAAGGTGTTTTACCACAGTATCCTGGGCCAGTCTTTACAAGTAATTCTTGGAAACCAGTTCCGCCCTGTGTGAATACATGTGACTGAAACAAGTTTTAGGAGTCTTACTGTTTTGGGCTGGGTGTTCTGATAGTTTTAATTCTCTTGTGAATATGGGTGCTGTCTGTTTGAGCGTCTGTGTTCCACATGCTTGTCCCTTTGCCTGTGGAGGCCAGAAGGCATGAGGTTCCACAGAACTGGAGTTGCAGGTGGCTGTAAGTCACCATGCCAGTGCTGGGACCCAGTCCTGAGCCTCTGAAGTACAGCCAGTGTGCTTAACTGCCGAGGTATCTCTGTAACCGTGTCTCATTTTATAAAATGTGAATTTTTTCATCTGGATTGAGCTTGTCTTGTAGTTCAGGGCCTGGATCTCACGATCCTGTCTTTACCTTCCAAGTGTAGCTATTGGCATGAGCCACCAGGCCTGGCTCCACTTGGTATGGGGTGTGTGTATGTGTTTGAGACAAGGTCTATGCATACAGTTCTAGTTTGCAGTTAAATTTCTATGCAGCCTAGGGTGGCCTGCATACCAGGGAGCAAGGTTGCAGGTTAGAATTTCTGGGATCTTTAAAGGTTGGCTGATGTAGGCCTGTAGTTTCCATATTTCTGAGTAAATTGAATGCTGCCACCTAGTGGCCACAGACTGGAGGTGCAGCTTAGTGTCTGGTGCTGAGGATGACCTCAGCACCAGCCCCAGTGGATCCCGGTTGAGAGCTAGGCTTAGAGTGTTCAGAAGGAGCAAGGGCCCTAGGCCACTGGAACAGGTAGGGTGGATCAGTGGAGGGAAGGGCAGGGGCAGGAGGCCACACAGAGAAGTCACTACCAGGGGCTTGTGATATTCCAGACACCTTGGGGGGAGGGAGGCCACCTGTGTATGGTCATGTTGAGTTCACAGCACCATCTAGGCCATGCCACTTGTTCCCAGGACCAGTGGCCACCAGGTGTACTCCAGTTTACTCCCTTACCTTGTGGCTGCAGCCTGGCTGAACCTGGATAGCCAGGGTCTTTGCTAGATAGGTCTTTGCTAGACAGAGCCACCAGCTGGTTCCTCGCTTGATTCAGAAGGGGACTTGCTTGCTGCCACAGGGACATTCGTTCTAAAAATGTGGCTTCTTTTCTCGGCCTCCTCCCACCTTCACACTCTGAGCAGAAGCTCTGTGGAACAGAGGCGTTCTCATGGCGACACTTCCTTTCTGCCAGTCACGCCTGGCAGGAGTAGCTTCTTCTGTAAACCAGAGCCCACTGGGCATCCTTGTAATATCCTGGGTCTTTGAAGCTGAGGTGTGGGTACAGCAGTGGTGGCTCTGGGGACTTCATGATTTTTGTCCTGTGGCCCCTCCACCCCCATAATTCCTTCTAGGGTACATGGCTCATTTCAGTCAGGTTGAAAGCATTGGATATGTGGGTGGGTTCCTAGGGTGGGGATTTCAGTCTCACAGGTAGGGGCTCCACTTGGGACCCTGGAGAATGCTGTGGGCGGGAGGGTAGGTTGAAGGGAGGAGGGGAGTGCGAGTGATTTTGTATCAGCTCATGTGCATTAAGAGAGTACTGGAGACTGATGGTGAGAAGTCACTGTCCAGCTAGGCAGGGCTTTGTTTAAAGCAGCACACAAAGAAAGTCAAACTGGGGACACAGGAGGCAAACCAGTACTTGCCTGGGTTGGAGCAGAGGCAGGTCTACTTCAGATTTCGACTACAGATTTGGGGTTGATTCTTAATCCCCTTCCCAATGAGTTAGGGTCTCACTATGTAGCCTTGGCCGGCCTTGAACTCGAGGTCTGCCTGCCCTTGTCTCCAGTGCTTGGATTAAAGGCCCTTCTCTCTCCCCTTTCTCATACACACAGTTTTGCATGAATCTGTGGAGGTCAAAGGGCAGCCTGGGGAGCTGTTCTCTCCTCCCAGGTCCTGACCTGGGCTGGTAGGTGTATTGGTGTGACGCCTTTCATGGCCAATCCCCTTCAATGGGCCTTTTCTGTTTTTGTTTTGAGACAGGTTGTCATATAGCTATACTGACCTCACCATATAGTGAAGGCAGGCCTTGAACCTTTGGCCCTCCTGCTTATCTTTGTGTCCGTGAACAGGGGCAGCTGAGGAAGTTGGCACTCTGGACAATGCCAGTGTGTCCTTGTCTTCTGGCAATGGTGCTGCCAGCCTTGGGAAGAGCATCACTGTAGGTCAGAGCCTCCATCTCCATCCCTGTCCCCCAGGTGACATTGCCACCTGCCCTCCCTCTCCCTTATGTGTCTGAGATCTGAGTCTCATCCCTGGCAGTGTTTGTCCTCTAGGATGTGGGTGCCCCTGGCTGGAGCCAGTGGAACAGCAGTCCCCACCACCAGGACTAACTAAGACTACCTTAGCCCTGTGTCCCCATGTCCCTTGTTGTCAGTATTCATGCTGAGCACCACAGGAACACCTGTGATCATATTCCCATCAGGTCTCTTTCTGCCCACCCCAAGGTTCCTTGGCTGTGCCCCTGATTGGTTTCCTTTTCCTAGAACAGGTTGCCGTTTGATGCCAACCTAGGAACCTTCCCCTGCTGTGTTTCAGCACTCCCGTTTATCCCGGTGCCATCTGTGGGTAATCTGGACCTTCATCCCTATGGGCATGAAATAGTTGTCCATTCCAACATAGCTACAGTGTAGGCATTTCTGCCCATGTGGGAGGGAAATCCATAGAAGGGAAAGGGAGGGCCTGAGGCCTCAGAGGCTTCGCTTGCATTTAGAGATGCTGCGCGTTGGCCTGGGACACGTCACTGTTCAGCTCTGTGCTCCCTCACAGAAATGGAGGAGCACGCTTTTATCCAGCATGGCTATTTGTTCTCTCTGGCTTCCATTTATAGCAGGAGCTGAAGCATTCAAAATGCTGGTAGCCTAGGGGAGCTGGAGCCCATCCCAGCCTAGAAGGGCAGTCTGAGAAGAGCTGCTGCTTTCCCCCACAGAGGAGGAGAGGCACACCCCAGCCAGCACTCTAGGATGGGTTATTACGTCTCCACAAGCCTGGTCTTAGACTTGATCTCAGCCCTCATGCACCATGTGCTTTCTTCTTAGGGGATAAAATAGCTTATTGGCCAAGGGATACCTTATTTTGTAAAATGTATACTTTGGATTATCCTATTAGAGTTTAGCCTTTGAGGCATAGGCACACACAGTAGGCAGAGGCTGCCCTGTTTGCTGTGTAGGTCAAGCTGTCCTTGAACAATCACCCCTGGCAAAGCTGGCAATCACCCGCCCACCTAAAAGGAATGCTAAGGAGAGTGTGTGCTCACAGACACCTGTGCTCACACCCCTGTCCACAGCCACATCGGCAGGCCAGATCCAGCTCCCTTCCTGTGATGTGGGCTTATTGTGGTTAAGACAAACTGTCCCCAGGTCTGATGTTTGGTTCCCAACCTCAATGGCCCTGCCCTGAGTGCCCAGCTCGGGTCCTCCAGACCGGCTGAGGTATGGACTTCAGGTGCTTGGGGACAGAGGTGGACAAAGGAGAATGGCTTCCATCTCTTTCTCTGGAAGACTTAATGTTCTCTCTTCATCTCTGAAAGCCCCTGGAACATGCTTGAGTATGCTCACAGAACACATGGAGTGGAGACCATCAAGATGGGTGTTAGGTCCAGAAAGCAAGAGCAGACCTACCTGCAGGTGGGACTTGCTTCCCTCTGGACCACATACATACTATTCCAGCAGATCCTAGATGCACACAAGAACACATGTGTGTGCACGCACACAGGGTGGTTATTTGTGTCTCCACTTGCTGTGAACATTTGCTGCATACATGTGTGTCCGTGGTCTCATGTGTTGGGGGGCGATCATTGTGGTACTGAATGGGTAACAGCTGTTTGGGGCTTTCTGTCTGTCTGTGTATGTGGGCGCTGGCAGGGGCTGTGAGGAGCTGAATGATGTTGGGGGATGCTGTGTCAGGGGAAGGAGCCTGGCTCGGGTCAGAGTCAGAGAGACAGCTCCTCCTGTCTGGCTCTCAGATCGCTACCGAGTGACCTGACAGCGGTGGAGGGAGGCCCAGGGTCTGTGGTAACAAAGAGGCCGCTCGGATCCAGAGGGAACGGGCTTGGAAGTGGTGTTTCTGTCACTGATAGAATCTGGGGTCAGCTGGGGTGGCTTGGAGGGGATGTTGAGGAGAACAGATCAACCAAAGGGCTTTCAAGTTCCCAGCAAATGTCCCTTCTGCACTGCCGCCTCCTGTCTTTGTGTGCTGAGCTATACTTCAGGGAACTCACTAGTCTTTAGAAATCCTGTCTAGCTGGTCCGACAGCCAGAGGTAGCCAGGGGACCGGATACCTGAGTGTCAGGCTGACCTGACTCACCTGAGAGGACTTTTCAGCCCAGGTCAGTACCATAAGAGAGTTGTCCCCTGCCTCTCTCCCAACCTGCCCTGGGCGCTGACGCCCAAGCTAGAAAGGACAGGTCCCCGAATTCCTATCTTGTTGTTCTGTCCTTAGCCAGGACAGACTGGGAACAGAAGTTAAGCTCTGGAGGCTGCAGGGAACTGCCTAGGGTGTCTGTCCTCTTGGGGGTACCATGTCTCATGCCAGAGGGAAGCTGTCTCTAGACCCCGGCCAGGCAGGTGTTTCCCTCCCGTTAATTGAGGTTGGATAGATTATTGGCAGCTCTCTCGATGCAGTTGAGCCCGAGAATGTTACCAGCAGCTGGGATAAGCATTTTCTATACTCAATCCATTGTTTGGTGGGGGAAGTTAGCCCGCCCGCCACGTGTTTCCTGTTGCTCTTCGCCACGGCGGGCATGGCGGGCACACTGTTTTCTTTGGGCAGCTGGATGCTTCTGTGGCTGAATTTAAAAAACGTAATTAACGCCCTGCTCACCTGAGCGGTGGGTGGTGGTGGTTCTTCCCCAGTGTGAAAACCTGGTCTGACTGAGGATGTACTTCTGGTGTCTTCCAGATCGAAGCAAGGCCGAGATGGACCTGAAGGAGCTGAGCGAGTCGGTCCAGCAGCAGTCAGCCCCCGTCCCTCTCATCTCTCCCAAGCGGCAGATCCGAAGCCGGTTCCAGCTCAACCTGGACAAGACCATAGAGAGTTGCAAAGCCCAGCTAGGTGCGTCCTGGCTGTTGGCACTGGGGGTGCTAGGCTCGGAGATCCACCTGGAGAGAAGGCAGCGCGGCTCGCTGGGACCTCACCAGCTGCCGTGACTCCGTCTGTGGATAGTTAGAATGCTCTGCATCCAGCATTATTTTAGATTTGCTGTTCCAGGTTTTCCAAAAAGGCCTTTGAATTCCGTGGCGGGTCTTTCCCAGCCCGAGAACTTGAGGTGTAGGAAGTTTTCCTCCTACAAACACAGGGGTTATAATATTGCTCTTGAATGGGTTTTACAAAGGCCCTACAGTTGTGCCCACCCACATCAACCCCCCCCCCCACACACACACACACTTCACCTTCTGGAAGTCTCTCTCTCTGATTTTCTGTTGGCTGTCATCCTGTATCCCTTTCTTGCCCCAGAGCATGAGGGGTCCTTGGGTGGTGGGTACCCTCTATGGAATCTTTAAAAATAGGGAGACGACCTCACAGTGCTTCGCCTCCTCCATGGCAGCTGCTCTAAGGCACATAGCTAATGTTCTGGAATACTGGGTTGGGGAGTTAATTAATCCAGGGGGTCTGAACAGTAAAGGATCCAGGAGTTGAGGGTCATCCCGAGAGGTCTCTGGTGTCCTTAAGTGAGAAGGGAGTTATAATTAGGGGTTGTCTAGGGGCGGGTGTACGTGTGTGTGTGTGTGTGTGTGTGTGTGTGTGTGTGTGTGAGTGAGACCAATGGATCTCATTGGATTCTAAGATTTTTAGGGTCAAAGCTCAGGCTCTGACAGCCATGGCCAGCTGTCTCCCACAGGCCAATTAAAGAAATGGGTACTAATGGAAAGCAGAGAAGGAAAGTGTATTCAGTGGAGTTTAAAGAGAGGGCTGGAGGTTGCATAGCTAAGCCGTCCTGATCAGGATGTGGTCATTGCTTCAGGGCTGCCTTGCACGACATGTCTTCCCCATAGACAAGGTCCCCTGGTTGGTATCAGGCATCAGCCTTCATGAAATTGCTGGAGGAATGGGGACCTTTGTTTCAATACTGAGATGATACAAGGATGTCCAGCTAAGGTAATCTTCTGCCAGCACCATGGTTCTCCTTGATAGGGCCCCTGTCCCACCAGGACATTGAGAGGTAGGGATTGAAGGGCTACTCTGGGGTCTCTCTCAGGTCCTTCCATGGAGTTCTGATTGCTCATTAAAGTTTTCTTTCTTTGTTTGCTCCCTCCTAGACCCATCATGTTCTGCCGAGCCCTGTGTCTGTGTTATTCGGGGTGTCATATAATAACCCTCAGCTCCATCTTTACAGATTAAAACTATGAAGCTTACAGAGCCAGCCACTTGCCCAAGGCCCCCTAGATAACAGCTCCTGCCTTTGTCCCTGTGCTCATCTTCCAGCAGGACAAAGCTCTGACTAGGCCATCGTTAAAGACCTCAAGTTTGTCAGGGCCCTGGGGGAAGGGCGGATGCAGTTCCCTAGCAACTGTGTTGACAACTGCTTGTGCCTTGGCTCAGCATGGCTCTTGTCCTCCCCGAGTTTCTCTGATGGGGCAGAGACTTGGCCATTTGGTTCTTTTCCATTCTTTTGGGGAATAGTTTATGTGTGTGCGTGACACCTGCTATCCTGTGTCTGCATTCTTTGAGGGACATGTACACGTGTGGCTTCATCTTGTCCCTATCGTGAGAAGGACAGTGCACTCCTATAGGCACAGGGATCCAGCTCTACACCAGGTTACCTAGGAGACCTGCCTCCACCCACGGGGGTCTGGCAGTCCCCCCCCATTACCCACCCGCTGCTTGCTACTTAGAGGCTAGCACCCCAGTTTGGCCATCTCCTTTGTTCTTTGAATAGAGGACCTTGCTTTGATGCCTAGGTGGAAGTTCTTGTGAATTCAGTAGAGAATTCTAATCTTTTTTTTTTTTTTTTTTTTTAAAGCCATCGCTTTTTTTAAGCTGCCATCACTGCCCAGGAAGGATGAAGGCAGATGTGATTAGGGCCGAACCACACCCCCTATCCCCACCCCACCCCTCCCACAAACATGCGTGCACTCCCCAAGGCTCTGGCCTTCTGGACTTGCCTCTTTACACTTGGGGAAGCCCCAGCCTTTTTGTTCGGGTCCCATCTGGTTTGTGCCTAGATACTTGGCTTCTCTGGGCCTCTATTTTAACCGCCCACCCCACATCCGTCACCAGCCTCAAAGAGTTAGCTCTGTACAAAACCTGACAGTCTGCAGGTCTCCTGCTTTCTTTGGATCTTGATCACCCTAAAGTCCTCTGCCTTGCTGTTCCTACCGAGACAGTGTGTTTCCCACCCATCTTTGCTGCGTGCATGGCTGAACTGTGCTGATTTTTTTTTTTTCCTCTTTGACCCCCAGGCATAAATGAGATCTCTGAAGATGTTTACACAGCCGTGGAGCACAGCGATTCCGAGGATTCCGAAAAGTCGGAGAGCAGCGACAGTGAGTATGTCAGCGACGAGGAACAGAAGCCCAAGAATGAGCCCGAGGACCCCGAGGACAAAGAGGGGAGTCGGGTGGACAAAGAGGCCCCTGCCATCAAAAGGAAGCCCAAACCCACAAACCAGGTGGAGGTCAAAGAGGAAGTGAAGAGTAACTCCCCTGTCAGCGAGAAGGCGGAGCCCACACCCGCCAAGGACAAGGCCAGCCCGGAGCCTGAGAAGGACTTTGTAGAGAAAGCAAAGCCATCACCTCATCCCACAAAGGACAAACTGAAGGGAAAGGATGAAACGGATTCTCCCACAGTGCACTTGGGCTTGGATTCGGACTCAGAGAGCGAACTTGTCATAGACTTAGGAGAGGATCCTTCTGGGCGGGAGGGTCGAAAAAACAAGAAAGAGCCCAAGGTGCTGTCACCTAAGCAAGACGGTAAGTCACACGGGCGCTGACTGCTGTTTGATGTTGGTTTAGAACAGGCCCTGCACCCTACCACCAACCCAACGTGACAGGGGGTGTCTCAGGGTCCCAGATTGGTACAGATAGCTACGATCTGCATAGGACCCTACCTTATCCTCAACACAGTGAACCAGAAAAATACATCCCACAGGACTTGTACCTGTTTCCTGTGAGTTTAGCCTTAGTTCTGCTTGCTTAAGGTTTCATATGGTTCCAGTTGGCCTTGAATTACATAGCCTTGAGCTCAGATTTCCCCCTGCCTCTACCTCCAGTGTGATAGGATTAGAGGTATTTACCATCATACCAGATTTAAAAGTGCTGATGATTGAATCCATGGCCTCACAACCAGGCAAGCACCATCCCTTAGGAATTGCCCTACCGCTGAAAGCGGAAGAGGCCTCATTGATCTATTTTATCAGGACATGATAGTCTGTCTCTCTCCTATGTGCTTTGAGGTATCTGAGCCCTGGGATTCCCTGACTTTGCTCCTTACAGTGGAGGTGGTGTAGGTGCAATTCTGGCCTCTGGCCACTAGGTGGCGAGAGCATCTGTCCACCAAACATGTCTCCCACTAGTGGCAGAACCTACCAGGCTGGGGACCACAGCCTGAATTGCTTGAGGTTTGGCGTTTATTGGAGGGAGGCAGGAGGCGCATAGGTGCAGCAGTGGGCATTCTGGAAACTAGCCTGGAAGGGCTGGGTGAAGGGCTCCCCTAACAGAGTCACAGCAAGATTTTGCCTGGGAAGGTGGGTGGCTGGAGGATGCCAGTAACATCCAACAACATCTAAGATCCTGAGTGGTCCATCGAGGGCAGAGGGGTGGCATCACTTAGGTGTGTTTGGTGATGGACAGCCAGGTTTCAGTTTTTTTTTTTTGAGTGTCTTATTTCTGATAGGAGCTAATCTCTCATGTAACCAGGAATAAGGCAGGAATTAGTGTCCCCTGCATTCCTGCAGGCCGACTTATAGCAAGCCCTTGTTGGGCTTTGAAAACCTTTTCCCCTGTGAGACGCCTACCTGGGTGGTCAGGAATCTCAGTTCTTATCCTGTGACAGAAAAAAAGGGAATAAGATCCCTGTGGTGGTGGTGGTGGGGTGGGGGGTAAGGACGCTTTTGCTTCCACTGAGGCCTGTTGAAGGCCTCAGAAATCTGCCTAGGGTAGAGAGCCTGCTTGTTAGGCCTAACCTTTCCTCCATGCAGGACTGTAGGACGCCGCTTCTCCTGTGACACTCAGAAGTTTTTCAAGACAGGGTTTCTCTGTATAGCCCTAGCTGTCCTGGAACTCACTTTGTAGACCAGGCTGGCCTCAAACTCAGAAATCCGCTTGCCTCTGCCTCCTGAGTGCTGGGATTAAAGGCGTGTGCCTCCACGTGGGGGTGGGGTGGGGTGTGGTGGTGGGGGTGTTAATGGTGTGTGTGTGTGTGTGTGTGTGTGTGTGTGTAGGTCAAAGGACCACTCACAAGGAGTCAGGTCTCTCCATCATATGCATCCTGGAAATTAAACTTAGGGCAGCATCCTTGGTGACAAGATTCTCTGCCACCGAGGGACCTTGCCAGCCTTGTAATGAACCTTTTGATTGATTTGCCTTCTGCCCTGGCTTAGGGGACAGTTTTTATATTACAGATCGGTACTAGCATAGGTAGGTGTGGTAACCCAAACTTCTAACCCCAGCACTTGGAGGTAGAGGAGTAGAGAGTTCAAGGCCAGCCTCAGCTACATCAGACCCTGTCTCAAACAAAACAGACCAAGCAAAACGTGCCCTCCCAACTTTGGGGGGATAGGGAACACGAGCTTTCATTTTGGTCGTGAGCGTCCTATTAGGGAGAGAAGAAAGATCCACGGAAATTGGAGGTTATGATTTTAAGAAGTGATTAGCATTCTGACAGAGCTGTTTCTGGATGTGATGTCTGAAGGAAACAGCCAAGATCTCCAGCAAACCCCGAGTTGGTGGTAGATTGAGTGAAAGATGATTCTAGAACATAACAGAGAGCAGTTTCCCAAGGTCTGAGGCAAAACTTACTTCTGTAAACTGGTGTCCCTGCGAAGCTCCTTGGTGGATGGTCTTTCTCTGAGGCAACGCTCCTAGCACCTCTACAGCCATGCTCCCTCTGGTCTGTCCTGTGGAGTGCAGTTAGCCAGCTCAAGTGCTGATTTAGACAAAGCATTTATGACTGCCCTTCACCGTGGGTGTTCCCATGGGGGTCAAGCCCGTTACTTAGGTCTTACAAATGCAAAGTTCTGTAGGTCTGTTTAGTAATTTAATGGGGCTAGTAGGTAATCTGCATTTCCTTAGAGTGATTGGTTACACCCTCAGAGTTTTCTAAGACAATTGAATTGCCCAGAGCTAATCACCCCCCCCTACCCCCCCCAAGTCTCCCCATTGAAGAAATCAGTGAAGAAATTTCTGGAATTCATCCTACAGAAGAAATTTCCATAGTCTTGTAGTTAACAAGCCCTACCTGGTTGGAGCACTTGTTTCTGCTACTGTAGTCTATTGGAAAAAGATCTACAGCCGGACGGTGGTGCCGCACTCCTTTAATCCCAGCACTTGGGAGGCAGAGGCAGGCAGATTTCTAAGTTCGAGGCCAGCCTGGTCTGCAGAGTGAGTTCCAGGACAGCCAAGGCTACACAGAAGCCCTGTCTTGAAAAACAAAAACAAAAAGAAAAACAAAAACAAAAAATCAACAAGTAGGCACACGTCACAAAGCCAGTGAGGAGAGCAGAACCGACCTTTTTGAGGCCCTAAAAGTTAGTCTGATAATGAAATTTATGTCACCGGCAGCAGCACAAGCCACCCTGCTGCTGCTTCCTTTAGAACCCGGCTAGGCACTCCTACCTAGTATGGGCAAGTTCAGAGTTGCTTCTGTACCCAGGGCAGCCAGGGTCTGATGTATGTCAGTCCGGCCAAGGGACCAGCCAGCCCCGCTTCCCTGTAGAGCTCTCACTCCACTGAGCTCTGGTCTCCAGAGGAGCGGGAGACCTTCGCCTCAGAGGAGACAGCAACTCTTCTCTTTGTTCTTCTTGGCTTCTTGTAACCTGAAGCTTGCTCAAGTGTTTCTCTGGGTGATCTGGATCTAAGAGGAAGGACAAATGTCTCCCTCATGTAATGCCAAGGAATGTGGCCGTTGGCGATCCCCGACCCCCATCCGTGTAATCATGTTTGGTGTGTATTTTCTGAGCACCCTGAATGGGGTGTAGTACAAGCTGACACCTCTGCAGCTGCTACCATCTTCCCTTTTTCATTTTATTAAGATTTATTTATTTAAGCTAATTTATTTAATCTAATGCACCAGAAGAGGGCGTCAGATCTCTCACGATCTGATCATGATGATGGTTGTGAGCTACCATGTGTTTGCTAGGATTTGAACTCGGGACCTTAGGAAGATCAGTGTTCTTAACCGCTGAGCCATCTCTCCAGGCTCTCCCCCACCCCCAATCTCCCGTTTATAATTGAGTTCAGTATACTGCACAGCTTCTCCACTGACTTCCCACCCCGCCCACAGCCCTCCTAAACTTAAGCCCAGGGAATTGCAGGCGACTAATGCCCCTGAGCTGCATCCCAGCCCCCAACTTAACGCTTTTAAGAAAACTTAAAAAAGCCCGGGCTGGTGGTGCACGCCTTTAATCCCAGCACTTGGGAGGCAGAGGCAGGCAGATCTCTTGAGTTCAAGGCCAGCCTGGTCTACAGAGCAAGTTCCAGGACAGCCAGGGCTACACAGAGAAAGCCTGTCTAGGGAAAAAGGGGGCTTAAACTTGACCATTATAGGATAGGAAATCCAGTATTCTTTGCTATCCATGAAGGGCTGTGCAGACACATCCAGAACTCAGGCTAGTCTGGGCAGGAAGTTAGGCCGAATGTGGTAGTGGAAGGTTCTCTGGCCTGGGGCTGAATTCCTTTGTTAAATGTCAAGGCCACCCCTCCCAGTGGCTTTGTCTAGGGGGAAAGATTTGGTGTGCACACCTTTGACAGCCAGTTGCTTTTCCATCCAAGGGCTCCTCCTCGGGAAGGGCTGCTGTGGGGCTGACTCCTTTACCCACGGCCTGAGCCACTATTACTGCTCAGCAGGGGGCTGGGTCTTTCTCTCTTTTCTTCCCCCAGAAGGCTAGTGACTTCTCGATCTGGGAATATTAGCTTGTGCTCAGAAAGGCATAATTCATAGCTGTTGTAGAGACCATGCTTGTCCTTGGGGCTCCAGGGACCCTCTGAATTCCTTCAGGCAGTCGGCCTCTGCTGGGTTTGACCTAGAACTGGCCTGCCATGTGAAGTCCTTGCTCAGGAAGCCAATCCAGTTTCTGCTTGTTTCCACCCTGCCCGGTTGTAGCTATAGGTAAACCGCCACCGTCGTCCACTCCGGTGGGCAACCAGTCTCCCCCAGAGACGCCGGTACTTACCCGGTCAGCCACACAAGCACCCGCGGCTGGGGTCACTGTGGCCGCCGCCGCTGCCGCCGCCGCCACCACCACCAGCACTATGTCAACCGTCACGGTCACGGCGCCAGCCACCGCCGTCACGGGAAGCCCGGTGAAGAAGCAGAGGCCGCTCTTACCGAAGGAGACTGTCCCAGCTGTGCAGCGGGTCGTATGGAACGCATCAAGTAAGTTTCAAACGTCCTCCCAAAAGTGGCACATGCAGAAGATACAGCGCCAGCAGCAGCAGCAGCAACAGCAGCAGCAACAGCAGAGCCAGCAGCCGCAGCCTCAGTCTTCCCAGGGGACGAGATATCAGACCAGACAGGCCGTGAAAGGTACCGCGCCCCCTTCTGTTCTCTGTGGCACCCACCCCCTTTTTGCCACACTAACAGGAGAAAGGCCACCCCCTGTTGAATTTTTCCCCCACATCCCTGTGTGTCATGGTCACCGCAGGCCTTAACCATCCCATATGGAATTATTTTTAAAAACTGGCTTGCTAGTACTATTTGCCTGAATTTTTTTTTTTTAAGATTTTTTTTCCTGTTTTATAAGTGATACATGTTTCCTCCTTACAGAGGGGACAGGATATGTGTGTAGAATTCCGAATGCTCAATGTGGGCCCATTCACTGTCCCTGTCATTGTCCGCTCTTCTGTGACAATCATTTGTTGTCCTTATGCCTCTCCCAGTGCATGCGTATATGTTTGTTTTTATACCATATAATATTGCCATATATATACCATATAATATTATACCATAAAATACTGCCCTTTTTTCATTCTTTTTTTTTTTAAGCAAAAATGGTACCATTCTTGATTTTTTTTTCCCCTTCCCTCCCCCCATCGGCATGTTTTCGAGGTCTGTCTGTGTCTTATCCTTTTAGACTGCTGCATAGTATTCCCCAGTTTATTTAAGGTGTTCCCCTGCTGGTGGGCCTTGAGGATGCTTTTAGGTTTTTTCCCCACTATAAGATATGCTGCAATGACTATGTCTTGTGAGCATCCGGGACTCTCCAGGCGTTTTGTGGGAAAGTCTTTAGAGTGTGAGGAATCGGTAGGGGCGACAGTTTCCTTCCAAACCCGTGCCAGGATGAGCCGGCCTCTGAGGACTCCGTGCTGGAAGCCAGTCTCTGCCGTGCAGCTGATGGCTCCACCCAATTGTCTGAACCCAGCTTCAGGAGCACTAATCTGGGTCTGGTTTCTTGGGGCAAAGGAGCTTCCTCCACACCCGCTCTGTCCTTCCCCCGTGCCCCCAACATCAAAGCCCATCCCAGTGAGGTAACAGGCCAGTCCCAGGGACACCTACAGGGACTAAAGGCCAGGTGGCTGGAGAAGGCCTGAAAAGCTGGACAGGTCTAGAGTGAGCTCAGGTATTGCAGTGGAAATGGGATTAGGGCAACCCCTCCTTGGGTTCTGTTTCCATCCAAGGCTGTCTCCTGCAGATAGGGTAGGTGGCTGCAATGCCAGGACCTGGTGACAGTAGGGTCCGCAGCTTCCAGATAGTCCTGTGTCAGGTTGGAAGGCTTATTTCAACTTGGAAGGGCCAGTTTTAATCAGTAAAGTGTTGGAGACAGACTTGACGCAGTGGTACTCCATCAACACGCCTTATAGCCTGCTGGGTCAGACTTTGATCAGCAGAGGCTCTCAAAACCACCCGTGACTAAAATGGCCAAGTAGTGCCTTTACTCTCTTCATAGCACTTTGCCTTTCTAGCCGCTGTGGCAAGGACTGACTTCAATGAGTGTGGTACTGTTTTGTCACCAATTAAAACGAAAGGCGTTGATTTTAATGAGTGCTGTGCTGTCGGACCTTTAAAGTTGTTGGGTCACGGGTATAGTTGCGTAGAATGCTCGCCCAGCATGCACAGAGCCCCGGGTTCAGTTCCCAACACTGCAAACACCAAAGATGTCAAGGGCTGAGATTTTAATGAGTGATGGACTCTTACTCCCTTCGGGCAGGAAGTGATTTTAATTAGTAGGACACTGGGTCTGCCACACCCGAGGAAGGAGTCCAGGGTGACTGGTGCAAGGGTGGCTGGCGGTCATTTTCAAAGATAGAAAGGGCAGCTTACACTTTGTAATGGAAGCCAGAGGGTCTGTTTGTGAAGCTGTCTGGGTTTGCCAATGAATGGCCAAGTTCTTACCTTCTCATAGAGATGGAAAGACAGTGGTCTCATGTCTTCAGATGTTGGCTGCATCCAGCTGTTAAGTCCTTCTGGTAGCCTGGTGCTTCAAGACTCAATTAAGTCCCCTAAACTGAACAGCCCTAAGCTAGCTCCTAGAGATGATTGCATTTGCTTAGGTCTTTGTAGTGCAAGGTTGGCACCTAGTGGAGAAGAGAGAGCTCAGGGGAGCCAGGCTCGAGCTTGGGCAAGGTGAGACGCTGGCGTTTGTGGTTCAAATGCTGGCTAGGGGAAGCTATGAGAAGATTTCCCTCCCTTGCCCCGGCTGTGTGCTGGGATGTGCTGTTCCGTGTAGGTGGAGTGACCAGACCCTTTGCTTTCTTAGCTGTCCAGCAGAAGGAGGTCACCCAGAGCCCATCCACGTCCACCATCACGCTGGTGACCAGCACACAGCCAGCAGCCCTGGTCAGCAGTTCAGGCTCAGCAAGCACCCTGGCGTCTGCGATCAGTGCCGACCTTCCCATTGCCACCGCCTCAGCCGACGTGGCTGCAGACATTGCCAAGTACACCAGCAAAGTAAGTGGGTTGGTGCTGCAGCCGGGGTGGGCTTGTTGGGGCCCTGGCTTGGTCGTTTGTAAAAAAGGCTAAATCTCAGGCTTTAACAGAGGGTCTCCAAGGGCAACTTTCGTTTGAGTCTCGAGTTAGTTTCATCTATCATGGCTAAACTAGGGTTTGGGATATGCTACGCAAGCGCTGTGACACTGCTTTGGGTCTCCAGCGCCATTCTGTTTTATTTTGAGGCAGGGTCTTCCTCTGGAGTCTAGGCTGGCCTTGAAGGGCTCCTAAGTATCTGAGATTGCAGGTGTGTGGCTACCATCTCCCACCTGGCTATCTTGGAACTTGCTCTGTAGACCAGAGCTGGCTTTGAACTCACAGAGATCCGCCTCCCCCTGCCTCCTGAGCGCTGGGACTAAAGGCATGCGTTAACTGCCACCCAGCAGGTTAGTTAATAGAAAACTATGGACTGGTGGTGCACGATTTCTCTTGGGAAGAGGTGAACACAGGTCTGTTTGGCTTGCCCAGAGAAGGGACACTGAACCAGAGGAGAGATTTCATTGTCGCACCAGCAAGATGACACGCCAGGGACCCGGAGGGGCTCCTGGGTCTCCTCCTTAAGTCATCTACTCTCTCGGGCTCAGGGCTCAGTCCCCGCTGGTGGCCTGGCATGTAGGATGGCCTGCTACATGTGAACTTGGTGGACTCTCTCAGTCGGGCAAGTCCTTGTATGACCGTGGTTGAATAAACCATGCACCTTGGTGTTGTGGAGACCCCTGCTGTGTCCTGAAGGTGTTAGTAGAGATATGGTAGTGACCCCTAGGGCTTCTTTGGCTGTTGGCCCGTCCCTAAGGATGGGAATGATGCCTGGGTAGTAGGTGCTTGGTGCTGGGTGGAGGTACTGAGTCCATCACTGTGAACGTAGGGTGGGCTCTAAAAATTCAATTCTCAACAACCACATGAAGGCTCACAACCATCTGTACAGCTACAGTGTACTCACATACATAAAATAAATAAGTTTTTTTTTTAAAGTAAATTAAAAGAAAAATTTTAGGTTTTTTTTTTTTTTTTTTTAAAGTATTAATTCCAATCAGGAGGGCTAAGAACTAGCTCAGTGGTTCAGAGCACCAGCTGCTCCTCCAGAGGACCCGGGTTCAGTCCTGTGCATGGGCACAGTGGCTCAAAAGCATCAGTAACTCAAATTACAGGAGATCTGACTCCTTTATATGGTTCGTATGCTGAACCGTGACCCCAGCCCTGACCCTAACTCTGTCTAACCCCAACTCTGACCCAGACATGAACACTGACCCTGCATGCAGGAAAAATACCCATACTGCCCATGCTCACCCCATAATCCAGCACTCAGGGGGCCGGATGGGATACAGCACTTTTTTGACAGAGAGTTAAGAAAACCAAAAAAAGAAAAAAGAGAGGGAGAGGGAGAGGGAGAGGGAGAGGGAGAGGGAGAGGGAGAGAGAGAGAGAGAGAGAGAGAGAGAGAGAGAGAGAGAGAGAGGAGCAACCCTCTTCCCCACCTCTCTCACCTGCGCCCTCATAACTTGAACTGCTGGTCTCTAATCAGTAAACACTCCTGATTGGCTCATTAGTAAAAGAAAAATTGCTCTTGTTCACAAAACCATTTATTAAATCGGAAAGTGTTTCTCATTAGCCATTAAATTACTGGCAGTGATAAATCCAATAAGCAGGCGCCTACTGGGCACTTCTAGCCTGTTATCTCGAACTCCACCTCCCTGAATTTACCCCCCCCCCCAGTAGTTGGTTGTTGCCAGTTTTATTTAGCCAATAATTTTAAATTGGGAGGCAAGGTTTACTTACATAGCAACACTTGGTGTATCTGAGGATCTGTATTTAGCATCTGAATGCAGCACCAGATAGGGGAAGCCCGGGGGCCCAGCCCATTGTGGGTGATGCATTCCCTAGGCCGGTGATCCTGAGTCCTATCAGAAAGCAGGCTGAAATGCAGAGCAAGCCAGTAAGCAGCTGCCCTCCGTGGCCTATGCATCAGCTCCTGCCTCCAGGTTCCTCCTCCGGTTAGAGTTCTTCTCTTGACTTCCTTTGATGATGTTGTGGGAAGTGTAAGCCAAATAAACCCTTTCCTCCCCAAGCTGCTTTGATCATGGTGGTTCATCACAGCAGTAGAAATCCCAAGACAGTAAAGACAGGGAAAGTGGGTCCTGGTTTTGGGTGTGTTGTGTGTGTGATTAAAAAAAATGTTCTAGAATTGCTTGTGCTGTTGTTGTCTGGGTAACTCCAGACACGCTAGAATCCACTGAATGCTTGTGCTCTGCATTCAGTGATGGTGAGCTGGGTAGTGCATTCAGTGATGGTGAGCTGGGTAGTGCATTCAGTGATGGTGAGCTGGGTAGTGCATTCAGTGATGGTGAGCTGGGTAGTGCATTCAGTATGTCTCACAAAAATGCACTTTTGGGTCAGCGAGATGGCTCCGTTGATAAAGGTTGTGCAAATCTGGTGTCTTAATTAGGGTTTTATTGCTGTGAAGAGACACTGTGACCAAGGCCAACATATCATTGGGGCTGGCTTACAGTTTAAGAGGTTTAGACAGTCTAGTACCATGGCGGGAAGCATGGCAGTGTGCAGGCAGACATGGTGCCGGAGAAGGAGCCGAGAGAGAGTTCTACATCTTGATCGAAGGCTGCTGCAGGAGACTCTCTTCTATGCAGCTGGGAGGAAGATCTCCAAGCCCACCCTACAGTGACATACTTCCTCTAAGAAGGCCACACCTAACTCCAATTAGGCCACTCCCTGGGCCAAGCATAAACACCAAATCTAGGGACCTGAGTTTGTTCCCTGGGATGCATGTAATGGTGGGAGTCAGCTCTACGGCTGTCCTCTGACCCCACTCGAGCTACAAGGCATTTGCATACCTACATATGTATGGTTCCTAACGCACCTTTAATTCTAGCGCTTGGGAGAAGAGGCAGAAGGCTCTCTGAGTTCAAGGCCAGCCTGGTCTACAGATCCAGTTCCATGATAGCCAAGGCTACATGGAGAAACCCTGTCTCTAAATGTGCCTCCCTCACCCCCCAATTTATTTTGGTGGCCTGGGATTCAGCTTAGTTGGTACAATTGCTTGCCTAGCACAAATAACTGTCTGGACTCCAGCCCTGCCATTGGACTTAGGAACCGGGTGAGGTCAGGTGTTAGGAGCTCAGTCACCAGCTACATGGTGAGGTAGAACCGGTAGAGACTTAACAAAAACAAAAACAAAAACAAAAAACCCAACAAACAAACAAAACTATAATTTTGTTTGTTTTGTTTTATTTATTTGTTTTGAGACAGGGGTTCTCTCTGTAGCCCTGTCTTTCCCGGAACTTGCTCTGTAGACCAGGCTGGCTTTGAACTCAGAGATTCACCTGCCTCTGCTTCCAGAGTTCTGGGATTAAAGGTGTGTGCTGCCACTACATGGCTTTTTTTTTTTTTTTCTTTAAAAAAAGAAAGCCACAAGGACAAAATCATCCCTTCCTTAAACCTGCTATGTTGGCTCAACAGGACACGTGGGGGTAGAGTTTGGTCTCAGGTTTCTCAGCTCATCGAGGGGCCTGAGCTATAAGCTATACGTGGTAGATCCTTTACTGGCCTCTCTGGCTTCCACCCTTGGTTACTACGAACAGGTCCTCCCTGCTCTGTCAGCCCTCTGACAGCCTGAAGCACCCAGGGTCTGGGAGCGACACCGCCGTCTGACACTTCTCTGTGCTTGGCTACGTTTATATCATTTGTATCACCTACTGAAATGTTTTTATCTTCCCAGATGATGGACGCCATAAAGGGAACGATGACAGAAATCTACAATGACCTCTCCAAGAACACCACCGGGAGCACAATAGCTGAGGTCAGCAGAATCGGGGAAATCCCCAGAAGTTCAGGGCTTGAGCCGGGCTGTGGGAAGCTGAGCTGGAAGCCCCTGGGGGGTAGGGGTGGGGCTGGCTCCAGGCATCTGGCTGGTTCAGGCTGTGGTCCTGGGTAGAGTTTCATTAAGTGAGTGGGGTTTCATTAAGCAGGTGGCTGGGGAGACGGCCCTGCCTCCTGCTTCTATCCTGTTAGATCACAGTGAGACAAGGACACCTTAGCTTTATGTGTGGTCAGAGCCATAGTCGTCTCCATTCCCCTGGCCTTTTTGCACAAGCACTTCTGGTGTAAGAATTTGTGTACCGGAGGCACCATGGCTTTATGAGTAAAGACAGTGGTTAAAAAACTAAACTATTTACTTACAAAGTTGCCTCTGGTAAGTAAGTTATAAAGCTTTCTTTTATTCAAAGACAGACACAGAACACATACACATACAAACACACACACACACACACACACACACACACACACACACACACACACTTACACTTCCTCCCCTGTACTTCCCTCTGAGGCCACTCAGAGAGTGACCACCTACACACTGGTGTCTGTGTAAATCACTGCAGTGGCCTGTAGTCGGTCACCAGGCAACACCACCCAGGGAGCAGGATTTCTCTCAGGCTGGCAATAAACCCCAAGCAGAATCCCTGGTCTTTGAGACAGGGTTTTCTTAAGGCAATAAGAGAGGACAGCGTGAATGAGGGCTTCTGAGAAGCCCTGGAGAAATCAATGGAGATTTAAGAACCCACAAGCATTGTGAGGGTGTGTGCCTGTGTGCTTTATAAACGTGCCCCTCTATGATTACACTTGCTGTGTCAACCAACAAGTAGACGGGTAAGAGCACCCGACTGCTCTTCCGAAGGTGATAAGTTCAAATCCCAGCATCCACATGGTGGCTCACAACCATCCGTAACGAGATCTGGCGCCCTCTTCTGGAGTGTCTGAAGACAGCTACAGTGTACTTACATATAATAAATAAAATAAATCTTTAAAAAAAAAAAAAAAAGAAATCTCTCTGTCCCACGTGGACTGGGTTTTTTTGGGGGGTGGGGTGGGGTGGAAGCCAGAGAGATAGGATCTCACTGTATATCCTTGTCTATCCTTGAACTCACTGAATTCAAGTGAACTTGCCTCTTTCCTGAGAGCGGGGGATAAAAGGCGTGCACTGCTACACTCAGTCCGTTTGTTCATTTTAAGCTTAAATGGTGAAGTTCTCGTTTCTGCGTCTCCGCTGAAACCTTGGGTCAGTCCATGCTAGGTTGCCTACGCTCCTTCCCTGGTCCCTGGTCTCGCTGTAAAACTCCACTGTGTTCACATACACATTCATTTGCTCAGGTTGGTGACACGGGTGACCCTTGGCTCTGGAGCATCCTGTGCAGGCTGAGGGTTGTCTGTACCCCTGGAGTCAGTCAGGGCTGTACAGTTATCACTGCTGTGGGTGGGTGGATGCCCTGCTGGGAACCAGCCTGATAGTATGGGTTTACTTTCTCCCTCCAAGTGAGAGGCCCTAAGTTTCTCTCTTCCCCAAGATCTCTTTGGTCACAGAATTTGGAAGGCCAGGATGGACATATGGAACACTGGGACTGTGTGGGAGGGGTTGCTTAGGAGTGGGTTAGATGAATCCGTTCTCTCTGGTTAACTTGTCATCCTACCATCAAACCCAGGCACCAGGCTTGGTGCCAGGGATCCTCACCCATCTTTGCAGCTCTGTTTTTATGTGTTCCTTCCATTCTGGTCTTTGTGGTTTTTCCCTCCTGCATTTTGGGGGGGGGGGGACTGACCCACTTGCCTTGGTTTTTAGAACTATGGTCCTTGAGGATTTGTGGGTGACTGTGAGTGTGTGTGTGTGTGTGTGTGTGTGTGTGTGTGTGTGTGTGTGTGTGAAAGAGAGAACATGTGTGAGGTGTGAGTGTGTGAAAGAGAGTGAACTTGTATATGTGAAAGAGTGTATGAGTATGTATATGTGTGTAAATGAGAGTATGTGTGTGTGTGTGTGTGTGTGTGTGTGTGAGAGAGAGAGAGAGAGAGAGAGAGAGAGAGAGAGAGAGAGAATGTGGAGAATGTGTTAATCCCCCTATCCCCAATCCTGAGCTCTGGGGCAGTGGGCTCAGAGCCAGGCTACCTGGTAGAGCTTCGGGACCCGAGGTAGCAGCTGGTGTGGTGGCGTCTCAGGCTCCTATGTCCACTGTGTCTCAGGCTCCAGTGTCCACTGTGTCTCAGGCCCCTGTGTTCTCTGTGTCTCAGGCTCCTGTGTCCACTGTGTCTCAGGCCCCTGTGTTCTCTGTGTCTCAGGCTCCTGTGTCCACTGTGTCTCAGGCCCCTGTGTTCTCTGTGTCTCAGGCTCCTGTGCCCGCTGTGTCTCAGACCCCTGTGTTCTCTGTGTCTAAGGCCCCTGTGTCCACTGTGTCTAAGGCCCCTGTGCCCGCTGTGTCTCAGGCCCCTGTGCCCGCTGTGTCTCAGGCCCCTGTGTTCTCTGTGTCTAAGGCCCCCTGTGCCCGCTGTGTCTCAGGCCCCTGTGTTCTTCCCACAGATTCGAAGGCTGAGAATTGAAATTGAGAAGCTGCAATGGCTGCACCAGCAGGAGCTCTCTGAAATGAAGCACAACCTGGGTAAGGCCTGGGGCGGGGAGAGCCCCTGGCTGCTCTGAGGCTGCGTCCAGAGGTGACCAGGTCCAAACCAGGCTGTACCCAGAGTCAGGGAAATGACATTCCTCACGGGTCCAGCCTGGAGAAGCTGAGATTGGGGTTCAGACCACTTTCTCCTCTCAAGATAACTGTGTTCTCACGTGCCACCTTTACGTGAGACCTGGGGATTGAACTCAGGATCTAAGGCTTGGCCACAAGTACCTTTACTAACTGAGCCACATTGTGGCCCTTTGCTGGTCTTTTTAATTCAAGAAGAGCTGCGAGGTCTGGAGGAAGTGTTTAGTTTCAGTGTCAGGGTCACTTGTAAATGTCTATACTGCCTAGAGTATTTTTAGGAATCAGTGGATTGATAGTTCCCTGTTACCATAACAACCAGCCACAGCATCACCTCATGTTTATTCAGTCTCTCAAGACAAGCTTCTTTTTTTTTCCCCCAGCTTCTTGCTCTTCTTTTCTTTCTTTCTTTCCTTCTCTTTCTTTCTTTCTTTCTTTCTTTCTTTCTTTCTTTCTTTCTTTCTTTCTTTCTTTCTTTCTTTCCTTCCTTCCTTCCTTCCTTCCTTCCTTCTCTTTCTTTCTTTCTTTCTTTCTTTCTTTCTTTCTTTCTTTCTTTCTTTCTTTCTTTCATATATATATTTTTTAAGATTTATTTATTTATTATATGTAAGTACACTGTAGCTGTCTTTAGACACTCCAGAAGAGGGCATCAGATTTCATTACGGATGGTTGTGAGCCACCATATGGTTGCTGGAATTTGAACTCGGAACCTTCAGAAGAGCAGTCGGCGCTCTTAACCACTGAGCCATCTCGCCAGCCCCCTCATATATTTTTTTATTAGATATCTTCTTTATTTACATTTCAAATGTTATCCCCTTTCCTGGTTTCCCCTCCAAAACCCCCCTATCCCATCCCTCAAGACAGGATTCTGAGATTATCTGAGTGCCTTTAGTATCTGTGTGTCTCAGTTCCCTCATATGTGAAACAGGATGGTAGCGTATATCCTTGAGAGTACAACAGGGCTTATGGTTGGTGCAGAATGCTTAGGACCAAGTTCACACCCGGTAGGTGCTGTGTATGTATTTGATTGACAGGGGAAATAAATATCAAAAGTGACTGGATATTGGTTGGAATCGTTTGGAGGGTTTGTGGAATTCCTACAACTTGGGGTTACCCGGCATGACGTCACTGGGGTCTCCTGTCACCTACATTCTAGGCATGTCACTGACACTACAGCAGGCTATGGTACTCGAGTGATGAATGTCCCAGCTGGGTTACTGACTGTCCCAGGGCCACCGAGCTAGCAGAGCCATTTCCAAGTCAAGTCTTAGGTCGGATCTGTGCGAAGCTAGGGGTCTGATGCCTGGCGTCCTGTGCTGGGTCCATGATGCAGCTAGTGTCCTCCTCCATCATTAGAGTTGACCATGGCCGAGATGCGGCAGAGCCTGGAACAGGAGCGGGATCGACTCATCGCCGAGGTGAAGAAGCAGCTGGAGCTGGAGAAGCAGCAGGCGGTGGATGAGACCAAGAAGAAGCAATGGTGTGCCAATTGCAAGAAGGAGGCCATTTTCTACTGCTGCTGGAACACTAGCTACTGTGACTACCCCTGTCAGCAGGCTCACTGGCCCGAGCACATGAAGTCCTGTACCCAGTCAGGTAATGTCTGGGCGCCCGTCTTGGGGGCTGTGTGGTGGGGCCTCCTGGCCGGGGTGCTAAGAGACACCCAGGCTCTTGCCAGTTCTGTTCATAAACAGCTGTTGCTCTGATATACAAGAGATGCAGATGTGAAGTTAAATCTCAAAACCTGGCAGTGTCCACAGCCTTCAACAGCCAGATTAGTGGGTGATCTAGCACTGAGAGTGGTTCTATGGTGTCCCCTCCCCTCCCTCCCTCCCCTTCTTTTTTTTTTTTTTTTTTTTAAATGAAAACTTTTTTAAGATTTATTTTATTTATTATATGTAAGTACACTGCAGCTGTCCTCAGACGCTCCAGAAGAGGGCACCAGATCTCGTTACGGATGGTTGTGAGCCACCATGTGGATGCTGGGATTTGAACTTATCACCTTCAGAAGAGCAGTCGGGTGCTCTTACCCACTGAGCCATCTCACCAGCCCCCTCCCCTTCTTTATTATGTATACACTGTTCTGTCTGCATGAAGGCCAGAAGAGGGCACCAGATCTCATT
>LR754034.1:0-19072 GCA_902729485.2 Mus minutoides
TTTTTTTTTTTTTTTTTTTTTTTTTTTTTTTTTTTTTTTTTTTTTTTTTTTTTTTTTTTTTTTTTTTTTTTTTTTTTTTTTTTTTTTTTTTTTTTTTTTTTTTTTTTTTTTTTTTGGTTTTGGTTTTTGAGACAGGGTTTCTCTGTGTATCCCTGCTTGTTCTGGAACTCACTTTGTAGACCAGGCTGCCCTCAAACTCAGAAATCTGCCTGCCTCTGCCTCCTGAGTGCTGGGATTAAAGGCATGTTCCACCACACCCAGCTGTTTCCAATACTTTATCACTGTAGAAACCTTACTTGAGGGAATTATCAACTTAGGTACTCAAATTAATTCCTCTGTGGGTAAAATATCAGATCTACAATTCTTTGGTTCTGTTGTAAACCATACCTGAGACTCACTTTTTTTTTACTTCCACCAGATACCAGGAACATACCTTTGTGGTGGTTATAATCTCTTTGCCCACCTCAAGTGTGGTTGGAATGTAGTTGTATTGTGTAGCCTAGGGACAAGATGTGAGAAAATAATAATAGTATAGTTTACCAATCTTAGAATTGATGTATGTGTGGTTAACACCCAGGCTTGACAGACAGGATAAAGACTTGGTTCATTTTATTCTTTAGCATGCCACTGGTGTATCATAAAACATTGCATAGCCCTTCCGATACCATTTATTTATGTCATTCTCCAACTACTGTTTATAGGAAAATAGTGGGGAATGTTTTCTTGTTATAAATTACAACTCTTTGGCCATTTTATTTAGCTGGGATGTATAGGGTGTAGATGGAAATGTCAGTAGGTTTCCATCTGTAAATTAAACTGACTTTGAATTTTTTTCTTATTCCACAATTTAGACAATTTAAGTTGTCCAAAAAGATCTATAGCCAAAAGAAGCAAAAAGGTCAGAAATAAATTTTTATTTACATAAAATTTGGTATTATGTAAAATAATAAATGAAATAAGCCCAAAACCACAGATTCTGAATGCCCTTTTCTATAAATTGTAGAAGTCCATGGACTAAATAAAGTGTGCCTGCCCCCAGCCCTCAGACTGCTCTTTAAGTGACTGCAGAGAGCAATGCATTCTGGGAGAGTTTTTGCTCTGGTATCTCCATCTGTCCTAACTCTTGAAGTACACAATGATCTGTGGATCATTCCCCAAGTTTTCATGACCTAAACTAAAATCACAACAGAGCTTAGAACCAAGGGTACTCAGGAGATTTCTCTATACTGGTAACCTCTATTTTCACTTCCTAGTGAATACTTTACAATTTAATGTGTTTTCTGCAGGTCAAGCAGAATCAATTCTGAGTGCATGTGAATTCTCTAAGTCCACATGCATCCCTAAACTTCACACTACCTTGGAATTTTCTAAATTCACCTTTACCCCATTCCCCAAACAAACTATTATAAGATTCCTAACTACTTTGGGTAACAGGTGACCAGCTGGTACTTCCCATGTCAGTGCCTTTCTATTTTTCCTTTAATACACCTCTAAGCTTTTTTGTTCTTATGTAGGTTTTTATCAATCAATCGATCAATCAATCAACCAATCAATCAATGCCACAAAGTCTGAAAAGGGAGAAATTCTCCTTGGATCCTATAGTAGGAAGCCTAAAAATGTCAAAATCATACAAAATATGTTGAGGGTGGTTATTGGGAGATGGAGTTGAGGAGAATTGGCTGTGTCAATTATGAGAGGAATGATTTCAGAAAGTCTGACTTACAGCCTGAAGGTCATTAGTAATAATAATCCCTGACATTTGCTCAGAGTCACCCTGTAGACAGCTGAGTGAAGTTAATATGACTTAGCTTCTTCCCTTAGTTAAAATGATGAGGGATTGACATGCCAAGGACTTAAATTAAGTGAGTGAACCATAGTGATCTTATTTTTAAAAATATATGTGTTTCAGGTTTAAGAATATATAAGAATCTCCCCAGTGCTCAAGTAATTTGTTCTTTGATTACAAAAAGCAAAATATAAAACAGGTCTCCCTGAGCTTAATCTGGAAATTGACAAATTTCAACACATATCAATCTATAAGATCTAATAGAATTCTATTCTACCCAAACACGGAAGGATCAAGAAGCTACCACAGCAGAAGAAAAGCAGCTGTCCCAGCAGATCTAAAGTACAGATAATTTTCTTATAATCACGTAAAATCAGTGTAGTTGAATTTTTTGTTTTCAGTTTGGCCTTTTATTTTCGTACTTGAAAATTTCAATGCACATAATTTCAGGAGTTGCATCTTGATAGCTGCAGTTTTCAAGGTGTGTGAGTATATATTCTCTCAAAATGAAGGGAAAGAGGGAGCATGACAGTTGCCTCCCATATCAGTCTGGGAACGAGAATTCTCATTCACGAGCTTTATTAGGTGTGTCTTCCTCTGACCACTCAAAGTGATTCCTTCCTTCCTTCCTTCCTTCCTTCCTTCCTTCCTTCCTTCCTTCCTTCCTTCTGTTTATCCTTTCTGTTTCTATTTAAAGACCTTATATCTTTTGTGTGCGATAGAACTTTCTCAGATTCCACATTGAATTATTGTCTACTCCTCTCTAAACTTTAAATTTCTCATGAATTACAGAGGTGTGTTTGAACCTTATGCAGATTTAGCCCACCTACTCTGTCCTTGATTATGTTGGCACACTTTTTTTTAATTGTTTAAAAGTGTAAAACAGTCAGAAATTAGTATGACCAGTATTACGTAATCTTTGCACAAAGGGTGGGAAGATATCTCTGAAAGATCATTACAGTCCTTTTCAATATTTTGGTATTTGGTCAGTAGATTCAGCAGTTAAGGAGAAACTGAAACAAATAACTAGCAAAGTCAATTACATAAAAATTTTTTTATCATTTAGATCAGTTGTTCAATCAAAAGAGTAATGTTTTTATTCAGTGACATTGGCAGGGCATATTACTTTGGTAGGGGATATTACTTCATTAGTTCTTTTATCTGTACTCATTCTCCCGTGACCCTTTCCAATGTTTTCTCATTTTAGGGAATAGAACAGGAATGATATACCACTTTCCATCCCAGGTGAAATACTTTATTGCACTACATTCTTCCCAGTTGTTTAAGCATCAAGTGTTGACTGAATTTTCCTTGGAAAGATGAATAATCACCTTTTTACTTTAGGGAGTGTAACAAGAACAAACCAAAGAACTTATATCATCTGTGTAATTGTAGCTTTTGTGTCTCATGCACAGGATCCTCTGACTAAATAGTGTCATGTGCAGTGGGCAGATTTTTTCATCTCAGTTAGCATAATTGATTGAAGTTACTTACAGGGGTCTGGGAGAGCAGTTTATACAGAAGTATGAACAACTTAAATGTAGCTACTCTCTGGTGGTAATATAAATTATCCCTAACATGCTTCTTTTCTCAGATAATAGTTTTTTCTCATAAAGATTTTAATCATAATTAAAGAAGTATATACTAAAGCCAGGCATGGTAGCATAGAACTGTAGTCCCAACATTAAGAAGGCAAAATCTGGCAGACCTGTGTGAACTCAAAGACAGCCTGCAAAGTTCATTCAAGGACAGGTATTGTTACCTAGAGAAATCTTGTTTAAAAATAAAAGAAAGGCAAAAAAAGAAAGGCAAAAAAGAGGAGGAGGAGGAGGAGGAGAGGAAGAAGAAGGAGGAGGAAGAAGAAGAAAGAAGAAGGAAAGGAAGAAAAGGGTGGGGGGCTAAATTCAGTTCAAACAATGAAATAGATAATTGATACAAAATTTATGGGTTTTGTTTTTGTTGGTTGATGTCTCTTAGAATTATAGTAAAAAACAACTGACAAAATCTTGAATGGGAGGCTTGAGAAATGGCTCTGTGGTTGAGAGTGCTTTTACAGGTGATTTGGCTTACAACTGCCCTTCACTCTGCTAATCAGTGTCTGGTGTACTCTTCTGGCCTGCCTGGGCATTGCAATCAGACACACATACCCTCACATAGATACATGCATGCATAAATAGAAATAATAACAAATCTAAAAAGCCTTGAATGAGTGAATTAACCTTATAAGACAACACATTAATTAACATAAATATCACATGGTTGCCTTCATTTAAGTATGGAAACATGCAGTTCAAGAATTAAGGCTGTTAATTGAAATAAGATGGTGTTTGTTCCATTAATTACAACCTTTGCCTTTTGTTTGAATCCTCAAAAGCCATGCATCACTGGGTACCTAATCTATTTAATTTAAACCACACCCATGGGATTAATTCATTTTAGATCTCTACTGTAACAGTACTTTGAAAGGTACACTGCAAGACTACTGGTAAATGATATGGTGTTGGTTGTTACCAACAAGCTGCTTAGAATATAAGCTAAGTATAGCTCATCTTTTCACAATGAACCACCAATAGAATCATTGTGGCCTGCCCTTGAAAATAATAGTATTTATTATTTTTACATGTAAAGGTTATCAATCCAAAGTTTAAAGATCTAAAAGCATTTTTTAAGATTCATTTTTTTTCAATTTTTATTAGATATTTTCTTCATTTACATTTCAAATGTTATCCTGAAAGTCCCCTAAACCCTCCCTCATCCTCTGCCCTGCTCCCCTACACACCCACTCCCACATCTTGGCCCTGGCATTCCCCTGTACTGGGGCATACAAAGTTTGCATGACCAAGGGGCCTCTCTTCCCAATGATGGCCAATTAGGCCATCTTCTGCAACATATGCAGCTAGAGACATGAGCTCTGGGGGTACTAGTTAGTTCATATTGTTCATATTGTTCTTCTACCTAAAGGGGTGGAGAGCCCTTCAGCTCTTTGGGTACTTTCTCTAGCTCCTCCCTTGGGAACCCTGTGTTCCATCTAATAGCTGACTGTGAGCATCCACTTCTGTGTTTGCCAGGCACTGGTATAGCCTCACACGAGACAGCTATATCAGTGCCCTTTCAGCAATATCTTGCTGGCGTATGCAATAGTGTCTGTGTTTGGTGGCTGATTATGAGATGGATCCCCGACTGCAGCAGTCATTGGTTGATCCATCCTTTTGTCTCAGCTCCACACTTGATCTCTGTAACTCCTTCAATGTGTGCTTTGTTCCTAATTCTAGGAAGGGGCGAAGTGTCCACCCTTTGATCTTCATTCTTCTTGAGTTTCATGTGTTTAGCAAATTGTATCTTGGGGAATCTAGGTTTCTGGGCTAATATCCACTTATCAGTGAGTACATGTTATGTGAGTTTTTTTTGTGACTGAGTTACCTCACTCATGATGATACCCTCCAGATCCATCCATTTGCCTAGGAAATAGCTGTGTAGTACTCCATTGTGTAAATGTACCATAATTTCTGTATCCATTCCTCTGTTGAGGGACACCTGGGTTGTTTCCAGCTTCTGGCTATTATAAATAAGGCTGCTATGAACATAGTGGAGCATGTGTCCTTATTACCAGTTGGAACATCTTCTGTATATATGCCCAGGAGAGGTATTGCAGGATCCTCTGGAAGTACTATGTCCAATTTTCTGAGGAACCGCCAGACTGATTTCCAGAGTGGTTGAACAAGCTTGCAATCTCACCAACAATGGAGTAGTGTTCCTCTCTCTCCACATCCATGCCAGCATCTGCAGTCACCTGAATTCTTGATCTTAGCCATTCTTACTGGTGTGAGGTGGAATCTCAGGGTTGTTTTGATTTGACTCTAACTAAAGAAGTGAAAGATTTATTTATTTAATGTATGCGAGTACACTGTAGCTCTACAGATGATTGTGAGTCACCATGTGGTTGCCGGGATTTGAACTCAGGACCTTCGGAAGAGCAGTCAGTGCTATTACTGGCTGAGCCATCTCACCAGCTCCCCCACCCCCTTGTTTTGGTTTGGTTTCCTTTGGTTTTTTGAGACAAGGTTCCTGGAACTCACTTTATAGGCCAGGCTGGCCTTGAACTCAGAAATCCGCCTGCCTCTACCTCCCAAGTGCTGGTATTAAAGGCTTGTGCCACCAATGCCCAAGCATATTTTTGATATGAGTGAAATGCCATTTTTTGATATTAATCATTCTTTCGCAGAACATGGCTCTGCAGGATACTAAGGGTATCTTACCACAAAGGAATACTTCCTTGAAAAATGCATTCAATTTTAAGTAGTTAAGAAAACTTTCACTCTAGTATGCATTGGCTCTAAAATGCGTTCCAGTGCATGAATCACCGAGGAGGATCCAGACTATCATATTTTCCGAATGGATGCAGAAAGTTTTGCCTGCAGTACTCAGGTAAATGGTGTGGAAAACGCTGGCTCCGAGTTTCTGTGTGTTTTCTTTGCTGGTGATTAAGCTGAGCTCTGTTGATACAGGTGCAGCCGTTTGCAAGGTTAAAGGGCCGAACGTGGCCCATGGCGTGAGGCAGATTTTGTTTCCTCAGAAGCTCATGAAACAAGGTTCTCCCCTTGTAGGTGAGAGGATCGATTGAGGTTCCTACAGCTTCGGGAAAGCACAGTCTCATTCTTTAAAGTGTACCTGCATGCTGCCCCCCCGCCCCCCCCCCCCATGGTCCTATCAATTTCACGCCTGTGTTAAATATAGACTTAGCCTGAGGGCAAGGTCCGAGGCTGGATGTGATCCCACCCTTTGCATTGCAAGCTTGAGAGTGAGGCCTTATCCTCTTCTTTTTTTTTTTTTTTCCCTTATGGTCTGGTTTTATAAGATCTGTCTCTTTTTTTTTTTTTTTATTTCCTTAAGAATAGTCTGTTAAACCACACAATGGATCTGTGAACTTGTGAACTTGAGTATTACACATATTTTTTTTATCTCATCATACAACACCAATACAAAAGCACCACCCATGCCTCTCAGTACATTGGGCCAAGCACCTTTGAAGAAAGCGTTGGCTCCTTCATCTTTTGCAACCTTCCTCCAGCAGTCAAGTGTCCCCGTGTACATAATATCAGCCCCTTTCTGGCCAGACTGCATCATCATCCTACGACGAACATGTCAAACAGATAGGACACCAGCCCCGCCACCACTGTCACACTCTGGGCAATCATCCAGCTCACGATAATGTGCACATTCTTGGGGTCTGGCAGCATCTGACACTTATCATCTTCTTAAATAGGAAACATATATCACTCACTGGCTTTTAGATGAACGTCCCCAAGCTGGCCTTTGTCTTAAGTTAATACCTTACTTCCTGATGTTGTATGTTTTAAGCCAAATACCTCAAACCATAGTCACTGATAATTAATTTCAAAGGTTGAATCCTTCCTATAATAACAGTGGCTCATCTATAGTATTTACTTTCCCTTCCTATTTCTACTAAATCTTATCATCCCGACAAATATCCAATGTTTCTTTATACCTTTACCGGGAATTAAATGTAACCTTAAGATTTGACTTTTTAATAAAAGTCTTGGTCTCTATTATTTAAAACAGATTTTCACACTCCTCCAACTGATCGGAGTTTAAACTCATTGGTATGTGTTTGATAGTTACACCCAAGAATGTAGTGAAAAAAAAAAAGTTTAGTAAGCTTATATAACCAGCAAAAATCAGAGCATTGATTTTTCTGATCGAATATATATATATATATATATATATATATATATATATATATATATATATCCCTAGACTGGATACCTTAGTAAGGGCTGTGGTCTTCATCATTTATGTGCTGAGGGCTCAGGTGTGGTGATTTAAGAAAGGTTTAGGGGACAGCTATAGGTTATAGACACGGCAGTGGATTGACTCTGTGTGTACCAAAGATATTCGCCAGTTATTTATTTTCACAGAAAACCAATATGGAAGCCACAGTCTTGGTGCATTCAATTTGGCAGTATGCGAGCTTTCTTTTCCCAGTAAATGTGTCTTAATGAGCTCCATCAGTCCTGGGAAACTGCAAAACAAAGTTCCAAAGATACAAGCTCACCAAACTGTTTCATTCATGTTTTTAATTGGAGTATTTCCTAGATAATTGAAAAAGAAAACAGAGCAGCAAGTGTTCTCTCTTAACCACCAACTCCCAGGCCCTTTCTCTCTGTTTATTACAATTACTGATGTCCTTTACCTTATCCCTCATGAAATCTAACCTAGTCTTCATCTGTTTCCTTTACACAAATCACTTTGAACCGGGTCCAGGACATTATTCCATTAATAGCTTCAAAATAATATATTTAATTTTCAACATTCAAGCTCATAGAAGTCACCAGTCCTTTACTGTATGAAAGATTAAAATAGTGGTCAGCATACAACATTCTTAAGGAGAACTGAATTTTCTGTCCTATAACCTTACTCAAGGCTCTGAACCTCTTCATGTTTTTCCAGGATATATATATATATATATATATATATATATATATATATATATATATATAGTGACAATTTTCTTTTGACTAAGAAGTTTTCAATTCCCTTACCGTGCATATTCCTTCAAAGCACAGACCTAAGTGGCTCTTTGATGTCCACATGCAAATTCAAAGGTATTTGTTTTAGGCTTTAAATATTTAAAATTGAAAGTGATGAGAAGATTTTTCTCACTTCTAAATGAAATGACAATCTCTTTGGCAAGCTCTCTTGGCCAATATGTTCCTATTTATGGATGGATTCTTTGATATATATGTTTAGATTTATATTCATGCATCACACATAAATTCACTAACCTTATTCACACAATAAGTGGATGAATGCCTGAACAGAAGCCTCCTTTGAGTTTTATATGTTTGCATGTGGTAAGTGTGGGAGCTTTTTGACACTACAAGCTTACAAAAGGTTAGTTTTGATTGGAGTTATGATTAACTTGTTATGAGAGATGATAGTGTCTGGTTCACAATGTGGACATAAATCAATAGGCATCATCAATGTGTTATAGATACAATAGGACAAGTTTTGCTAACACACACACACATGAACACATAGACACACACGTGCACGCACACACACACACACACACATTGATAATTACCTTGCTTGTTATTAATAACATACCTGTTAAGTTAATTCAATGGATCATTTGCTAAATTTACTTGAATGTAAATGCAGTTTGTTAGTTTTTTATGTATGTGCTTGCATTTTAAACATTATTATTCTTTAATATTCTTTAAGAATAATATTTCCATGAGATTTTCCTCCTAGCTTTTCCCATCTATCCCACACTATCCGTTCCCAAATACATTTCTTTTTTTTTTTCAATTCTTATTTGTACATTAGTCTTAATATACACAAGTAACATGTTAAGTCCATTTTTTGGTGCACTTTTCAAGTGTTCCTGGATACCAGATGCCATTTTCAGACTTTGGGGCTTCAGGGTCCCTAACCTCAATGATATAGTCAGGTCTATGCCTGTCTAGCTTAATAAATCCAGCCCAGATCAGTCTTTGAGACTGAAATCCACCTCTTTTTTACCTTGAGTGCCTTTACCACCACTTCCATCTCCCTAATACCTGTTTACCACAACAGTCTCTAACTACTCTCTGATTTTAACCCTGTCAACAATAATCTCAGGAAAATTTCACCCAGCAGAATAAAAATGGCATTTCCTTATGTAAACAATTTTTTTATTAATGCTCTTCAAACTCTGTCCAAGTAGTGAATGCCTCTCCAACTTTTCCTTCTATTTCTCCAAAAAAAAACTCCTGGGAACTTTATTCTGTTCCTGCCGAATTTTTCTGACTTAGCCAAATATTTGACAGAAATTTTTGTCCCAGCAGTTAAAGAGGTTGAGATTATAGACTCGGCATTCAAGAAACTCGTAATTTCATTTAAGACATAATTATTGACTAAATATTTTACTGTTTTTCAATGTGACACTGGAATTTACAGATGATACTCATTGGAGGTCATTGATACACCCAAAATGTGCATCCATTTATCTTATCTTTGATTTGTGTGGGTTTCTCTATATAAAGTGAACATTTATATTAGTATGATCATGTGTGTAATTGTATAGCTGTGTGAGTGCCTGTGTATGCATATGCACATGCGTGTGGAGATGTAGAGAACAAAGATTGGTGGTGTTGTCTTCTATGATTACTCACTGTTTTTTATTGAAGAAGGTTTTCTCACTGAAACTGGACTTCACTGATTCTGTCTAGCTAGTCTCCTCACTCTGGGCATCTCCTATGTTTTCCCCCAAGTGTTAGACTTACAGGCTGGTTGAAATTCCCACCCAGAATTTCATTAGATATGAGAGACCTGAACTTTGGTCTCATGCTTTGATGACAAGCGCTTGAACATCTGAACCATCTCTCTAACGCACATTTTCATTTAATGATAATTAATAAGCATCACTTAATGGATTAGTGCTCAAATAATTTACTCATGTGTATTACATAGGCCCCAGGCAGTCTTTTAATCAAGAATAACTTTCTTTTTGTTCAGTAAAGATTTTGATTTTATAAATAATCTGAAGCTATCACAAATTTCACAAAGAACAGTGCTCACTGACACAGTTGAGAAGTTACAGACTAGATGTCTTTTACTCTAAAGTACTTCGGAGAACATTTTCTACAAATCAGAATACTTTGTATGTAGATCTATAATTGACCACCAAAATCCCATTCATATGTCAAGAAAAATAAAGTCATGAAATTTACAGGAAAATGTAAAATATTATACTGAATGAGGTAACCTAGACCCAGCATGTAAAGAGATGAGTGTTGATATATTGTAGACATCTAAAAATCAAATGTTTTTGATGTGTTGTGTTTAATTGTGTTTCTACATTAACATGAACATGTACTCTTCCTGCACCTCTGTGATTGACAGGAGTAGGAACTGGTTCATTAGCAAAGCCTTCTCCAGTCCACACAGAGCCCCACAGGATGGAGAACCTTCCTGTGGGTATTCTGCACCAATGTTAGTGTGCTCACTTCTTCTTCTTCTTCTTCTTCTTCTTCTTCTTCTTCTTCTTCTTCTTCTTCTTCTTCTTCTTCTTCTTCTTCTTCTTCTTTTTCTTCTTCTTCTTCTTCTTCTTCTTCTTCTTCTTCTTCTTCTTCTTCTTCTTCTTCTTCTTCTTCTTCTTCTTCTTCTCCTCCTCCTCCTTCTCCTTCTCCTTTCTCTTCCTGCTCTTCCTCCTCTTCCTCATCCTCTTTCTCCTCCTCCTCCCCCTTCTTCTTCTTCCTCTCTTTCCTCTGACTTTGGTGGTTTGGGACCCTGCACAGTTTTGCCCATGAAATGTGTCCACTGAGAATTTTTATTTTATTTTACATTTTATTTTTATATCAGGGTGTACTTAGGAAAGTGACAGAAAATGAATCTGGCCTTGCTGTCTGGTGACCCCCTTAGGGTTGTGAGTGACCAACTACAATCCAACTCACTCTCAAATTCACCCCATCCTATTGCTAGGCAAGCAATGAGAAATAAACAGATTTCCTCTATGCATGTATTTTCATTATACTGTGCAAATATTTTGAAATAGTGTTTTGTACAAAATGAGTTGAAAGCACTTCAAGTTATGATGGTAATTACAATGAGTGAAGTACAGTGGGAAAATCATTCCTCAGAGAGTTTCACCCTTGATATATTACCAGACAAATAAGTTAAATAAGACATCTTATGCTTACTAGGGATGCCCAGAGAGAGTGAATTCTAGCTCCAGCTTTAGACAGTAAACACATACACACACACATAATTTTGATGAATTATGTATGATATGATTAAATAGTATTTTCACATTACTAAATGAGTATCCATAGCATTCAGAGTTCTTGACAGATAATATGAATGTGTACATATTTATATTCATATATGTATAGACCTAGATTTGACACATGCATGTATCATTGTATTGCTTATCTTCGCTCATATATAAATATGCATGGATAATTAATAATATGGTGCTAAATAAGCTTCTTGTTTGGGGTGTAAGCAGACCATCCATTGAGAGAACTGAGTGCTGTGAGCGCTCATCAGAGTGGAATCTGCTTCCAAACTTGTTCTGATCCTTTATTCTTTCACATGAGCTGACAGTGTATGGAAAGTCTTCTAAACTTGTGGTAACTTTTAATGATAGGAAGAGTCCCACTTTTTTTTCTTTGATAATTAAAACTAACTTACATAATTCAAATCCTACAATTTAGAATTCCAGTCTTCCATGACTGTCTTGATTTTCTTTCTCTACTTTATAAAAGTCATGTGGTACTTAGTGACTGAAGAGAAAGTTAGTCATAATCTCCTCTTCAGTTTGTTGGCATAGTCATAGTCATTGGTATCCTTTCATTATTTTTATTCATCAATAATAATAGTAAAAAATGGGTAGATTATCCTATTACTGCTATGGGTTTACCTGTCATGATATTTTTTTAAATCTTATTTTGCCTGGTATGTTGAAAAGGTGTATATTTATAGGACTACATGTCATGCATTCCAAGGCATGTATCAACAGGCAGTAAGCATGCCAATCACATATATATCTTCAAACATATTTTCCATCCAGGAAGCATTAGATTCTTTTCTTGCAGCCTTTGAGGTATATAATCCACCACCTCCACCACCACTCTCAGCGATACCCTGTTGAGGACGAGCACACCAGCATCTCTCCCTGCCTTCTAGCAGCAAGCTAGCACCTGTCTGTCAAATCTCCTCATCCCATCATCCCCATATTATCTCCACAGCCTGCCATCCATGTTTATTTGATCAGCATGTTAGAATCCACATGAGCAAAATCATTCCATGCTTGGCCTTCTTGTCTAGTTTGTTTCTCTTAACGTTAAGACTTCCCGTGACTCTAATTTTTTTAAAATTATTTTTATTGATGGTTCTTAAATGCTTTAACCTCCCTTGTAGCCCACCACCGAGTAGAGGTAGTGGAAAAGAAAAGATATGGGGAAGTGGACCTGTTTAGAAAGGTTTTTTTTGGAGCAACTCTTGTCTGTGTTGTCTGGAAATCTGCAGTTCGGTTCACAGGTCAGCAGCGGCAGCTCAGTCTACTCGCAAACACTTCATGGATACACCAGCAGTCCAGTCAGTCGGCATAGTCGGCATAGCAAACATGAGTCAGTAGCAGTGGCATTACCTAGCAGAGACAGCCGGGCCTCAGCCTCATCACAAATCAAGAGGGACCTGGAGGGGCGCCAAGAGACGTTTTTAGCTGTGCCTCTCGCAGTGAAGCAAAGCTCAGGGAAGATGAGAGACCCACAAGCATTAGACAGCTAGTTCTAAGCCTAGTTCGGCCTCTGTCACTGTCCGAAGAGTCCTATTTACACCCTCCAAAACATTACATGTCCTCCAAAGGTCTTGTCTCAGCACCTGGTCTGTCTTAGCTGACACTACTCTGTCAATCAGCACAAGTCCTCAGAAGGGACAAGAAGCTGTAGCACACTACCAGAAGATTTTTTGGTGCATTCATTTCTCTCTATGAAGTCCTGAATAAAATGCAGCTCAACTATGAAATGTAAGGCAAATCAATATATGTGGGTTGTTAGAAAAAAAAAATCTTTCATCATGTGACCTTTCACCTGCTTGTTTTAGTAGAACATCCTTTTATTTGTGTCTACCTCAGTAAAACGTTCCTTCAGGAGTCTGCCTAGGTCTTTCACCTGTGTCTACTTCAGCTAACTTTAAGAGTTTGCCCCAGCAAAACACCATCTAACCGACTTTCTAAAGAACCCTTAAGTTTCTACTTCAACTTCCAGTTGAATTTATTTATAACAAACCACAGGATTTTATGCACTTTTTTTTCTGAATTATACATACTCACCTGTAGGCGCCCGCTAGTGCATGTGTGAATGCACGCGCGCATACACACACGCGCGCGCGTGCACACACACACACACACACACACACACACACACAAACACATTTCTATGCCCTATGTTTCTGTGTAGTTGATGGGTACAAACATTTTCTTGCCCCCCCACTTTTGTTTTTCTTGCAAATTGTGCTGTAGAGGACACCAGCCTGCAGGCGCTCCAACCTACTGACTTCAAATCTTTCAAGTATTTGAACAGTTTCATCAAATATTAGCTGTTTTTAGCTTTTTTTAAGAACTTGAATGCTTTCCCATAATGGCTACCCTAATTTAGATTCATACCATTGGTGTAATTTACTAGAAGTCCCTTTCTCTGTATTATAGCCAATACCCTCTCTTATATTTTGAAGATACATCATCTGAGGTGAGCTGATGTCTCACTTTGTATATCTCTGATCATTATTGAGTATTCTGCATGTTTTCCACTGACATAGATCTATTCAATGTGATTATCTGTGAAGATTATTTTGCTATTTTATTACTTGAGTTTCTTTAATATTCTTTCTGTTCATAAACCAATCGGATGCATAATTTTCAAATATTCAACTCCATTCTGTAGCTGTGTCATTTCTTTGTTGATGTCTCAATTTCCTGTTCAAAATCTTTGTATAATGGACTTTACACTGTTCCTGTCTTTACTTGGTACCAGTTTGCAGGAACCTCTTTAATGTTCACCAGATCCACTAGCTTGTCCTTTAGGCAGACTCTTCAATGATTTGTTCCTGTTAATGGGACCGTCTGCTTGCTTTCCTCTTGTGTCCCTATGTCTGCTTAATATTAGTCCCCTGACCCATCATTGCAAGCCAGTTTAGTAGAGACCCCATCAATGTTTACCTTAGTTGCCTATATTTACTGTTAGCCATAAGACCAAAGGAAACATGTATCCTTAACTCTGTACAAGTGGAGATATCCTGTCCAAGTAGTTGATTTCTTCTAGACTCCTGCCACCAATGGTAATGTCAACCATGGGAAAGCCAAAAATAGGCACCAGAGTCTCTCTATCCCTTATAGCAGGCCATTTTTATTCTCCCCAAAGCTCACCCTTGGTTTCCTATACCAGTGTCAAGACAAATTAAGAACATACATATTTATGAGTATAGAAGAATGCCATCAGGGGTCATTTTATTGCTATATTCCTTTAGCAGAACAGTAGTACTTAGATCTCCCCTGGTTTCATGACTTCTCTAGTCTCAGGTTATTGGCCACCATTGCTCAGACATCATTAGAGAAGCTTCCTCCTGCCAGTAGATGGGAACAACTATGGAGAGTCACAACTAAACAATGTGCAGGGAGTAAACAACTGTGGAACACTCAGTCTTAAATGGGGTGTCTCTAACAATTCCCTCCTCTTGAGCACAGGGGATTCTATGAAATGGGAAACTGAAAGACTATGGGGATGGAGAACCCTTCTAGACACAGCAGGCCTTCATGACCTCACAGAGACTGTGGCATCAAGCGCAGGGCCTGCACAGGCCTAAGCCAGATGGGATTCTGGTGCTGAGAGGGGAAGTAGACAAAAGTCCCATCTCTAATCCAGAAGCTATCTCTAATTAATAACAGCTCACAAAAGAAAAAGGTGTGTCTCCAAGGGTGACTGACTGTGTTTACAAACTATGTGTCCCCATGACCAGCCATGGCCAGACAATACAAATTAAATTAACTCAATATTATTTTTGGAGAGCTTTGTTTTTTTCTCAAAATGCTTTGTCTGAGTATTACTCTTTTTTAACCTTACAGATTTGCTTGTGCTTCATAGTCTCCAGTTTTGATTTTATGGGTTTTCTGTGTGCAGCAATGTGTGTGTGTGTGTGTGTGTGTGTGTGTGTGTGTGTGTGTGTATGTCAGAGTATGTATGTGTTATTTTACTTTTCGCTTTAGCACTCTTTTTCTTCTTTGCTTCTTCAGTTTAGACTATTCTGATTTGCTTGGTTTTATTTTATCTTGTTTTATATAAGAGATACATACATGCACACACACACACACACACACACATATGCACATACATACAGTGAGGGGGGGTGGATGGGTAGGGAGTAGGGAAGTGGGGGGATCGGGAAGGAGTTGGGGGATAAGAGACACTAATCAGAATATACTCTATTAAAAATTATTTTCAGTTAGAGCAAAAAAAAAATGTCCATGGCTACTCAGAACAAAAAGACTATGTTTTCTACATAATGTAAGTATCCATGGTTACTTGGAACAGAAAGATCATTTTCTTTTCTACCTAATGTGGTCAGCATGACTGAGTCCCAAAACTGTCATCCTCTGTGAAACCACTGAATAGGCCACCTGCAAGACGAATAGGGTTTTAAAGATGTAGCCAGGATAACATAGAAGACACGCTAGAATAAAAACTTTCCCCTTATGCCTCAGGCCACTCAAGCTTCTATAGCAAGATACCACAAACTTAGTACTGTAAACAATGGATATGTACTTCTCCCTCTTCTGAAAGCTGGATCTGAAGTCAAGTTGACTGCTGAGCAAAGATGTTGGTTATCTCACTTCAATTGTTGGGTATCCACATCATTTGTTGGGTATCCACACTTTTGAGGATATGGATACAGCTCCAAACGTTGTCTCTGTAACTCCTTTCATGGGTATTTTGTTCCCTATTCTAGGGAGGAATAAAGTATCCATGCATTGGTATTCCTTCTTCTTGATTTTCTTGTGTTTTTCAAATTGTATCTTGTTAAGAAGCCCATAACTGTGACTGAAGAAGAATTATGTTATTGGACAGTGCTCTAATGGATCCAATACAACCTGTTTGAGCAGTGTGTTTACCATGGTTAAAAAAAAAATCAACTTTAACAAGACTGGAGAAGGAAGTGAGCTAAAGTTTCTGGTTATAGGAAAGAAGAGAGTGGGCTGACAAGTAAAGGAGCAACTGGATATGTGGTAGTGAGAGATAAATCATGGTAGTAATATAAGGTCAATGCTAAAAGTGGCCAGTGGAGCTAAAAATTAATACATAGGGTTGGGAGCGTGTATATGGGAGATAAGGTCAATGCTAGAGGCTTGGAATTTTACACTTAGCAGGGTTTTAAATTTATTTTAAATGTACTGAGTAACCAAGAGTATAATGTTAGCCTGTCAGTACTATCTCCAGAAATATAGACACATCTTGTAGCCAAACTCCCTGTGCCTGGACCACCTTTTTCAATGAGCTTGGTGAAGACAGGTAATAATAAAGAAAGATATATTTTTCCCAAGGCAATATGACGTTTTCTGTTTATTGGGCCAGCGATTTGGGAGCCTGTTAATACTTCACCTGGAAATGAGCAACTGCCCATGATGTCTCACCAGAGAATAATTTAGCACTGCTGCCACTTCCGTTTGCTATTCAGAGGTGACTCACAGTTCAAAGGTGTCAGTCCCCTTCCCAAGTATAATCTAGTCCAATGAAAATTTTCATAGTGCATCATTGGTGAGAGATTCTGAAATAAATAAAAATTTGTCACCAAATTATGCATGATGCCTGAGTTATTTTGGGTGCTCCAGGTCTTTAGGATGCTATTGTGAAGTAAAAAGGTGAAGTAAAATGGAAATGGTTCTGTTTCAGGAATTTGAAGAAGTGGGAACCAAGGGCTTAGTAACCACATACTTTATCTTATTCTGGGTCTGGGATGGATAGCGTAGACTCTAGCCACCATATGTACACAGGCATGTCCTATAGGTGCACACAAAAACTTGTCAGTGGGTTAACACATCTATCACAGGTGAGGAGATAGACCATACTAGGTCATGTGGTTTAATATAGGGTGTTGGATAATTGATAAACTTAGCAAAAGTCATGTCATGTGTTCCTTCTTTCACAGTAAATGCAGCCATCTATGCGACTGTTAAGTATTAGCACCTGGCTCATTATTTGTGTACCAGAGCCTAGTAAGAACAGAAAATGAATTTCCTATGGAATACTTGTAACTTTGTCTCCGTTATAAACCATCTACAGTACACATGTCTGATATCTAAAGTTTCCCAGATGCATTTCAGCGATGCTTCCCTCCCTGGAACCTCATAGCTCATATGATGGGAGCATGGTCAGATCACCAGGGCTCCTGCAGCTCAGGCTTGAACTTTCAGGAGACTTGAGAGATGGAATATTAATTATGGTTGTTTCAAGTTAAGCTGTGACATATTTAAGTCCACAGCCTTTGGTGAAAAAAAAGCAACATCATTTTAGAAATAAATATTCTAATATTGCCCAGGCCTCAGACACTTCTGTTGGACCTCCCTGTGGGAAATATGTAGAAGTAATAGAGATTGGAAGTAATAGAGCTTGCATTATGGAGCGCCTGGCTTGTCATGTTAGGGGTTTCAGGTAGGGTTCTACTACAGTGAACAGACACCATGACCAAGGCAAGTCTTATAAGAGGCAACATTTAATTGGGGCTGTCTTACAGGTTCAGGGGTTAATTCCATAATTATCAACTCAGGAGCATGGAGCATCCAGGTACTGTATGGTGCAAGAGGAGCTGATAGTTTTACATATTCATCTGAAGGCTAGTAGTAGTGGAAGACTAACTTCCAGGCAGTTAGGATGAGGGTCTTAAAGCCCACACCCACAGTGACACATCCACTCCAACAGGGCCACACTCCCTAATAGTGCCACTCCCTGGGCTGAGCATACACAGACCATAACATTAGGAAAAGAAGGAAATGGTTCAATGTGAACACTTTTATGGTGACTTTTCTGTTTACCATGCCCTATTCTGCTTCTCAGGAAACCTGCAAAAAACTTTAGTACTACAAGAAATCTTTCATTTTCAAATGAAACATACATGCATGTATTATTACAAAAGGAAGACAAAGCAAAAAGAATTTCATGGTGGAGAATCAACTGTCCCCTCTGCTCAGCACATGCATCTGTCTCCTCCCCTGAGTCCAGCCAGCTCTGAGATCTCTGTCTCTACAGATTTCCTATTTCCAGGATATTGCGTGACTTTCTTTCTTTCTTTCTTTCTTTCTTTCTTTCTTTCTTTCTTTCTTTCTTTCTTTCTTTCTTTCTTTCTTTCTTTCCCTCTTTCTCTCTTTCTCTCTCCTTTTTTTTTTTCAAGACAGGGGTTCTCTATATAGCCCTTGAACTCAGAAATCCACCTGCCTCTGCCTCCCAAGTGCTGGGATTAAATCCATGCATCGCTATTGCCCAGCTTTATTGCGTGATTTTAATGAGGTACAATGTACTTTCTCTGAATCATATATATATTAACTTTCCTTCAAGACTTTTCATGGCTAATGGCATGCTTGGCTTCCCTCTCCCTCTCCCTCTCCCTCTCCCTCTCCCTCTCCCTCTCCCTCTTCTTCTGGTGAAAAGACATGGAGGATCTCTGGGGATTCTTGCCTAAGAATACCTATCTAAGTACTTCATTCCTAATACTTTGGGTTATGCTTTTGACACC
>LR754034.1:19172-62150 GCA_902729485.2 Mus minutoides
TTCTTTCCTCCTCCTCTTCCTCCTCCCCCTCCTCTTCCCTCTTTTGCATCCTTTCCCCCTTTCCTCTTTTTCCTCCTTCTCCCCCTCCCCCTCCCCCTTTTCCTCCTGCACCCCCCCCTTTTTTTTCTTTTGATTAAATGCTGGGAGCACTTCTGTTGTCTCACATTAGTACAGCTATTTAATGTCATAACCAATTTGCAAGCTGTCTTTCAAGATGTTAGTACCATTTGACATTTCCACACCTGATATGAGTTCTCTCTGCCCTCTTTGCCTGACATCAGATATTGCCAGGTTCTGGATTTTGGACATTATAACTACTGTGTATTGATATCTTCAGTAGGTTTTTTTTTTTTTTTCTGTTGAAATAGGAAGGCCTACTTACCTTCATCTGTCTAACTTTGTTGATGATGTGCCATGATCACATCATCAACATCATGTGTGGGGGAATTTCTTTTAATCAAGTTGATTTCTATTGTATTTTAAATAATTAGGAAATTTTGAATAACAATAGTTTGCCACAAATAAGTTTTTGAAGATCTTTCTGTGGCTCTTTTTAATTCTTGAACCATTGCCTTCTTCAGAGTGGGAGGTTTGAATATTAATAAAGCTTTCCAATGTGCTTGTTTTCTTTTTACACATCATGCATCTTCATACAGATCTTAAAATCTCATTGTCAACCCAATAGCCCATATTTTCACTTGTTGTCTTAGGGAAATATACACTTTTCATTTTATATTGTATTTAGTTTTCAGGCTCCAGACTGTCTTTGCCTATACCTCAGTTTTTTAAAAATAATTTTTGGCATCTTGTTTTCTTCATAACTCTATTTTGCTTTATTCACCTTTTTTTCTGATAAAAATTATCATGTTTGCATATATATGGAATCCAGAGAAGTGTGATTTAGCTGTTTCTTAAGAATATAGTAATCAATAGCATTTGAAATGTAAATAAAGAAAATATCTAATAAAAAAAGAATTAAAAAAATATAGTAATCAAGTTGACCATGGTAGCTCACACTGTAATCCTAGCATTCACAAGGTTGTAGAGAGAAGATCAGAGGCTAGTCTTGCCTACCTAGCAAGTACAAGCATAGCCATGGCTACATACTGAGAACTAATAATACTTGTTCCTTCTCTCTCTCTCTCTCTCTCTCTCTCTCTCTCTCTCTTCCTCCTCCTCCTCCCTCTCTCTCACACACACTGGCAACTAGCCTGTGGCAGTGTATATTACATATATGTGGGAAAGCAACTGATTTAAGTGACACTTGACACTGTGTAGAACCAGCCATTTTTGTTGAGAATCAAGTCACAAAACCAGAAATTAGAGCCTTTCTTTATAGTGTGCTCTGACCATGTGGGAAATGCTGTGAAGATGTGTTTGCATGTCCAGCCAAGCCCTGCTATCCTCACACACTAAGTCAGTGCAGGGCAAACACCAGCTGAATAGTTGGGAAATGCAGAAATCTGCCCATCTCAAGTGAGGCAAAGACTCATATATGTGGTTTCTTGCATTATTCTTTGAAAAAGTGAATTGAGTCCATTTTATGCAATAATAACCAAGGAAATTGAAAGATATTTTCCAAGAAGCTTGGTGTGCTCCCTGATGAAATGAAACTATTACTATTTCACTTTACATTTATTATTATTATTATTATTATTATTATTATTATTATTATTTTCACTGTTTGATTAAATTCTGTGGTAAAGCAGTGTGCAGTATGGCTGATGATCCAAAATGTGAAAGAAGGAAGAAATATATTTAATTCAAGTAATTATTTTTCTCATTCCAACATAGGAGACTACTACATTAAAGCCATTCATCCTAAAACAAAATTTGAGCAATATTTTTTTGGATTTAATTCTCCTATTCTCTTTTTTTTTAGTACTGAAAAATGGTTTTTATCCATATGTTATTTTATTAAGTGTATCAACTATACCATTAAATAGGTCTATTAGGTGCTATCGTGTAAATAGGTAAGCATTTTATATGAAATATCTCCTTAACTGTCATGACAGCAGTATTGGGGGGGGGGGATAGTGTCTTATTTTAGATTAACGTGCTCTCCTCCACTTTGAAGGTATAGATTTTAACTGATGCATCTATTGTGCGCATGGATCATACAGTTCTACATAATATGTATTTAATTTAACAAAATTGATGCTGCTTAGTCAGCTGTAATTGGTTGAAATTCATGTAATAAGAGTATTATGTTTGTTTTATCTGGATAATAATTGAGATCTGTTATGTTCTTTGCATAGTGGCATATATAAACTTGAAATGTGTATAAATATCATTTTAGAACTTGTTAGTATTAGAAATAAAATCTGCACATAGAAATGTGAAAGGTCACGGTAGCAACTTTTCTAACATCTGTATGTGTTAAGTATGATGATTTTGACCAGACCATGGCCTTTAGCCACATGGGTCATAAGTCCTAACACCCCAACTCAGTCTATAAATAGTTTTCTGTCTTTGAGCGCTAGTGCTGGCTTTCTCCCCATACTCCCAGTGAGTTTTTGCAGCAGTGACAATAGGAAGCAATAATGGCTCCAGCTCTAGAGCAGCATTTCAAGGCTATGTGCAATCCCTTCCGGATATTGCTCACTCTGTACTTCCGAGACTTAGGACTTAACCAGGCCTGTGGTTCTTCCCTCCCACTAGAAAGTTCCATGATCAGTCGTTGCCATGAAGGCAGCTGAGCAATGGCTGGTGAAAGAATGAGGGTTATGAAGACTAAAGAACGCTAATAGAACGCTTCCAATTATAACCAGTGACTTTTCCAGAACAGGCTCCTGAAATGAAATGTCAAACGCAATTGCTCTATTTAATATCTTCTCCGTGTGACAAACTTAGTGGTTCTTTTATTGAAGGGTAAGGAGCTTCCCATAGAAGGCAAAAACATGTGTGTGTGGGGGGGTGAGTGCTCGCGCGAGAGTGTGCATGTCAGTGTGCCTGTGTGCATGTGTGCGTGCACGTGCAGGTTGTGTTAGAATGTGTACTCCAACAGTGGAACAAAGAAGGCAGAGCAATAAGCAGATGGGAAAGAATGTTTATTCGAGGGACGTGTCTGTAATTTCACAAAAGACTCAGGAAGCCTAAGCCAAAGGTCACGAGCTCTAGGTTAGCTCCCCTTACATGTAACATTTGATTCTAAAATTAAGTATATTCATAATTAAATAAATTCAACAGATAGACTATTTCATGAGAAAAGTTATCTACATTAGATAGATAGATAGATAGATAGATAGATAGATAGATAGATAGATAGATAGATTAGTCTGACATAAATCTGAATGGATTTTATACCTGTTAACTCACTTGAGCAAATAAAATGTTAAAAAAATACAAATTAAAGTATAAAATGATATACTTAATATTAAAAGACTTGAAGTGCTATCTAATAAAGCAAACATTTAAAGGTTGGTAGAAATAAGCTTTAGGCATGTACTACAAACACATAATAATTCGGGAATGTTAAAAGCCAAATAATCAGGGTCTTTTTTTTCCCCTCAGATCTTCATCTTTATTTAAAAGACAAATTATCTTTTGATACAAGGATGCAGTTCCAAGAATTTGGTCGACTATAAACAATAGACTACTGCTCTGTGTGTGCAGTTTCATTTTTTCTTTATAGTGTTTTTATTAGATATTTTCTTCATTTACATTTCAAATACTGTCCAAAAAGTCCCCTATAACCTCTCACCACCCTGCTCCCCTACCCACCCACTCCCACTTCTTGGCCCTGGCATTCCCCTGTACTGGGGACTAGGCCATCTTCTAATATATATGCAGCTAGAGACAGGAGCTCTGGGGGTTCTGATTAGTTCATATTGTTGTTCAACCTATAGGGTTGCAGACCCCTTTGACTTTTGATCATTCTCTCTAGCTCCTACATTGGGGACCATGTGTACCCTCCCAGAGATGACTGTGAGCATCCACCTCTGCATTCTCCAGGCACTGACAAAGCCTCACAGGAGACAGCTATATCAGGGTCCCCCCCAGCAAAATCCCACTGGCATATGAAATAGTGTCTGGGTTTGGTGGCTGATTATGGGATGGACCACCGGGTGGGTAGTCTCTGGATGGTCCAGCCTTTAGTCTAAGTGCCAAACTTTGTTTCTGCAACTCCTTCCATGGATATTTTATTCCCTATTTTAGGGAGAAATGAAGTAACTACACATTGGTCTTTCTCCTTGATTTTCTTGTGTTTTGGAAGTTATATCTTGGGTATTCTAGGTTTCTGGGCTAATCTCCACTTAACAGTGAATGCATATCAAGTGACTTCTTTTGTGATTGGGTTACCTCACTCAAGATGATATCCTCCAGATACATCCATTTGCCCAAGAAATTCATAAATGCATTGATTTTAATAGCTGAGTATTACTCCATGTGTAAATGTACCACATTTTCTGTATCCATTCCTATGTTGATGGACATCTGGGTTCTTTCCAGCTTCTGGCTATTATAAATAAGGCTGCTATGAACATAGTGGAGCATGTGTCCTTATTACCAGTTGTAACATCTTCTGGGTATATGCCCAGGAGAGGTATTGCTGGATCAATTGGTAGTACTATGTCCAGTTTTCTGAGGAACCTCCAGACTGATTTCCAGAGTGGTTGTACCAGCTTGCAATCCCACCAGGAATGGAGGAGTGTTCCTTTTTCTCCATATACTTGCCAGCATCTGCAGTCACCTGAATTTTTGATCCTAGCCATTCTGACTGGTGTGACGTGGAATCTCAGGGTTGTTTTGATTTGAATTTCCCTGATGATTAAGGATGTTGAACATTTTTTCAAGTGCTTCTCAGCCCTTCGGTATTCCTTAGTTGAGAATTCTTTGTTTTGCTCTGTACACCATTTTTAATGGGGTTATTTGAATTTCTGGAGTTCAGCTTCTTGAGCTCTTTGTATATATTGGATATTAGCCCCCTATCAGATTTAGAATTGGTAAAAAATTTTTCCCAGTCTGTTGGTGGCCTTTTTGTCTTATTGACCATATCTTTTGCCCTATAGAAGTTTGGCAATTTTATGAGGTCCCATTTGCCGTTTTTTGATCTTTCAGCACAGGCCATTGTTGTTCTGTTTAGCAATTTTACCCCAGTGCCCATATTTTCATGGGTTTTCCCCACTTTCTTCTCTATAAATTTCAGTGTCTCTGGTTTTATGTGGAGTTCTTTGGTCCACTTAGCATTGAGCTTTGTACAAGGAGATGAGGATGGATCAGTTTGCATCCTTCTACATGATAACTGCCAGTTGTGCCAGCACTATTTGTTGAAAATGCTGTCTTTTTTACCACTGGATGTTTTTAGCTCCCTTGTCAAATATAAGGTGAAAAAGGTGTGTGGGTTCATTTCTGGGTCTTCAATTCTATTCCATTGATCTACCTGTCTGTCTCTGTACTATGCAGTTTTTATCACAATTTCCCTGTAGTATGGTGTGAGGTGATTCCACCACAGGTTCTTTTATTGTTGAGAATAGTTTTTGCTATCCTAAGTTTTTTTGTTATTCCAGATGAATTTGCAAATTGCCCTTTCTAACTCAGTGAAGAATTGAGTTGGAATTTTGATGGGGATTGCATTGAATCTGTAGATTGCTTTTGGCAGGATAGCCATTTTGACTATATTAATCCTGCCAATCCATTAGCATGGGGGATCTTTCCATCTTCTGAGATCTTCTTCAATTTCTTTCTTCAGAGACTTGAAGTTCTTTTTTTTTTTTTTTTTTTTTTTTTTTTTTTTTTTTTTTTTTTTTTTTTTTTTTTTTGGTTTTTTCGAGACAGGGTTTCTCTGTGTAGTCCTGGCTGTCCTGGAACTCACTTTGTAGACCAGGCTAGCCTCGAACTCAGAAATCCTCCTGCCTCTGCCTCCTGAGTGCTGGGATTAAAGGTGTGCACCACCACGCCCGGCTGAAGTTCTTGAAATACAGATCATTCGCTTCCTTAGTTAAAGTCACATGAAGGTATTTTATATTATTTGTGACTATTGTGAAGGGTGTTGTTTCCCTAATTTCTTTCTCTTCCTCTTTATCTTTTGTGTATCGAAAGGGCATTGATTTGTTTGAGTTAATTTTATATCCAGCTACTGTGCTGAAGCTGTTTATCAGGTTTAGGAGTTCCCTGGTGAAGTTTTTAGGGTCACTTATATATACTATCATATCATCTGCAAAGAGTGATAGTTTGACTTCTTCCTTTCCAATTTGTATCCCCTTGATCTCCTTTAATTATGGAATTGCTCTGGCTAGAACTACAAGTACTATATTGAATAGGTAGGGAGAAAGTGGGCAGCCTTGTCTAGTCCCTGATTTTAGTGGGATTGCTTCCAGCTTCTCTCCATTTAGTTTGATTTTGGCTACTGGTTTGCTCTAGATTGCTTTCATTATGTTCAGTTATGGGCCTTGAATTCCTGATCTTTCCATGACTTTTTTTATGAAGGGGTGTGGGATTTTGTTAAATGCTTTCTCAGCATCTGACAAGATGATCATGTGATTTTTGTCTTTGAGTTTGTTTATATAGTGAATTACGTTGACGAATTTCCATATATTAAATCATCCCTGCATCCCTGGGATGAAGCCTACTTGGTCATGATGGATGATCTTTTTGATGTGTTCTTGGATTCGGTTTGCGAGGATTTTATTGAGTATTTTTGCATTGATATTCATAAGAAAAATTGTTCTGAAGTTCTCATTCTTTGTTAGATCTTTGTGTGCTTTAGGTATCAGAGTAATTATGGCTTCATACAATGAATTGGGTAGAGTACCTTCAGTTTCTATTTTGTAGAATAGTTTGAGGAGATTTGGAATTAGGTCTTCCTTAAAGGTCTGATAGAACTCTGCACTAAACCCATTGGGTCCTGGGCTTTTGTTGGTTGGGAGACTATTAATGACTGCTTCTATTTCTTTAGGGAAAATAGGATTGTTAAGATTGTTAATCTGATCCTGATTTAACTTTGGTACCTGGTATCTGTCTAGGAAGTTGTCCATTTCATCCCTGTTTTCCAGTTTTGTTGATTATAGCCTTTTGTAGTAGGATCTGATGATGTTTTGGGTTTCCTCAGGATCTGTTGTTGTGTCTCCCTTTTCATTTCTGATTTTGTTAATTAGGATACTGTCCCTCTGCCCTCTAGTTACCCTGGCTAAGGGTTAGATCTTGTTGATTTTCTCAAAGAACCAGCTCCTGGTTTGGTTGATTCTTTGAATAGTTCTTTTTGTTTCTACTTGGTTCATTTCAGCCCTGAGTTTGATTATTTCCTGCCATCTACTCCACTTGGGTGAATTTGCTTCCTTTAGTTCTAGAGCTTCTAAGTGTGCTGTCAGGCTGCTAGTGTATACTCACTCTAGTTTTTTTGTTTTGTTTTGTTTTGTTTTGTTTTGTTTTGTTTTGTTTTGTTTTTTTTTTTTTGGAGGCACACAGGGCTATGAGCTTTCCTCTTAGGACTGCTTTCATTGTGTCCCATAAGTTTGAGTACTACTCCTATTATAATTCGGCTTGGTATTCTCTTTGTGTCCTTGATTTCTTGGATGTTTTGAGTTAGGATCTTTTTACATTTTGCATTTTCTTTGAATGTTGTGTCCATGTTTCCTTTGGAATCTTTGGCACCTGAGATTCTCTCTTCCATCTCTTGTATTCTGTTGCTGATGCTCATATCTATGGTTCCTGATTTCTTTCCTAGGGTTTCTATTTCCAGAGTTGTCTCTCTTTGAGTTTTCTTCATTGTTTCTATTTCCATTTTTAGATCTTGGATGGTTTTGTTAAATTCCATCACCTGTTTTCTTGTGTTTTCCTGTAATTATTTAAGGGATTTTGGTATTTCTTCTACCTGTTTAGCAGTGTTTGCCTGTAGTTCTTTAAGAGCTTCTACCTGTTTAGCAGTGTTTTCCTGTGATTCCTTGAGGGATTTTGTATTTCCTCTTTTTTTTTTTTCTTCATATTAAGTTGTGGTTTATTAAGAAACTTCAAAGACACAAGATCAGAAAAGCGCATAATATCATGTAAGATAGACATCTTTGGGCTTCAAGACAGAGACCACTCTCCTACAGATTTAATTTAAATATGTATAAAGACCAGAAGACTCTACTTAACAATGGGAGTTCCTTGGTTGAATAATTCTATTATTACAAATGAATAGCCTTCAAGGATGACTACATCATTTTGCAGAGCTAGCGCTAAATTTTTGCAATAGTCTCTCTACATTGAATGACCACTGTGTTCATTCAGATATATTTCTGTCCATTCCCCAATGCAAAACAAAGCCTAATGCATTTTCATGAGGTAATAAGTACAAACCTGTTTAGCCTGTTTAAGTACCTGTTTTGCCTGTTTTGTCTCTTCTCTACCTAGAGCTCCACCAACACATAATTCTTTACATGCATATTTGGTATTTCCTCTTTAAGGGCTTCTCCTTGTTTAGCTGTATTCTCCTGTAATTCCTTGAGGGATTTTTATATTTCCCCTTTAAGGGCTTCTACCTGTTTAGTAGTGTTCTCCTGTATTTTCTGGTTTTTGTTGTTGTTGTTGTTATTGTTTTTTTTTTCTGAGACAAAGTTTCTCTGTGTAGCCCTGGCTGTCCCTGAACTCACTCTGTAGACCACGATAGCCTCAAACTCAGAGATCTGCCTGTCTCTGCCTCCCCAGTGCTGAGATTAAAGGTGTGTGCCAACACTGTCTGTTGGACATAAAATGTTCAGTGGCACTTGAACTCTTGTTGTAGAATGTTAATGAAAACAGTGATCAAAGCCCGCTCTCCCTGTGTCATAAGTACAAAACCACAATGATTTTGCCTGATTTTATTCTGCTGCATATAGTTTTCATTATCTAGGCATGGTGTTTCTCACCTGTAGCCCCCTGTCCCCTGTCCCCACTGTGGATAGAGAGGAAACATTTGAAAATATTTCAGTCTAAAAAGCCAAATAAAAGTTGAAAAGTTACATGCACATGCAGAGAAGGTGACATGACACTAGTGGTCTGAGATTTGGTTAGGAGATCTTCACAGAGCTAGCCCATGTCTGATGATGACATTCTGAGGTCCATGATCCAAAAATCTATTTATCTGTGTATTGTGATGAGCAATAAAATGAAGAGTGATCAAGCTGTCCTTGTATGAATATAGTAATTTTATATGGCAGTAAAAGCAGTGGGAAAGAAAGCAGAATCTTGTTGGAGATGCAAATAGAAACTGACTGTGAAGTTAACAAAGACTTCTAAGATGAGATTCTACTTAAACTCCAGAGGGAAGGAATTTATTACAGGAGATTGGAAGAATAGATTTTTATGTAAAATACAGGGACAGAAATACAAGTTTTGAGCCACTGTGAAGAATGGAAAAGTTAATTTTTTTGTACTGTAAAAACTATATAATATGATATTTAAATAGAACAGAGTAAGGGAGGATTGTGTAAAATTAATAGGAGATTAGGTGATTAGGAAAGGTCAGACCTATGTAAAGTTTTTAAATTAGAGAAATATGGAGGATTATATTTCAAATTACAATAAAATTAGCAAGGCTGGGTGGAGGGTCACATGGACACTTACATTTGAAAATCATGCTTTGCTGTTTGTGAGATGTAGGATGCCAAAGAGCAGGGAACTAGAGTCGGTGAATTCAAGAGAATTTCGTAGAGTGATGCCTTGATCTTCATATGAGAAATTTGCAGATCAAACAGATTTGGCTATGGCTGAAAATACGTTTTCAAATAATATTATTTTCCTAACTTTTAGCTAAAATTTGTTCTATGTAGTGTTGTTTTAACAAAACGGAACATGTTTGCCAGCTTATACTTTATTTCTGAGCTACCTTCCTTTTGTGCATGGTAAACTGCATATTCTATTTTAATTCAGATGATACGCAGCAAGGCTGGTGTAGTTCTCTTTTCAGACAGCAAGGGGCGCTCCTGTGTAAGCTTGCTGCCTGGTTCAGGAGTCTGTGGCATCTAGACCTTAGCTCTGGAATGCACAACTGACTTCCTATCTCTAAGTCTGTCTCCAACAAAGATTAGTTCCGCCTTCTCTGTTGCTACATATAGTGTTCTGTTTTTGGTTTTGTTTCCAATTCCTCTTTTGATTTAAACCACAGAAAGACAAAGTCCAAACTTCAATAAGTCAAGACAAAGGGTAGCTAAAAAAAACCATCCTTCCTCCAGTCAGTTGTTGACCGCGTGCTGAACACGTTCCTCCTAATCTTAATGGGCCCGAATCACCTGGCTTCTGATATAAAGTTAAGCACATTTCTGAGTAATTAAAAACCTGTTAAATGATCAAACAGTTAAAGTCAGATCTAGAATTCAAATGTAAACAATGCACACCCAATAGAATGGAGTCCCCTCTGTGGAACCTGGTTCCCTGGGATATAGAACACACCTGCATCCCACCCCAGCATCCCTCCTCACTTAACAAAGACATTTCTGTCAGTTTTCTTATGTTAATGCTCAAGCCAAATACCTTCCTCAAACCCTTTGAACCAGAAAGGGATTTCTTCCTTCTGTCAGAGTGTTTATTAGAATCCCACTCATGTCCTGTCTTGATGTAGCTCTGCTCTGTCAGTGCTGGGTGAGGATGCTTTTATACAAGAGGAATTGGAAATGAAACGCTGTGAAATTGAGACTTGCAACCACTCTAGACCTTCAGACCGCGGCTTTGTACTGAGATATCTACCGGGCAAGCTTCTGTAGTGGGATGTAATTAGGCTGACAGTCAATGTGAGCTCTTGAATAAAAAAATCATGTTAAGAATTTTTTTATTCTTTATGTTAGATGGCTCTGAAGATTTTATAATTTCTCAGGCACCTATGATAAAACCATGATCCCCCTTAGTGGTTGCTGAGCTAATGCTTGGCCATGTCCATGTGTGGCCAGAGATAAATTTCCCTGACATTAACTTAGACTTAAACAATGCTTGTTTTTACATATAAACCCTTCCCAAAATATCCTAGGGAAATCTCTCTCCTCCACAAGCAATGATATTGTCAATGGAGCCAAGTTGAAGATTGTCCCATTCTCTATGGTGAATTGTACAATTTGATAGGTATTGAAAACACCGAGTCTTGCTATTTACCAGGATGTCTAAGAGTATTATAATGAAATAATGTGAATATTTTCTATGATAATCCACTAGGAGCATCACTTTTGAATACATGCTTAGAGTGTCATGGTGTGTGTGTGTGTGTGTGTTCTTGAATATGTGCTTCTGTGAGTGTGAGTATGCATGTGTTCATGTGTGTGTGTGTCCCTATGTCAGTATGTGCTGCTGTGCATAATTCTCCATGGTTAAGCATGCATGCATGCCTCTGTGTGTATGTGCATGTGTTCATGTGAGTATGTGCATGTATATGCGTGCATATACATGTGTGAGTGGATGTCCAGTGTCCCTCAATATCCCTCCTTTCTATGTCTGGAGACAGGGTTTCTAGCTGAACCTAGAGCTCCCTGATCCAGCTAGGCAGGCCAGCCAGTGATTGCCAGAGCTGCTCCAGTTTGCATTCACAGTACTGATAATACTGGTGATACCCATCAGGTTTTTAAAGTGGATACTTGGGATCCAATCTCAGGGACCCATGCTTTCCCAAGAAGCACTTCATAGACTGAGATATCTCTCATTCCCTTCAATATATGTCTAAAATCCAATTGATTATTTTGATAAAGCCACTATTTTATCAATGAGTTCTCTTCTCCATGGCCGGCAGAACTGTGCATGATTTTTCCATTTGATCCTGTCTATTTATCAGTCTAAATCCCTTAAGCGAGATGACTGAGGCAACTTCTAACTCCCAAATGCCGGGGAGATAATAAGAAACCAAATGAACACTAGACCCAAGTGTTCTCCTTGTGTTCATATGCCCAAATCCCTCTTTTTCTGCTAACAGGAAGATCGCTCAGAGGTGATGCTAGAAAATGAATACATTTTCCAGGGCTGCCTAAGCCATCCCTTGGCTGACCCCAGGTCAGGCATTTACCATTTCTGTAACACTCTCATTCTCCATGAGAAAAGCGATCACTAGTGACAATTACAAGTCTATATGCTCCAAAGTCCTCTGGTTTTACCCCCTATTAAAGTGGAAGTCAGGTTTCCACTTAAAGTCACTTACCACTATATACAGCCACAGCCACTATAATTATTGTACCGTCTAACAAAGGTAAGGCAGCCAACAATTCACAATCCAAATCCCCGTGTTAGAAAGTGAAATTGCATAGATGAAGGTTGTAGTAAATCTAGATTTCAACATTTCCCATTTAAGCAAATGTGATCAATGTTAAAAGAAAAAAAATTAAGTTGTATATGTACCCATTTATCACCTGGTATGGTGATCTGTTAATATGGTGAAAATTACAGAAGAAAATTAATGAATGAAGCTTTTACTACTGTCACGGGAAACATAGCTGATGATAAATACATTAGATATTAGGAGTAACACAGACTTAGAGAGTATTGAGATATTATTTTCTTATGAACGCATGCTTCAAACACTCTTGAACCTGTTTACCTTTTGTATTTGGTAAGATTTTCAAAGTCTTTGTAATAATGAGTGAAATGGCAAAGTATTTCAGTGAAAAAGAACCCTTAATACAGGGGCTGGAGTATGGCTCTGTGGTTAAGAACACTGGATTCTCTTTCAGATGACGGGGTTTGGTTTCCAGCACCCTTATGGGGTCTTTTAATTACATATATATATATATATATATATATATATATATATATATATATATATATATATATCCTCAGGGCCGGGAGATCTGACACCATCATCTGGCTTCTGTATGCACTAGAAACAAAGGTAGTGCACATACATTTGAGCAAAATTTCATACACATGAAAAAGTAAATAAATCTTTAATACAAGACAAAGTAATGCAAAAGCAGACTGGATGAAGAGGATACAGAATGCCTTCTGAAAATATATTTGAGGAGCTCCGTCTCAGGCGAGGTCTCCTGGGTTGTAACACACTTTATACCTATTGGTCAGAGGGGATGTTTTAGCAATAACTAGAGTATATTGGGGGTGTGATATGTGGGACACCATGCTGTCATGTAAAATCATCTATTTAGATATATTTTCTCATTTTTATTGTTAAGGTGATTAAAACTTCAACAGTTGGGAAAGTTGAGAAAAGCTTGGTGTGTTGAGAGTGGCTGTTTTGAGAATCATGTTCTGAATGTCGAAGCTGTTCCAAAAAACTCCAAAGTCACCCTGCTGCTTCAATGTGGGTTAAATGCTTATCCCATGCCTTGGGTTGGAATCTTTAGGACTATCCTTATCTATTCATCCAGTGCTCCCCTGCAATTATACCAGATTGGTACAGTAAATAAAATCTCCAATTTATTGTCCCCTCGACCCTCCTTGCCAATGGGTATGTTGTAAGCCATACTACAAAGGAGTCCAATAATTATAAGGGACACAAAGTCATTGGAAAGGTCATTGACGTTTAAATCCAAACTCCAGTAGAGAAACCAAGAGGTTTTACTAAAGTTTTCTCAAGGAAAAATAACCTTTTATCATCAGAGATGTAAAAACATCAATAGATCTTTTGTTAGATTAAAAAAAAAAAGTTGTGCAATGCATTCTGTTATTTATGTAAGATACAAGCATGTTAACATTCTTGTTCAAAATTATTTCATACAATTTCTACTTTTATTGTATTGCAAGTAAATTTGGGATTTTGAGAACAGTGTTATAGAAATGAAGTAATCTGTGCAGACCTCATGCCTGTCTCTGTCAAGATGTGAGCTCACAACCTGAGTAGGTACCCACCAGTTCATAGTTCACAATGCAGCTTTGTGACTAAGTGAAGAATTGGTGTGTTGAAGAGCTCTTTATGTTGTATTAAATAATTAATCTCAATGGGGGGGTGTTATACTGTGCATTAGATTATTCAGTTCCCAGATAAAGATACAAAACTATTATATTTATAATAAGCTTTAATCATTAATAGAACTGGTCAAATATCTGCCCTCTAAGCTATTTTGTTTACTTCCCTGACAAATCATAACTTATCTTATTCCATCTGAGCCACACATACCTCCAATTGGCCAGTCCTTAAGGCCATGTTTACATGGCTCATTACCCATGGCATCTCTACTCTCCACCTTCTCCCTTTGTGGTTTTTCTGCTTCAGGCCCCGAGTCTCACATATTCTGCCCAGCTATAGGCTGTTGGCATCTTTATTCAACCAAAGTTTTAAATTAAGGAACAAGGTCACATTACATTACATGGTGAATGTGATGAGTATTCTCTCATTCCCGAGTGCAACCAGGGTCAGTATTTATCATTACAATACATAGCAACAGACCAGTCCTTACTATCTTCATCCATTCTGCCCCGCAACATTTTGTTGTTTTTCGCAAATTTATTATTCTATGAAGGATAACTGTGATCTTTCAGCTAATCTTCTCATGAGGACAAGGCTCACAGTCATCAAATAACCACACTATTGCTTCTGTATTTGCTATAAAAATATAGAGTTCAGCTTTCACATTCTCTTACTGCGCAGGAATGCCATGATTCATGTGTAGTGAAAGAATGTATTTTGTGATGTAGGATCAGAACAACAGCTTGAGTCCTCTGAAGACATAAACAGCATAAAACATGTAATAGCTTGTGACCACAGAACGGAGGGTGCCATTTGAAAATTCATTCTGATAACTTGCTTTTTCTTTTCTTTTTTCTTTTTTTTTTTTCCGGCAAGCAACTTTCACTAAGAAAAAGGAAATGATCAGCTCAGCTGAGGGAAGAGTTCTGATTAGTCCTGTCTTGCAGCAATGAGGCAATGCGATTCATAATAGATTTGGGTTCAAATCATCTGTAAATTCCAGGACAGCAAAAGAGGATAAGAATTATGTGAATTAAAGCCTTTCTTTATAATCATCGATATAATTTTTAATTATATATAGAGAAGAAATATTCATGGAAGGGAAGAAAAATCTGTATCATAGTCAAATAAAATGATGCTTTAAGCTATTAAGCATCATCTCAAAGTTTAGAAGGTTCTGTATCAGAATAATAGCACAGTAATAAAAACAGTAACTACCATGATGTGCTTCATTCTATGGACCTGAGAGATAGTGACTAAAGGGGTGATTGCTAGAAGTTGATTGACACATACTTTGCTTATCTGAGAGCTGTGAGTGTTGTTGCACTTGAGTAATCTGCACTAATCCCCTTGGTGACAGCAGCACAGGTTCCTTGCCACTGCCCTAATGTTGTGTATTTTTGAAAGAAACACACACACATGCAGCCTTCTATTTTAATATTCTTCAATAAGCTCAGTGGCTGGGCCATTCACAAACTTCCACAGTGCAAATGCCTCCCCTCCAACACTCCGGAGTTATTACTTACTAAAATCTATATTCCATTTTTCCTACCTTAAACCCAATCACCCACTCCCCCCCCCCCATAGGGCCACACTTCCTGGCTCTACCATGATTGATACTCTATCTTCTGTAGTTCTAAATCCTATATCTTATTCTTTTCCTGGCATGGCAATTTTGCTTCTTCTCCTGGTCCCCTTGCCCATTAGTCCTAAAGTCCTGCCTCTGTCTCCATGCCCAGCCATTGGCTCCTAGCAACATTATTTACCAATCAGAACCAAATGGGGGCAGGGACTCACAGTGTCTTACAGGCAGGAGTCTTGTGCAATTTTGGGACTCCAATTAGCATAATACAAGAATTCAATAAAACCCACAATATATCCCCCTTTTCATCCATTAAAAATCTTTTTCTCTCAGATATACATTGAACATAGCCATAACAATTATGGAAATTATAAGGTATGATATACACTAATAATGTCCAGTCCATCAATTTTGTCAATTTTGGTACATTACTCTAATATCAGTCCTGATTTAAAGAGTTTACAATTCTATACTTGAATTATGTTTTAATTTTAACTTGTATTACTATCAGAAGACCATCATTTCAGATTTATATCATCTTCTTCAATGCTAAACAACTTAAGTTTGATTATGAGATTATAACTAGTCCTCAACCCAATCAGAGATCAGAGAACAAATTAATTATCTACATATATAGGAAGCACAAAACATAGATTCCAAAACTTAACCAATTTGCAGAGACAGCTGACTTCCTAGATGATCCCCCATTCCTCAAAACGTTGGAGCATCTGTCTTCAGCCTTCTGGCCCAGAAACATTTAACAGACCTTAAGTGAAGCAGGAACTTTGAAGGACTAGTTTACTCTATATTGGCTGACCTAAGTAGTTAACTATCCCACATCATGTGTCCTTTCCTGAACAGCATTTTTCTTTTTTGTCTGTAGATGAATTAGAGCAATTCTGGACCAGTGGCTACCTTGCCACAACTAGAACAACTCTATCTGGAAGTCATAATGCTCAATATCTTCTTTGAACTGTGAATGGAATACTGTCAGGAGCAGACATGTCTCTTAGTCAAAAGTCTAATAATAATGAAATGAATATAAATGCCATAGTCTGTGGATTTCTGATGCTTTTGAAGACTATCAATATAAAGTATATCTGAACTGTAAAACCTTGAACTACTCTTTAGCTATTTCTATTTGAATAATATGGAAAACACCTTCTTATAATTAAGTCAGAATTTTATATAACCATGAATTTACTATCTGGTCCTTAACTTGCATTACTTAATCATCCTAAACAGTTTGTCACAGAGCTATAGAAAGGCTGGGTCAAAGCCTTGTATTTTTAAGTGAGTTGCATAGGCACAGTGCCTATCTAAGAGTAACAATGTTAATTTCAAATTTTATATCAATAAATATTTATTTCAATGGAAACCTTAAATCTGCATCAATATATAAATTCTATAACCATGTCAAAATTATAATTTCTATTTTGCATCAATTATAAAAATTTCTACCAATGTAGGATTATGGCTTTATTTTGGAATAAATTCAGTATCATGTCCCTAATTTTCTATTTCTCTAATTTCTATAATATTACTGCATACTTTCTTTTCTTTTCCACCCCTTTCCTTTATCTAAGAAAGGATCAAGAAGAGGAAAGGAAAGGAAAGGTAGAAATCCCTGAGTCTAACTCTCTAGTAGTTTATTCCCTGTTCAAAAGTATGAGCATTTCTAAATTATCCCTTAAAGTGACAACCAATCTATAATTTATAAAATAATCATAACCAGATACCCAAATCCAAGGGATCACGATGACAGATGACTCTCCACAACGTCTTTCTCCTGAATTGAGGTGATGAGGTTTTTTTTGTTGTTGTTTTGTTTTGTTTTTGTTTTGTTTTTTTTTTAGTTTAACTTTTTTTTTTTTAACTTTTATTAGATATTTTCTTATCCAGAAAGTTCCCTATATCCTCCCCCCTCCCGGCCCTGCTCCCCTACCCACCCTCTCCCACCCCTTGGCCCCGGTGTTCCCCTGTATTGGGGCATATAAAGTCTGCATAACCAAGGGGCCTCTCTTCCGATTGATGGTCAACTAGGCCATCCTCTTCTATATATGCAGCTAGAGACACGAGCCCAGGGGGTACTAGTTAGTTCATGGTTATTCTTCCACCTATAGTGTTGAAGACCCCTTCAGCTCCTTGGGTACTTTCTCTAGCTCCTTCTTCCTTGGGAACCCTGTGTTCCATCTAATAGCTGACCGTGAGCTTCCACCTCCATGTTTGCCAGGCNTTTAGGATTGGTAAAGATCCTTTCCCAGTCCGTTGGTGGCCCTTTTGTCCTGTTGACAATATCTTTTGTCTTACAGAAGCTTTGCAACTTTATGAGGTCCCATTTGTCAATTCTTGATCTTACAGCACAAGCCTTTGCTGTTTTGTTCAGGAATTTTTCCCCAGTGCCCATATCATCGAGGCATTTCCCCACTTTCTCCATGAGTTTTTTAAGTGGTTGGGAAGGGTAGGAAAATTGGAAAAATTCTTTAGAATTAAGAATGTAACTTTTGCATCTGTTATCCAGTTTCTGTATGCTTAGAATGATCAGGGATTGACTGAAGTTCTGACTGGATCTGTCTGAAAGGCTGGATGAACCAAGTCCATCAGGATTCAGCAGCTACTCCTGAAGATGTTCTGGAAGCAAGTTTCTGGAAACAGCATCAGGAGGCAGGGAGCTGGAACAGCAAGCCATTTCAGCATCCTCACAGATGAATCTTGCCAGAACTGTATATTCTGCAATATATGAATCTTACAACCAAAATTTAGTTCTATTAAGATATTTGTATGGATAGTGCATCGTCACACAGATCACTTAAAGATGAAATTTTGCTCCTTGTTTGAGCAGGTGAAAGACAACTATCCTTTTATGAGTTAATTTGATCAGTAGCCAATTGTAATAAATTTTCATTCATTCCACGTGAAGGATGAAACGATAATCTTAAGGAAGACATAACCAACAAGACATTTTTATATCTGAGTCAATTATAGAGCTGTTCCCATGTGAAGGAATCAGCAAATCAAGTTACTGGCCCTGTTTTATTTTCTTTATATATATTTTTCCTATAGACAAGATCCCCAGGGGCCTCACCCTGCCATATCTGATCCATATCACTCTGGAAGAGGTCCAAAGCTTTTACTTCTCTCCTGTTAACACAAATACAGAGCCTCTCTCCCACAATAGCACGTATTTGATACAGTAACCTGAAATCATCAATGGTATAGATTGATTCAAATTAGCAGCCTCCTTTCTCTTCTGGCCTACTCTATTTTGACCCCTCTGAGAGGATTTTTAATATCATAACCACTAAACATAAACACACATATTTTGACAATTAAAACAATTCAAAGCAATTAAAGCAACCTAAACAATTATTATTATCTGTTGAGACAGTGCTCCATCACTATTTCTTGACTTGTTTGTACACGATTAGTTTTCAATAGTGAGATCAAGGCCTAAATTCATTTATTCATCTATGCATACTTAAATTTTCCCTACTATGGAGATTAATAATCTTGTAGGTTCATATATACCCTTTCTCTGTATATCACTTTAATTAACATCCTTTACTATGTATTTACTTCAATTAAATTCCCTTCTACTTACTGTATAATCCTACTTCCAGGCTATTAATTTGTTATACCAGGCTAAATAATCTCAGGATTCCCATGTACCCCACGTTCAAAGAATCCAGCTACCTGCCCTGACATAGACCTTTTCAAACTTCCTTTAAAGCATTTTTCACCTTTCTATCCTTAAAAACAATTAGACCAGTTCTTATTCATTCTCCCTTTCATGGAGATTAATATCTCATTATTATTTGTTAAGGTAAGGTTTTTCTCTATCTCTTTGCCTTTCTTGCCTACATTTGAGATCAAAGGCCTGGATTTCTTTATTCCATGTATACTTCAAAACACTTATGTGATTATTGCTATATCCCTTCTATCCTTAAAAACAACTAAATCAATTCTTATTCATTTATCTTTCTCTTTTATTCATCTGATTGTAGGAAGCAAGCAGCCACAATGATCTGTCTCTTTCTACCTTCTGATCAACCTGTTTCTTTGCACAGCAGGGGCTCCCAGCACCCCTGGGCTCAAACTCTCCAAGGCAGTTTAGAAGGCTATAAAAAGTTATCAGGGTAAATCCCTGTCACCCAGCTCTGCCCAGGTCATCTTAGAGGACTTACCTGTGTCCAAGCTTATTCCATGAACCCCAGAATTATGCTCCACCAAGTTAGCATGCTCTTTCTCCTAGTTCCAAACCCATGTGACTTGGGGAGGAACCTAGTGGCTCAGGAAAAATCAACAGCTCTGCAAAGAAACCAATTCTCCCCAATTCCTAATCTCATTTGTTTTCTATTAGAAAAATCTCAAATTTTTTTTTATATTTATTTTATTTTATTATATGTAAGTACACTGTAGCTGTCCTCAGACACTCCAGAAGAGGGAGCCAGATCTCGTTACGGATGGTTGTGAGCCACCATGTGGTTGCTGGGATTTGAACTTATCACCTTCGGAAGAGCAGTCGGGTGCTCTTACCCGCTGAGCCATCTCACCAGCCCCTCAAATTTTTAATAGTTAGTTTGAGCCTACAGGTTGGACACCATCTGTTCCTATACATGATTAATCCACTTTAGTCTCCCTAGCAGTGGTATAGTGAGTTACTTATTCTTCAAATTGTCCCAAATGTTGTAGATTCTCAAATGAAAGATACACACACACACACAGCCTTCTATTTTAATATGCCTTAATCAGCTCAATGACTGGGCCACACCCAAACTTCCACATTGCTAACTCCTCCCCTCTGACACTCCTTAGTTATTACTTATTAAACTCTATATTCTGTCTTTGCTACCTTAAACCCAATCAGGGGCCCCCTGTGCCTATTTCCATGGCTCTTACAGCACTGGTACTCTGGCTTCTGCAACCTCTCAAGGCTTCATTTTATTCCTTTCCTGTCATGGTAATGCTGTTTCTTCTCCCAGTCCCCTTGCCAATTAATCCTAAAGTCCTGTTTCTGTCTCTCTGCCCAGCAATTAAATGGCCACCTACAACTTTATTTACCAATCAGAACCAACTGGGGACAGGGACCCTCAGTGTCTTACAAGCAGGATTCTTGTGCAATTTGGGGAACCCAATTAACATAATATAAGCATTAAATCAAATTCACAGCACATATATATGCATACACACACACACACACACACACACACACACACACACACACATATATATATATATATATATATATATATATATATATATATACACACACACAAACATAAACATATATACAAACACACATATACACATACATATATGTACACAGACACACATATATATACACACACAAACATATGCACATATACCTATACACATAGGAACATATACATATATATAAACAATATATATAAACATACATCTATAGAAAGAAGCACACAGACACACATTCATACATCACACATTATATTTACATACACATGCTACATATATATGTATATATGATATATATGTGTGTGCATATACATATATATATATATATATATATATATATATATATATATATATATATACAGATATATATTCCAACTATGCACAAATCTTGGATTTTTCTCTTGTAAGTTTTCCCACTTAGGTTTTTTCTCTTCTCAGAATTGGACAATACAAGACACTTCTCACAAGACACAATAACATCCTTTATTTGTACATGTTGAATTATGACACGACTTTTTCTTCTAGTTTTTATTTTTTTCTTTCAATATTTGTTCTATATTAATTTTAAATATGTGTGTGGTGAGGAATGTGCCCCCAAGAATAAGCACTCAGTTCAGAACAGTATCATATGTCTGGAGCTGTAGCTACTTGGGTACTGGAAACCAAACCTGGGTCCTCTTTAAGAGGAGTTGTGCTCTTATCTACAGAGCTATCTGTCCAGATCATTGCTTTAATTTTTATAAAATCACTTTTCATTTCATAAATACCAACAGTATGTCACCTTAGCGAGAGATCTATAATTAAGGTTGTTACACAGTGACAATGTGACATGAACAGGAATCATTATTATGAACCCCAGAAGACATATAGTCTGTGTCTTCTGAGCTTCAGAACGGGTTCTTTTATTTATTGGAAAGACATACCCCTATTTGTGACAAGCTATACCTCATGATGGAAGAAAAGATATGTGTGAAAAATATAAGCAACTCTCAGTCTAATGGAAAAGTCTTGCTGTTTTTGTTTTTCGTTTTGTTTTGTTTTGTCTTTGGAATGCCACAGACAGAGGCTTCACAGTCACAGAACCCAGTAAGTCTGATTTTAACTCAACAAAGATGGTCCATCTTCCCACAGGGTGCTAATGTTACTGTTGTTCTTGGAAAACATACTGATCAGCCCATAATTTTATTCATAAATGTTTACATTATCAAAGAGGAGACACATTTGGATTTGATATATTTCAAATCACTCTTCAAAAAAAAATAAACCATAGCTATTTATATCTTTAAATACATAAAATTTCTTTAAACAGTATATTCCTTTCTTGCTTGATATTTGGAGTCAACGTGCAAGATGTAATTGTCCTAATGTTTAATGTCATCATGACCCTAAGGGAACTAATTAAATTTGTTTAGCTGTGATTTCTTTTCTCTGTTCATTTGGTAAGTGGTTCTGTATTTTGAGTTTGGAGGAGAGAGCCTGGAAGTAGATGATAATAAAATAAAGCACATCACACACATTAGTAACAATACAAATTTATACCTGAGTAAATGTATGCTTTTCAATCTTTTCTATAAATCATTGGTTACCAAAATTCAATGTAAAATTATGAGTTTAAATGGAACATCTATAGTGTACTAACTTCCCCTTCCCCTGGGCTCATGGACCATTGTGGAAGAAGACACAGGAACATTTTAAGAATATTTACTGAACTAATATTTACTGAACATCGCAGGCCTGGTACATCTGTGAACTCAATGGATGCACAGTAACTGTGACTATGCACACAAAGCCAGCCAAAATCCTAGCAGGGATGGTAGCGAAGAGAGAGTGGGACTCATGTAACCCAGTTTCTAACTGATGGCTTCTAGGAGGACAGTCATTTCTTTAGAGGTGCAATTGCCGAAGGAATAGTTATGTTCCAGTAGAAGGTCCTACACTCATGTACAAAGTAATCTGTTAATGGCATGTCCCTCTATCTGGGAGGGAGTTCATACAACACAAAGAGGTTCTGTCTTTCCCAGTTTATAAGGCTGCACAATGGAATCTGTGTGTGTGTGTGCGTGTGTGTGTGTGTGTGTGTGTGTGTGTGTGTGTGTGTGTGTGTGCATATGCTTATGACAGAACCTGATGTGGTTAATTTCATCTAAAGTCCTTATGTTTAAGAAAACAAAATATTTAAAGTATATTCAAGGATTCCTATGACCATTATGCTGCAAGAAGCATGGACTTCGGTGTAAATTTGGGATTTGATTTTTGCTGTATTGATCACATATCCGTTACCTGTCAGTCATCTCACTATGTTTCTATTGTTCTGGAAATAGTGCAGTTAGTGTTTACTCATCACCCTCGGATGCACGCATCCTAAATCTTAGACCAAACTTTTAGCTTTGTGGACCATGAGATCATGTTTCAGTTAATGTTTTGTGTTTTTAAAAAAGACTCTCTCCTGCAAGAATGGTTTCAGCACCATCCACCTGACACATAAGCATGAAAATGTCAACCTCTACGTTCATGCAAATATGAAATTTCCTCCCTGATATCTCACAAGGCACGCACATCACAAGTGTCCTACGCTAACTTAAAAAAAAAAATTTAATCTTACCTAAATAGAAGTTTCTCGTCTCCAGGGAAGGAAGATAAGATTCCGGTGAGTCATAAGTTCCCAAAGTTATGATAGAATATTAATATACACATATCTACAACTGAGGAAAAATGCAGATTTGAACCAGACTCTGGTAAGGTGAGAAAAAAGACATTTTAGTTTTAGTTTTAGTTTTTAATGTGAGCTAAAATAAATATTATCTATTATATATAAATATTTAATACTTATATAAGTAATAAGTTGAAAAATGAAACATTTTATTATTTGTTATTTATGAGAGATACTAAATGTCATCATAACCATTCTAATTCTCATTCTTACTCACCACTGTATTTGTCTCTTCAAATTTCTGCAACATCATTTTATCACCCAAGACTATGTTCACACTATTCTGACCTTCATACCTAAAATATTGACTAGGCACCATACATTTTCTGGTTGGCTGATTTTAGTGAGTTATTTATTTGTCCCATTTTTTTCCCCTCTGAGTTGTTCAAATCAAATGATGTTCATATCAGACAATATATAAAAATACTGGAATGGTATTTAACTTTAAGATATAATCTAATAGTAAATTCAGACTGAAAGCTTAAGGTGCAAAAATGATGATCTGATCAAATATTTTAGTAAGAATGAACTCAATTCATGGGTTCTGATACATTTGTGGTAGTTTAGCACTGGGATCATGCAAATAATGTTTTATAATCACATTTATTTAAACTTATGTTCATTTCCTTTCATACTATGTGAGCTATGTAGTGATATAGTGATAAGATGATAGGTTTTAAAGTATTTCAACTACAATGAGACTGTTCCAGTTTATCCAACTTTAAATAAAATGGAGCTTGACGTTTGACTACTTGAACATTTTGCTACTTCATGTAATTTGCTAAACCATGTCTAATTAATCTTAGATATTCCGCTGAAACCTGGGAGTTAGGAAAATAAAGGGAAGAGAAACAATAAGACAAGCTGTCATGTTTTTCTAACAAGGGAACCAGTGACTGTAGAGGAATCTGTAATGCTGACAGAGTCGTTTCTCTTGCTTTCAACCTCATTCCTCTAAATTAATAATGGGATCCACACCGTCCCGATTGTATGGGGCGTCGGGCGCTGTGGTGATGTGCTATCTGGAAGGTGATGAGGGCATGTGATAAAACTGTGGAAAGAGATGACTTCACGCCCTGCTTCCTCACATTATCTCCACTTCCATAACTTTTTCAATTAAATTTCAACAAAAATGTCAATTCCGAAGTGCTTTCCAATTCCTCATCTGCCTTTTGTAAAGAGACTCCATTGCGTGCTGGGGAGCCTCTTACAAAAATGTTGCTGAGCCGGCAGCTCAGATGCATTCACCAGTCTGGAAATTTTCTTAGTTCTAGCTCACTTAATGTAAACATTTTTTTCACCTTTTCATAATGTTGTTATTTTCATTATGTTCCTGCCAGATTTAGAGTTGACAGCCTTCTTTAGATTAACCCCTATGTCAGTTCTTAGAAAAATATAATAAAGTCGTTATTTCTGTTATTCAGAACCTTAGAGGTCATTTAGAGAATTCTCATATTATCTCTCTGCAGAATAATACTGCGAGAGTTAGAGTTTCATACGGGGCTTATGAAATGCCCGTGAAACTTCTCTATTTTCAATTTAAGGTTTTTCTTTTTGCATCTACTGGAGAGTTTCCCTAAAGAACAGGTGTGTATTCCCAAGGAAAACTGCCTGTGTCTTGTCGGAGCCTCAAGGCATGAACAGGAATGATCTAAACAGAGAACAATAAAAACTCCTTTTCTGAATTTGAGATAGTCCTAATGTATAATCCCTGATTAAGTGATGGCTGGTTGAATTGGTGGTATGTGTTTCACAAAAAAAAAAAAAAAAAAAATCTTCAAATTTAAAAACAGAAATACTTCAACTTATAATTTTACATCCCAATAATGACACCGCTAAGTTGAAAGTATCATAAGTTTAAAATTAATTTAATACGCCTAACCCAAGGAACAGCTGAGCAAGCCCTTCTTAAAAATATCCAACACATTTTCACAGCCTACAGCTAGCCAAGTAATCTAACATAAAACTTACTTTATAGCGATGAGTGTTCCACGTGACTTAATGTATACTATACAGGATGTGTGAAAGGAATGAGTCTATGGGCTTACACTATAAAAAATATAAAATATGAGCAACTGGAGAGTTGACCCCCACATAGTTAAGAGTTCTTACTGTTCTTGAAGAGGTCCCAAGATCTGTCCCCTGCACCCACTTTCTGTAGCTACTGTAACCCCAACTTGGTGATCTATATCTTACTCAGGGGTACAACCCACCCTCCCCGACAACAGATGTAATTAAAAGCAAAATAAACCTATAAAAATATAGAGAGATAAGACATATAAGATATTTTATAAATGAAAGCATGTATACACAATACAGGTTGTTGCTGGTGATGCTGGTGTTAACCAGAGTTATGTGACATCAGGCACATACCACCTTCTTGGGAGAGGTAAAGTTAAAGTATTCAGTCAGAATTTCAACCGAATGCGTAGTAAGTAAGATAAGCCATAGATTAAGATAGTGTACTTTCCTAATACTGTATTTCCCCCTCAAGATGTTGGAGCAGCTTTGATACAGACAGGAATCAGAGAGAAGATCGGAAGCAGAGACTAGAAACATGGCCATGATAGAACCTTCAAAATCCCACAGCTAGGATCCTGTGTCTAGAAGTTGGGTGCCATGATCATCAGCTTCCACTGTGATGAAGGCAGTGGCACTAGCTAGTGAACACATATTCAAACACAAGAGGCTACAGTGCACATTTTCCATTTATACCCTAACAGATGTGTGTGGAGTATGTATTCTAAAATTTGAGAGGGAAAACCAAAGAACAGTAGATGAAAAGTCTAGCGCTCTGCAATTTCTCCAGCCACTTCGAGCAGTTTGATGTTAAGTGTGTCAGAGAAATGAATCTTATATAAGCCATGTTCCGAAGGAAGGAGGCATTACAATGTCCAGATCCTTATGTTTTTACTACACTGAATAATGTTTGTCAAAAAACAGGATCATATATATATATATATATATATATATATATATATATATATATATATATATATATATATATATATATATATATATATATATATATATATGTATGTATGTATATATATATATATGTATATATATATGTATGTATATACGTATATATATATATATATATACACGTATATGTATATGTATATGTATATCATGTATATATACACACACATATATGTATATATATGAATGTATATAATATACATAAATATATATGAATATGAGAACAGTGAATCAAGCTCAGGGCACTGCTAATTTCTAAATAATGTAAAATAATTTATGAAAATTAAAGGCTTTAAAATAGCACATCGAACTTCAAGGAAGACAGTTCATTGAATGAATTGACATTTGGTGGATAAATGAAATAGAAGGTGGCAGGGATTTGAAGCAATATTAGGCTAAAAAGAGTTGATTGATTTTGTAAGATATCAGAAAACAATTGTAATGTTGGCTTAGAAGGACCTCAGTGTTGTGATAATTTAGACTTTCTACAACAGGGTTACTGGAAAGCACTCAATAAGAAAGAATGATCAGAAAAATAATCAAAAGATGCATTTATTTGTGTAACATTCCAATGTAAGTAGACAAGAAAGGTCAAGTCAAGCAAGAGTCAGCCAAAATGAAATGTCTGAAAGGCAGAGTGTAGAGTTGTCCTTCCATCAAGTCTGCAGACAAGGAGATCTTCCCACAGCTGATCTGGCCAATGTGACATGGCCTGATGCTGTAGCCATTATTTCTGGTCTGGGAGAAGGATTTCAAAGCTCTCTCCATCTTTACCAAGGTTTGGAAACCTCAGAGTCTTTTGATCAAAGGAACTTTTGATCACATAGTTGATGGATAATGGTTTGTGGAGCAGAGGGTCCTCACTGCAGAGATTCTGTTCCAAGTCTTCCTCACTAACATCTTTGGTATTAGTATCAGGAGGTCTTTCTTACCCTCCATTCTTTGGCATGTCTTGTCTCTATAAATTTCTAACTCCTTTCTCTTTCACCTTTTCTCCACATTAGCAGAATCCCTGACTGTGAGGAACCACCTGGGTACCTTTGGACTTGATTTCAGAGAATAGACCTTCCTTTTTCCTGTTTCTGTGCAGACAGAAATCCCTTAGGAGGATTAAGTGAGAGAGGAAAGAAATTAGATTGCCATCAACTTACAGAGGAATAATTCCTTATAGAATACAGCAGCTCATTTTCAAAAATGGCAAAAATCAAATAAAACACACAGATGACTGCAAGGCATGAGCCCTGTGGAAAATTTAAAATTCTATCTAATGAAGAAAGACTATAAAACTGAGAAGAGAGTTCAGGGAAGAGTATTAGTATTCATGCAACATTGTACCTAGGATAGAACCTCACCTACAAATGCATCTAAAAGTGTGTAAGTCAAGGCAATGGAGGGTGTGTTTCAGACAATCACCAAAGAAAAGATGAGCAAAGCTGTGAATTGCCAAGAAAACAGTGTCAAGATCTGACATTCTGCAAGAAAGGAAAGGAAAGGAAAGGAAGGGAAGGGAAGGGAAGGGAAGGGAAGGGAAGGAAGTAATTTTAGTTTTCACCTATAAGACAATACAAGCTTAGTCTTTGGACAAGTTAGATACAGTTTTGTGTGCTCTTCCCTGACACACCTGCCATTTGTGCAGAGACGGTCTGATCATCCCTGTCTTAAATGGTAATTGCCTTTCTCATCAAATGAGTGTTTATGCATGAAGTCAGACAGAGTCCTAACACTGAGTGACTTTTAATTTAATAAATTATGTCTTTGAAGCTTTGGGTCAGAACACTTCCATTATCACTAGCATGTATTGATTCATGCAGTAACTTGAGTCAAGTCTTGGGTACATGAACAGAGAGAATCTCTAGCTTATATCAACTCCAGCTCCAATGTATCCTTTCAAACGGAAAATGATATCTATTTGTTGTCTAAGGAGAGAAAAGTTATGGATCCACATGGAAGGAGACATGAGAGGAGCCCTGAGAAGTGGGGATTTGTAATTAGAATATACTATTTGAAAACAAAAATATTTACAATAAGAGAAAAAAATCAAATCTTTCTGTGAAATTTCTCAGTTTTGAATTAAACATCTTACTGAAGTCCTTTAATTCATTCCAAAAAAAAAATTCAATTCAAGAACCTTTTCTTTCTGTCTTTTGTTTGTTTTATAATTGTCTTCAGACTTCCTTGAAACTTGCTATGTAGCCCAAAATGTTCTCATCCTTGCTATTCTTGTCTCTGTCTCCCAAGGGCTATGATCATAAGCTTGCCACTGTACGTGACGTGAATACCTTCCCTCAAGCATCATCTATACAGTCATGTGACTGCTCTTTATTATAGATTTTAAACATGTGTACTTTGAGAGAGAGGCTAATAAATACAGAAAAAAAAAAAAAAACACAAGCAAACAGGTGAAGGAATGGAACAAAGCTGCCCAAGGCCTTATTTATTCTTTTAGAACAGAATTCACAGTGATTGGATAAAAACGAGGCTGACTCTCTGGGAAGTTACAAGTGGAACTTTAGAAATATGAAAGAGAAAACCACCTAAACAAAACAAAGAAAGGACATAAATAAGGAAATAAATATTAAAGACATAAATATTAAAGGACATAACAAAGAAAGGACATAAATAAGGAAAGAGATATTAAAAAAAAAGTCTCCAAGTATTTGGAGTCAAAGAAAAAGATCTTCAAGGTGAAAATTCAGGCTACGCTCCAGATCTCAATATTAGCTTTCAACAACAACAACAAATCTGCGAGCATCTTCTTCAGTGTTAGACACAATAAGAACTATAACCCTTGAGGGACATTGTATCACCTCTCAGTGTGTCCATGTTCTCATCCCCAGAAGTGTGACTGTCATTCTTTGCAAGGTTGAGAAGACTTGAAATTGGGACTGAGTTAAGAGTTTTGAAATATAGGTTATCTAGACAGACTTGATAACATTCACATGAGCTTTTTACTGCTGTGGGAGGTACTGAAGTAAGAGATGACTCTTTTCTGGTCCCTAGCCACAGGATGTTATGGATTCCAGGGAAGTCCTGAGGGGAAATTTACCCATATATACAAGCAGTAAGCAGGCAAAGGTTATACATAATACTGTAGTAGTCTACAGAAGTGAATTTTATTGATAGCAGAGTGAAGAAGAAAAGGAGGAGGAGAACAAGGAGGAGGAGGACAAAGAGGAGGAGAAGAAGGAGGAGGAGAAGGACAGGAGGGCTGTCCTTGGTGCTCATACCTGGACTTATTTATGTCCTTTAATATTTATTTAACAATATTTATTATTTATTTATTATCTCTTTCCTTTTACTTTATGCATATGAGTGCTTGCCTGCAGGTGTCTCTGTGTACCACATATATGGAGCAATACCCATGGACAGAGTTTAAGAGGGATTTGATCCTCTAGAACTGCAGTTACAGAGAGGTGTGAGCCTCTGTGTAGGTGCTGGGAACCCAGACAAGAGCCAACTGTGTTCTTAAATGTTGAGCCATATCACCAGCCCAGAGAATGCTTTCTTTCCTCTTGAGATTCCCTAACTTTAAGACAACAGCATTCCTAAACCAGTTGAGATTAAAAAAAAAGGACTAATCCATCTGTTGCTGCTCTAAGTTTTACATATATTACAACTATATCTACTAGTTAATCAAAGGACCCTTATATCCATCTACATTGTGCTACCATACTTGAATTTTTCTACGTTCTTAACAACACCATCTGGTTTGCATTGCTTGTCATTAAATCCCATGTTCTGGATTTATATCTCATTACTTTCTTTTCTCTTTGCTATTGGGAATTTAAGCCAAGGTTACCTGTATTCATATTAAGCTTATATTTGCCATAAAATTATGTTTTTAAATGCAAGAAAATGCATTTCCTTTGTCTATTCTGCTTGAAATGTATTTGCTGTTTCTTTTTTATTGGTCAATCTACTGCGTTCTCTACAATCCCAATATATATGCATTCCAATTGTTGATTTTTTTCTAATCTGTTAGTCTATTAAATATTGATTAAGTCCTATACGGATTAAGTTCTACAGTATAGCACATTCAAGGGAAGGTGTCTTCCATCATTGGGAGGAGAAGCCCCTTGGTATTGCAGTCTTTATATACCCCAATACAGGGGAACGCCAGGGCCTAGAAGTGGGAGTGGGTGAGCAGGGGAACAGGGTGGGGGGGGAGACTTTCGGGATAGCATTTGAAATGTAAAATAAGAAAATATCTAATAAAAATAAAAACAACTGAAAAAAAAAAAAACTATGACTTTTTCAGGACCTAAGTGAGTTTATCTTTCTTATAATATATTCACATAGAATTTTGTTGCATTATTTCAGATACTTGACATATTGACATGGTATATTTCTTTTTGGATGTATTAAATTTGGATGATGCTAATTAGACCCATTTATTGTAAAATAGTGGGGATCGGATGCTCCAGGCAGCCTTCCTACTATGAAGGATATTTATGATCTGAGGGCAGGACTTTGGGACTTTCCACTTTTAGATCCTATACTATATAGATAGTATCTGTAGGTAACACTAGGCTGATTGTGACAGCTCATGCTATTCTCTGATTTTTAGCTCCTAATTCTGTTCAAAGTCATTTTGTTCTAATCAAAGGCTCTATTTGATCTTTCTGGATCATGATTGGCACTCTAATATGACTTATACAAAACATCACCTCAATAGGAGACGTGCTTTTCCTTCTTTCCAAGTTCTTGCAGCTAAAAAGGAAAAGGCATTTTTTTTAAAACAACTTCTGTTAAAATTCAGGAACATTTGTTATTAGTGAGCCTCTTGGGGTTTGTCTTTATCACAACATCTGGCCTGTTAGTTTAAAGTTAGCAGTATTGATAGAAGCACAGAAGTGCTCTGATTCATCTCCTATGACTCAACTTTAAGAGAGTAAAACCCTGAGATGTTAGACATGGCTTACCACATAAAAGTGCCTACAGAGGACCAGTGAGTCCCTGAAAGACATGTTTTCTCACAATGTTCTGTAGCCCCTTCCTGATGCTATTGGTACCTGAATTCATGTATGCTGTAGATTTGGTCTAGCGTGTGTATTATGTTCATTGGGTTCTCATAATTGCACAAGAATCCACCTGTAAGACACAGAGGGTCCCTGCCCCAAGTTGGTTCTGATTGGTAAATAAAGTTTCCAGTGGCCAATTGTTGGGCAGAGAGACAGAGGCGGGAATTTAGGATTCATGGACAATGGGACTGAGAGAGGAAGGAAGAGGCAGAATCACCTGACAGGAAAGGAAAAGGAGCGAGCTGGAGAGATGAAGAAGAGAGAGAGATACCAATTATGTAAGAGTCAAGGAAGAGCAGCACCATCGGTCCCAGCAACTGGGTCTAGGGCAGCAAGGATGAAATATATACTTTTAAGCAATAATTCAGGAATATCGGAGGGAAGGTATTAGCCATGTGGAGGGTTTGTGAGTGCCTCAGCCATTGAGCTGTTTAAGGCATATTGAAAAATAAGGCTACGTGTGTGTGTGTGTGTGTGTGTGTGTGTGTGTGTGTGTGTGTGTCTGTGTGTGTGTTTCATTTGGGAACTCAGAACATTGCGGGTGGGGAGCAAAGAATTCGTGCCACTGCCTCCAGGTCTACTTGAAGAGGAATAATTGGCAATTGCAATTATATATATATATATATATATATATATATATATATATATATATATATATATATAATCACACATCCAGACATGTGCACAGGTGCAAATACATTTTAAAAGTAAACATTTTTTTTAGAGATAACAATATCCTTAGCATTACCTCTATTCTTTTTTTTTTTTTTTTTTTTTTTTTTTTTTTTTTTTTTTTTTTTTTTTTTTTTTTTTTTTTTTTTTTTTTTTTTTTTTTTTTTTTTTTGGTTTTTTTCCAGACAGGGTTTCTTTGTATAGCCCTGGCTGTCCTGGAACTCACTCTGTAGACCAGGCCAGCCTCGAACTCAGAAATCCGCCTGCCTCTGCCTCCCGAGTGCTGGGATTAAAGGCGTGTACCACCACTTAAAGCTCGTGCTCCATCTGAAGATTCATCCTTTCTCCATCATAAGTATATTCTTCCCTGATGTCTCATTTGATATAATTTTTTTTCAGAAACCCAACTTATCAAATACACTTTTAAGTTCTCTTCACTCGTTGCCATCTCTTCTAGAGTTTTCTGCATTCTGGAAGGCAGTCCCTATGTTATTTCTAATAAACTTCTCAGTTTGAAATCTAAACTGCTGTTTTATAATTCATTCCCCCTCCCCTTGTTTCTTTATTTCATTCTGTTAACTAATTATTTTCCCTATTTAGAATTTGGGTATTATCCAGATCATGTTTTTATCATGACTTTTTTTTTTCTTATTTTCTTTGTATAAACCTTCTGAGAGACAAATAGGAAGCGTTTGATTTCATATAGCATCTTCATGTTGATGTAGATTTTTTTTCTTTCTCGGTGTTGGGTTGATGAAGAAACCTTCTCTCCTACTCTTACTCTCCTTTGATGGTGTCAGCTGGCCTTCGAAAATGGGCTTTTCCTGAACTTATTATCGTAGCTGAAAGTTATAGCTGTTTCTCTGTAATGCAACTAGTTTGAGCGAAATTAAATATGACATTGACAAAGAAACCCAGAACCAAGATTTTTTTTAAAAGAAAATATTTCAGTCCTTAAAATGGAACATTCATTCCATTGGGAAATTTAACTTTAATCAACCACAGCAGGAAAAAAAATCAACAGATTTTCAACATTAATGTATATGTATATGGCTTCTGTAAGTATTTGCTTAGTACTTTTTAGAGGCTAAAAGTATTGAAGAGATGCTGACACACACCTGTCTTTCCAGCACTTGGAATACCGAAGCAGGAATATTTCAGTTTTGAGGTCTACCTGTGGAATAGAGTGAATGCTTTCCTCTTCCTCTCCCTCCTCATCCCCCTCCCCCTATCACTCTCCCTCTCTCCCCTCTCCCCCCTCCTCCTCCCTCCCTCCCTCCATGGATTTTAATTTTACCTGCAAGTCAGATATATTTTTTAGAGATTAACGAACAAGTCTGTAAGACTCCTAATAATAATTTGTATTTCAGTGGAGGAAGCTGGTCAGTAATTCAACAGACCTTAGTACTGCTGGTGGTAAGGTGATATGGGATAGGGGATCTTTAGGTGTTGTGAAAGAATAGCATCATTAGACAGTTAAATATGGTCAGAGGGATAGAGGCAGGGATGAGAGAGAAGAAGAAGAAGAGGAGAGAGAGAAAGAGAGAGAGAGAGAGAGAGTTAGAGAGAGAACAGGGAAATATGAAAGGTCTGGGCTTATGATTAGAAGATTTAATGATGCCCACATTTACTATTAAGATTTACAACAGCACTTAATAAGTTCTGGAATGAAAATAGAAATAGTGATAATAAGCATGTTTAATGGTTAAGCTCAGTAAAGGGAATCTGGAGCTTTTCCTCTATGATTAGAACACATCCATCTTTGTGGGTTCTTCTATTTAAATCATATAGAAACCAAGTTTGGAACAAGACAATCATATTGACACTTCCAAGCCTTGAACTTTCAAAACTAGAAAATGTTTGTATCCCTCCGTTCCATATATACACTACCTATTATGGTACAGTTACTCTGGAACATTCTCCTACAACTACATATTTCTATCATAACCCATTGTCACCATTTCTTTTCTGTTGCTATGATAAAATATCCTGAGAAAAAGCTTCATCCCTACTAACCAGTATCCATGGTAATTCAAGGTACTCTGTAATTACCAGGAGATAATAGTAATTATCTCCCAGCTACAAACCTTACAACATACAATAGTCTGCCTGCAGTAGTGGTACAAATATTACGGGGTTTATCAACCACTTCTTGACTGGATATAAGGTCCCCTCAATGACCTAGAACCGTTACCTGACAATGCTAAAACGACCAAAGACCTTAACCTAGCTAAGAATAGGGAAAAATCTACTACTCTTACTTAGCTAAACGTATAAAACAATAAAACGTGTCAGAAATAATTTGTGAAATTGTGACAAATCATAAAGTATATTGTAACCTAAAAATTCCCTTTACTGTTAAATTGACCAACCTTAATTTCACATTATTAATTTTAAATATGTATGCCTAAAAGATTTTTATGTGGCCTTCAATAATATTTGGTATATACTCTTTAAATTAAGAGTTCAGTGATTGACCTACTATGAAGTAAAATGATCAGATTATTTATTGTATTTTTCTTCTTTCTTCTTAGAAGGAACAATAATTTCTACCTTCAAATTTACCTCTAAACTCTGTGGGAAGTCACATTATGTTTTCTGGTTCTATGAAGAGGAGAAAAGTTTAACTGATTATTTCTCCTCAGGAGTGACAGGAAAATTTTCAATTCTCCTTGTTTCTGACAATCAGACACCTGATCTACAATGTGGAGAATTACATTGTACATATTTGGTTGCCGAAAACAACTAGAATCCAAATTTGTCCTCACTTTTAGATCCTCCTCATACTGAGATAAACATCTATAATTAATCATCCATTAGTTTGTATCATACGGTGTGAATTTTATAGACTCCACCTGAAATGCTAGATCATAATATTTCATTTAAGATCATTGATGATCTTTTGTTGGGGTTTGGGCTTGTGGTTACTTATACAAGAAGTTATTTGGAAAAAATAGAAGAAACATTAAAGCTGTATACTGTTTAAGAACTCTCTCTAGTACAGAGATTCTTTTATAGAAGATAGTCAAACAGGGGAGGGATATTCTAGTTCTTTATAGAATAATACATAAGAGAACTGACTAGATGGCCCATCAGGCTACCTGCCAAGCCTAAGGACTTGAATTTGATCCCCAGAGCCCACATGGAGGGTGGAAAGAACAGACTCCTTCAGGATGTCCTCTAATCTCTACAAGTACCCTTTCCTCTCAAAAAAAAAAAATAATAATAATTTAAAAAAGACACTAAAGAACATGCCAGAAGGAACAGTGAAGTTTGCATAACTTCCAGAGGAAATCAGAGAGGTCTTACACACGCAGAGTTGATGTGAGTGGGAAGAACAATCTAGCAAATGGGGCAGATCTCCTGCTGCAGCAGCAGTGAGGTGGGAAGAACAGCATGATGGGCACTGTGATTCTATGATGCTGATTGTGGGCAGAGGAAATGTTAGGAGCAATCAGTTCAACCAGTGTTTCCACTCACAATTAGCAATTCCCTTTGTATTTGAAATTAGATTTCAAGAGATACTTTTATAGGTGTCAGGTTTCTTAACCATTGTCTTAAGATTACCCATGTGAGAAATAACACTATGGAATAGATTTTTTTTTTTTTTGGTCTTTTTGGCCTATAAGTATATCTAAATCATTTTATTTCAACACTATTGCCACAGTTCTTGGAATAAAAATCTATGGTTGCCTCTTGTTACCTTAGCTGGATATTCTTCAACCTCTTAATGAGGAAAACAGAAAAGACCCTCCCCCAGCCTGAGTGTAGTACCTACAGCATTTGGCACATACAGAGAAATGTTCCTGGTGGGTACACTTGGGGATGCTTATGTGTGTTCCCATGAGCATGGTAGTATATACCAAAGATGAAAGAAAAAAACATGTGGAAGCGACCCAAGAAGCCTGGTACATTTTTCAGTTTCTTGACTCCACCCAGTCATCTTAGAAATTGACATGTTCAGCACTGGATGGCACAGCACAAAGGATCTCCCATTTCCAGTGGGAGCATCTGCTCTGTTTATTAGAAATGCTCTTTCATTCAACAAATGTAAATTCTGAGAGAATAAGAGAGACACTTTTATTTTTTATTAGATCTTTTCTTTATTTGCATTTCAAATGTTATCCCCTTTCCTTGTTTCCCCTCTGAAAACCCTCAATTCCCTCCCCCCTTCCCCTGTTCACCAACCCACCCACTCCTGCTTCCTGATCCTGGCAGTCCCCTACAATGGGGGTCATTGAGTCCTCACAGGCCCAAGGGCCTCTCCTTCCACTAATGACTGACAAGGTCATCCTCTGCTATATATGCAGCTGGAGTCATGGGTCCCTCCATGTGTATTCTTTGGTTGGTGGTTTAGTCCCTGGGAGATCTGGGGGCTACTGGTTGGTTCATATTGATGTTCTTTCTATGTATTTCTCTTTTCTATTAAGTGATAGGTTAAGCCTTGTTTCTCAGGGGAGTATTTTGGGAAGGTAGACTATTTCTTTCTCTGGACACCTCCTGGCCTGGATTGAGCACAGGGTTCAGCAAATTATTTTTGGCTTAGGGTCAAGACTTTTAATGAAGTTGTGAGACAGTCTAGCACTTCCAATCCTAAATTACTTTTAAATTCTCATTATGCAAATAGTTTCTTTTGAATTAATTTTGTCTGTTACTTTTTAAATGTTTTCCTCTTCTCCTTCACTTCCTCATGTTCAGTTTCCCTCTTTTGTGTTGCCTCCTCTACTTTCTCCTCCTCATCAAATCCAGCTTGTTTATTATTTTTAGACAGGTCTCTCCATGCCACTCTAGCCTGCTGTAAACTATGTAAGGCTCACGCCAGCTCTGCTAAATTATAGGCAGACATTAAGACCCCACACTCGGTGATTTTCTTTGTTCAGACAGAATTATAGAATTAAAGAACCAGCGAATGCACTGAGATGCACTGGGTTGTTTATGTTTCTCTCTCTCTCTCTCTCTCTCTCTCTCTCTCTCTCTGTCTCTCTTTCTCTCTCCTTCTCTTCTCTCTCTGTCTATCTGTGTGTTCCTGATATTTAAGCATTATTTGCATTATTTCATGAGGCAGATCATGATAAGTGTTCCCTTTCAGAATTCAGTGAGAGACAGGATTCAGCCAAATCTGTCTTTAAGCATCAAAGCACAACTGGTATCCACAATTCAGGTTTTCTGCAAAGTAGGGTTCAATCTGATATCTTAGACTGTCTACATGGTTTAGAAATCCTGCAGGTCTCTTATAGAGACATTTTCGAGCTGCTGTTCCTTGGTATCATTGCCTCCATGCTCAACTGTGTGAAGTACACTTTTGAATTGTCTTGAAAGTTTTAATTTATATTGTTTTCCTTGTTTCAACACTTATTTTATAAACAAGATTGAATATTCCTCCCAGTCTCTCCTACTTTTGGGGCTTCTTTTTCTTCCATTCTGCCACCCATTCCATCTAATAATATATTCCTTTGAAATAATTAATTTTTATTAAAGTAATAAAATTTATTTTAAAATATACAACTCAGTATTAACATTTTTAAGTCATCAAAATAATTTATAATATTTAAATGCCTCTTAGATATACATGATATCTTCTGAAGCTAAAAGTAATATGCACTTAACAAGTTTTAAAAATCGATTTGTAACATTAAACATGATAGAAGTAGACAAAAATTTCTCATGAAGTCCTCTATAAAAGGAAATTAAGACAGGTTCCTGATTAGATAGAAACTGTTCCATCATCAAGGAAGAATATGCAATGTTACTGTGGCTTCATGGAATGAATTCGTTTGTGTTCCTTCTGTTTCTATTTTGTAGACTAGTTTAAAGAATATTGCTATTAAGTCTTCTTTGAAGGTCTGATGGAAATTCTACATTAAACCTATCTGGACCTGTTTTTTGTTTGTTTTTTTGTTTGTTTGTTTTGTTGTTTTTGTTGTTGTTGGGAGAATTTTAATGACTGCTTCTATTTCTTTAGGGGTTATGGTATTGTTTAGATAGTTTATCTGATCCTGATTTAGCTTAGGTATTTGGTATCTGTCTAGAAAATTGTCCATTTCATCCACATTTTCCAGTTTTGTTGAATATAGGCTTTTTTAGTAGGATCTGATGACTTTTTTGGATTGCCTCAGTTTCTGTTACATCTCCCTTTTCATTTCTGATTTTGTTAATTTGGATACTGTCTCTGTGCCTTCTGGTTAGTCTAGCTAAGGGTTTATTTATCTTGTAAGAATTATTTTAATGCTACTCATGAATTATAGATCTATTTAAATGTTATGTATATTATAAAATCACAGTGTTCAAATGACATAAGGCTGGCATAATGATTCAGCAGGTAGAGCTGCTTGGGCCCAACCTGAGGGTCAGAGTTTGATCCCCAGATTCCACTATGTGGAAGAGTTCTTCTTCTGCTTATACTCATACTTACAAATACACACATGGAACAGAATTAAATAAATTAAAGGGAGCTGGCAGAGGCAACAACTTTAATCCCAGTAGTCTGGAGGTAGACACATTTGTAGCTCTGTAAGTTTGAAACCAGCATCTTCTCCCCAGCTAACTTTAGAACAGGCATGGCTAGATAAAAGTAGGGAGGGAAACAGAAAGGAAAGAAGGAAGGAAGGAAGGAAGGAAGGAAGGAAGGAAGAAAGAAAGAAAGAAAGAAAGAAAGAAAGAAAGAAAGAAAGAAAGAAAGAAAGAAAGAAAAAACTTTAAAAGTTTAAATAATAATTTCCCCTGGACTGGAGAGATGGATGGTGGATAGTTTAAAGCAGGTGCAGCTCTTGAGAAGTAACTGAGTTCAGTTACCCTGCACCATATCTGTGGACTCACACTCTCTGGAACTTTGACACAAGAGGAAAAGATACCCTGTACTGTAGCCTAGGTCTAGGCATTTGTGGGAGATATACACACATAAACAAGTAAATAAAACCCAAAAGGATTATAATATTTATTATAGTAACATATAATAGCAAGCAAATTATACAATAGCATACCTAATATCTATATTTAGACATAATTGTTTATATAAATAGAAGTGCTTTCTTTCTTTTATATCTGTTTATATCAAATAGAAGTCTTTCTTTCTTTTAATCCTTTATATTTTTTGAGATGATAATATAATTATATCATTTCTCCCTTCCCCTTCTTGGTTCTAAAGCCCCTCCATACTCTCTTCTAAATTCATAGCTTCTTTTTACATTAATTGTTGTTACATGAATGTATGTATATATATGTACATATATATTTCTACATGTAAGCTGTTTAGTCTGTATAATTACTAGTATGCATGTTTCCAGGGCTGACCATTTGGTATTAGACAGCCAATAGACTCCCTTGAGGAAGACTATCTCTCCAGCTCTCAGGATTTTGTAGTTACCTGCCATTTTTTCTGTAGGAAGGGCTTTTCCAAATATACTTCAACTAACATAATTGCTTATTTTAAAGTATACATTTAAAAAATGGATTAGATTTCATGATTGATCTAACTTTTCGTAAAATTTTGTTCAACTGAACTGAAGCTGCTTTTCTATTTTTTTTTTCAAACCTACTCCCCTGGAGTCAATTACTAGCGCTGTATTTATTCAATTATCCCTGGTGGCTTATTTTAAACTCTGACAATTTCTGAACTCTAGGTGTGCTCCCTAAGACAGCCCTCAACTTGACCTCTCCTGGTGTGCATGATGGCTGTCACCCCTGGGGGTTGCTCTAGGCCAGTGTGTGCTGATCTGTAGCACAGCCTCTAAATAGGAATAACTCCTGTCTGCTTCTCATTTGTACCAGATGCCTGTACATGGTTAGATTTTTAGAAGGCATCAATACCTCTGATTGCATTACATCTCTTAGCCCAAAATTATAACTTTTTTCCCCACAACATTTTCAACTGCCTTCTTCTCAGTTTTGTAAGAAACAATTGAACAAACAAATTAAGACATCTGGGGCAGTCTTTAAATACACACACACACACACACACACACACACACACACACAATTCTTTAATACTATAATAAAACATTTCTCCCTCATTTTCCTCCTTCAACCCCTCTTATATACCATACCCCTCCTTGCCTTCCTTCAAATTGATGGCGTCTTTTGTCATCAATTGTTATTATGTGCATATATGTATATATATTCCTAAGTATAGCCTGGTACTCTGTGAAATGTTGTCCATATGTAAGTTTTCAAGGCTGATCATTCAGGCACTGGACTTATGTGGCCTTTTATTCAGTCCCCAAATGCTGCATCGTGGGTTTATGAGGCTGTGACCATTTCCTTGGCTTTTATTCCTTCATTTTATTTTGTATTCCTTTTTATTTTATCTCTGAAGTAATGACCTTCAATTATACATTTCAAGGAAATAAAATAACAACACTGTAGATCAGCTAGAGTCCTGGCTAAGATGGTCGTGTATCTTGTCTTTTTTTTTTTTTTTTTTTTTTTTTTTTTTTTTTTTTTTTTTTTTTTTTTTTTTTTTTTTTTTTTTTTTTTTTTTTTTTTTTTTTTTTTTTTTTTTTTTAGTACAGAATTAAACGCAGCTGTTTCCATACAATTATGGCATCATTACACTTCCACGTGTACTCACGTTCTGCCTAGACTATTAGTACACACTCTAGTGTTGTTTTGTTGCATAGAAATGTCTTTGCCTATTATCCAAGGTTATTTTCTTTCCGTTTTAAAGACACCCATTAGCTCCATCCTACCTCATTTGGAGTCACTTGCCTTTCTTATGCTCTCTCAATTTCCTTCTTTCTTTTTAGGGAATTAATGTAACAAACTATACCAATTCTGAACTTCCATAGAATTTGGCTCAAGCTGCTTGCACTATTCTTAGCTATATTATCTTTAGCAATTTACTTAACCACTTCAAATTGCTTTTATCCTGAACAAAATGAGGACAAGAGAGGTAAAGCCTCACCAGGTTAGAGAGGATTCCTGAGGAGCTTGTGGCTGAAGATACTCTACCAAGGCAGAGATCAGCAAATGAGTTCAACACCTTTCTGAAGGTAGACTGCTACAGGTTGAAGCTTGTAAGGTCAAATGAAGGAGTCATGTTTGTAATCATATTGATATCTTGTTTTTTTCATACCTTATAATTAAATTTAACATAGAAAAATTGACTCAGTATATATTTACTTACATGCTTACATAATATATCCATATACCACACTACACACACACACACACACACACACACACACACATGCACACACACACACACACACACACACACACATATGTACACACATAAATACATGTATATACCTTCTGGTATAGTGTATACTTTATAGGATATAAATAAATATAAGATAAACATTATTGTATAACTTTGCTACCACAAGATGACAAACAGATGCCTGCACAATTTAGTAATTTGTGCAGTGTTCTAAGAGCTAATTTGGTTTGTTGCAATGTGAATACTACTGAAAACATTGAAGCAGTTGCTATCCCCCTGTGCAATAATGCAAACATTTACTAGCTTGATATTTGATGATCTAAATCAATGACAAGTATTTTAAGTTAATTTCTTGTGAATACTTTTAGAAAAAAAAAAAACTTACAGGAGGTGGAGGATATGCTTGGCTCACTGTTTGAGAGTACACAGTCCATCCTGACAAGGAAGGAATAGTGACAGAGAAGAGTTTTCTTGGAGTTCATGAACAGAAGCTATGGTTCAAAGTAGACAAGGCTGTATCAAGCTGACAGCTAAGTTTGTTTACATATAAGTCTCCCAATGATGATAGTTTTAAAGACATAAAGGGGTCATACAGAGAAGCTAAAGCTTGGCACAACGTGTCAGGAAAGTTCCTGAAGAAATGCCATTGCTAAAGGTAAAGCCTCACTTAAGTAAACAATCCATTGCACTGTTGGTTTGGAGTATTAGTATTTTACATTGATGTTTGCTTTTGGTCTTTATGTACAAAATATTGGCTAGGAAATGTTGTATCCCACATCAAAAACAATTTAGAACCAAGAGTGTAACATGACTACTGGTATATAAGTAAAACTCCATCATTGTGTTAAATTTTTCTTTTCTATTTCCCTACAAAAACCACTAACCAATTCCTGCTGAGAACAATGAGTTCCCATTCCCAGTATTCTCAGATTTCAGCATGGCTTCTAAAAAATTATTTTGTATTATATCTTCATTCTTTTGGAAGTTATAAATGTTACATTGTGTCTTCTCTTTAATCACTGGTCATTTGGTGCTCCAGGGACATATCAGTTCACTACCTTGCTTCATAATCTAGAACGTTTTGCTCTTCCAATGCATGCTCAATAATGCATGTAGGTTGCACATATACTGTCACTGCTCTTATTAAAGGTCACCTGTGTTATAGCTGTGCTAAAGAAAATGGGGCTGGAGGAGAGAGTAAATGACATGCCTGGAACCTCAGCTTCCCCTTTGTGCTCTCCTGGCCTCAGCAGCTGTCTTGCCAGGATAGCATACATATATTGTCTTCTAGACTCTTCTTGATTAAGTAAGCCAACAGAGGAAAGCAGCTGTCAGGGGAAGAAGAAGAAGAAATGAAGCCGTGGTAATATCCGCTTCCCTCCTTGGTGGCATACAGGAGTCCAAACCACCCCTGGCAATGTTGAGGCTTTTTCCTCACCGTTCTTTCTTCCGTATTACTTGAAGCCTAAGGGCATATGTTAATTTCCTTTTTTAATACAGGAAAGATGGATAGGCTCTGGAATACTAATATTTTACTTATGAGTCAGTTATACTAATTCCTTGGGACAAAAGAGGGCGCAAAATCAGTTGGCTTGTACACAACTCTGCTAGTCTCCTTTCAACAGCAGCCTAGAAAGAGCCTGCATCACCACCTGCCAACATTGCCTGTTGGGCAGGAGCCAGGTGCAGCAGTGGCAGCTATAAAGGGTACCTCTCACTACTGCAGCCCCTCCTACCCCGTTCTTACAAACTCTTGGTTCCAACATGATCCCAGCTGGCCTCTCTCTCTTTCTGTCCTTCTATACCCCCCTTTATCTGCCTCTAATCCTTTTCCTGGTCACCAATTCTTTC
>LR754034.1:63242-100311 GCA_902729485.2 Mus minutoides
AAAAAAAAATGATAAGTATATTTTATGCGGATCTCCATTCTATTTTACTTGATAAAGTAAATTTGAACTTTGAGATATTTTGAACTGTAGGTGATTATTATAATACTATTGTAGAGTAGAACACTGGTTTTCCTTCATCCAACTTCTTATTAATTAATGCTGGCCTTGATAAAGCACGTGTCAGAAAATTATGAGATCTGTGTGACTTGGTACAGATAAAGGCTGGCAAATATAAATCTAATATCAGGAGCTCTGCCATTTAATGCAGAAGATTTAGGTTTCTTAAGTAATGATGCCAACATTTAATTAAGCACTCATAATCCCTTTAATCATAAGCTATTGATATGTTTAACAGGGGAAGTTGAAATTGTGCATGTTTGGTCACTGCATGAGTTCTGCAGTTGGATAAGGATAGGAAATAAATGGGATGCTTCAGAAATTTTCAGTATTAAGGTAGAGGCAGTGCTCTAAGGTCAAGTGAGGCCAGTGCAAGGCAGGAGAACACAGACCCCAGAACTCCACAGAACTGGAATGACAACCATTGCAGATCCTTACAGAATTTTCTGATCTCTTGAGAACTGTCATCTGGAGCTGAAGAAAACCTGGAATAGCATTACCAAAATATACCAATGCCTGGCAAACATGGAGGTGGAAGCTCACAGTCAGCAATTAGATGGAACACAGGGTTCCCAAGGAAGAAGGAGCTAGAGAAAGTACCCAAGGAGCTGAAGGGGTCTTCAACCCTATAGGTGGAAGAATAACCATGAACTAACTAGTACCCCCTGAGCACATGTCTCTAGCTGCATATATAGAATAGGATGGCCTAGTTGGCCATCAGTGGCAAGAGAGGCCCCTTGGTCATGCAGACTTTATATGCCCCAGTACAGGGGAACACCAGGGCCAAGATGTGGGAGCGGGTGGGTAGGGGAGCAGGGCCGGGAGGGGGGAGGGTATAGGGAACTTTCTGGATAACACTTGAAATGTAAATGAAGAAAATATCTAATAAAAGTTGAAAAAAATTACATTTCCCAAATTTTGAAACTTTGTCGTTTGCTTGAAAGGCTGCTTTCAGAATGAAAATACAGAAAGAGGTCATGAATGGATTTGGGAGATGTGGCTGAGGGCAAAACCAAAATAGGATTGGGGATCAATTGAGTAAAGATTCAGATGTGAGGGTTGTTCTTTTGCCAGCATAGAGGAGATGAATACACAACATCCAAGTACCAAGGTACAAAGATCTAAACTCCTGAGAGTGCTTGCTTGAGAATATTGGTCTTGAAATCATTTTGACACATGACAAAGGATGTTCAGTAATATGTAAGATATATATTTTGGAACTTGGGACAACAGCCTATCAAGTATTCTATGGAAAGGATCTGGAGGTTGGAGAATACAGGATAGTCTGTTGTATCCTGAGATGTGTCAAGGCTTGATGGCTTCTAGAGCTGAATGATTCTTCTAAGAAGCAAAATTCTGAGCAATATCAAAAGATGTGAGTGAAGGAAAACGAAGAGGAACAATCCAGGAGGAACAGAGGCTTGCCTCTGAAAATGGCTGAGGGTCATTCAAGACTACAATAGTTTAAGGCCCTGTTTACTTCAGAAGCAGAAGTTATTTGATTAAATGACTCTGATAAAAGTATTTCTTTTAAGCACAGTAGGCTACTGAGGGCATTGTAGCTGAGTGAGTAAAATCATACAGTAGAAAGAAATTATGAAATGTCTGTTTCTATGCAACAGAGAGGTGGTTAGACGTAGCTAAATTATATTCCCATAATCATACCAGACACAATACATCTTTTTTATGAAAAATGTGTCTTTTTAAATCCATTAAAATCAAATCTCATCAATAGCTCACACTTCAGAGAAATTTATGTATTGCAGTAGGATACTCATGGATGAGTCTGTAAGTGATGGTATTTTTTGACAACATAATATCTACAAACATGAGTATAACCAACAGGTATAACTATGAATATTCAGAGATGAAAGAATTTTATCAGAATCAATCAAGGTTCACCAGAATTGGAAGTGATGTAGCTCAAGACACTTTACATAAAATCAGTGAGGCCGAGGGAAGTATCACAAGCCATTCCCAGAGACTCTTCAAGGCTGAGGGCTGTAGTTTCTGAGATGCAGTTTGTCAATGTTTTCTTGCTGGGGGCAGTACCAGCCTGGAATGCTTAGTGTTATTTAGGTGCTGTGGAAGTAAAACACTGGCTTCTCACCTGAGTTCTGAGTGCTGCCCTCTGTAGGGTGTTCTTCACACACTATGGCTCAGGACCTCATCATGCCTCTTCGGGTAGTTTATCTGTCATGAGTCCTTGCTTTAAACAGCAGCATGTTCTAGATATCTGTCTTCCTATTTTTCTGTTACACCCTTTCCTCTATCTGTTCCCTCAATGTCATGGTTCTCTAATATTTCTCCCATCTCCTCCTCCATAACTTTTCTGTTACTGTGCTAAAATATCGGAATAAAAGCTCAAATACCTCATCAAATACCTCATCATCATTCCTACACTTTTCAGACATTTTCACCATCAAGCTTGATAAGGTGGCACATTCCTGTATTTGGTGGTATTGGTAAGAAGGAACCATCCTCAGTTCAAGGCCACCCTAGGCCACACAGAGACTTCAAGGCCAATCTGAGATATAAAAACAAGACTCAACTGATAAATACCAAAACAAAACAAAAGCTGTTTTTTCAGTCTTTGGACCATGGGTTATTTAACATATGTAGAATCTTCAAGACTGTTTTTATCCCCCAAGACTTCTAAGTTTACTGATGTAACTTTCAGTGACATTTTCCACACATCAGTCCCTCCATATATATTTTATTGAACAGGAATGTAAGATTCATAGACATCACAATTAGAAATGCCCTTACACATTTTAAAAAGATATTTTCTCCAACTCTACTTTTTATTAAAATATTTATATTTCATGATTTATTAAGATTGTAGTCTCCTGCCTTCCATAGTTTATATATTATTTTATTTTTCAAATGACATGATAGATTTGTGTGTGTGTGTGTGTGTGTGTGTGTGTGTGTGTGTGTGTGTGTGTGTGTGTGTATTGCTGGGAATTTATTTTAGGTCCTTGTACTTGTTAGGCAAATACACAACCATTGATCTATGTTCCAAGGCCAGAAATATAAAATATTTAGAGATTATTATGACCCCCTTCCTGTCCATTGTTCCTGAACCAGCACCGATTTTCTGACTGTCCTTTTTCCCACAGTGACTGTGTCTATGCAAGCTCCTTCTCATGTTCATAAATCGGAATGAACTGATTGATATCTGTCCCTCAAGTTGGTCTCACTCACACGTGAGCACATCTTAGATGTGACTGACTTGCTTTTCTACATAAGCCAATCACAACCACTCATGTTACTTCTTCTTAAGTAGCCTTTGTGTATGAAGAAATTGACAAGTATTAATTTGTTATTTTTCCTCTTCAGATAATTTCCCTCAGATTACAGTCTTTCATTCTCCACGGCGAAGCATACTTCTATGAATAACTAAGTCCTCCCTTACAAGACATATCAGAAGCCTGAGGTCTTCAAAAGCAAGAATTCATCTTAGTTTTCTTTCAGATCATTTACATAGTGCTATCACACTAAGCTTTGCTATTCAGACTTACTGGAAAAACAGTTAGGACGAAGGAAACTGACATCTGTATTAGGACGAAGGAAACTGACATTTGTATCAGGTCACTAAATGAAACACCAAGTTCTATCAGTTTTATCAAGGAAGCTACTATTTTGAAAGTTAATGAACTAGAGGTATGTATGGCTGGGAAACAGATATCATTAGGCAAATTATTGATTATTCATTAGAAGACATTCTATCAGGAAGGGTATGGCATGGGGGTATGGGGGGAAATTGGGAAAGAGGATAACATTTGAAATGTAAATACATGAAATATCCAATAAAAAAGAAGACATTTAATCATATTTTCTGGGAGCAAAGGCAGAGAATTTAGTTGCTGACCATTTGTATTTGTTTTGGTTTTAGGTCACTATTGATTTAGATCATAGATTTCATTCCAGTTGGTTAAGCTATGGGCATCTCTTTTAAAGTAAAATACCTGGTTTAGAGATGAAAAGAATTTCTGTCAAATTATATGAATAAGGGTAAAACATAAGATGTTACTTGTTTTGATTGTGTGTGTGTGTGTGTGTGTGTGTGTGTGCGCGTGCGCTTTGTACACATATGGATGGTTTATGTATGTTTGTGTACAAGTGTGTGTGTGTGTGTGTGTGTGTGTGTGTGTGTGCACGCTTTCAATACATACGGGTGGTTTCTGTGTGTTTGTGTCTGAGAGTGTGCACATTCTTAGTTGTATATAGGTGTCTTCTTTGATCACTATCTACATTGTGTATGTATGTATGTATGTATGTATGTATGTATGTATGTATGTACGTATTTTAGAGGAATAATCTCAGTAAACCTGAAGTTCATCTGTCAGGCTAGGCTGGCTGGCCAGTGACCTTTTGGAATCTGTTAGTCTCCATATCTTCGCTCATCTAACACCATGCTAACAGTGTACCAGCTTCCTACATTGGTCCTGGGGATCTGAACTCAGGCTTTTATGTTTATATGACAGGCAGCTTATTGTCTGAGACTCATAGAAGTTATGATATATATATCTTTCACAATACCTGATGCACTTGATCCAAAGATTCTATCTAAAACCTTCCTACTGTCACAGATAATGAGTCTCTTATGGCATTTGGAGAGCTCAGCATTAAGGTACTGAAAGCTGTTTCTAAATGACTTACTTGAGCCTTCAACATTTGCAGCCTATATATTTTTGAAGTTCAGTATTATTTAAAGTGAGAGTATTTAGACTTTCAAATCTATGATAAACATTCCTTCAAGGGTAGCTATAGGTTGTCATATTAAAGAAAACAGGTCAAGTGATGGCCGCTTACATTCTTCTCTGCTGGAAGTTAGAGATGTTGACTGTGGATCCAGAGGATGAATGCTAATGTGTCTGTTACAGTTTCTAAAGGGTCCTGGAACAAATTCATATTTCATGTATATAATTAAGGCTCCTATGTTAGTTTATTTTCCTCTTTAATTTTATGCTGGACAGTATCATTCCACTTACCGATGTCTTATTAGAGTATTTAGTTATTTATTTATCACAACTGTTAATTCATGCTCAGCGCTCATTCAGCAACACATGTGTAGAGTTTAGAAAGAACTTGTGTAAGTCAGCTCTTTCCTTATATGTGTCATTTCTGGGAATCAAACTCATGACTCAAGCTTAGCAGCAAGATCCTTTAAACACTGACCATCTCACCGGCACTTATTTATTTCCATTCTATAATCCCAGCACTCTGGAGGTAGAAGCAGGTGGATTCCTGTATGTTTGAGGCTAGCCTGGTTTACAATACAAGTCACCAAAAGAGACAGACAGACAGACAGACAGACAGACAGACAGACAGACACACACACACACACACACACACAGAGAGAGAGAGAGAGAGAGAGAGAGAGAGAGAGAGAGAGAGAGAATACCTCTTATTTTGAATCCCGCTTTGCTTCTTTAGGTAGAGAGTCAGCATTCAAGGACATGGATACCAATCTGTGTAAACAACATTCAATACATGCCTATTAGAATCAAAGGCTTGTCTGATGATTGGAAAAATAGTTACAGGAGCAGCAACATGCAGTAGAGAGGTCTGCGGAAATTTCTGGCTCCCCTTTCTGTAATAGAACTTTGCCAGCTCCTGTGCATAGTACGAAGAGTTGGTTTAACCAATTAAACAAGATTGGTCTGTTAGTTTAAAGGACACTGTATTACATTATACAGGACACAAAGTTGTCCCACTATAAGCCACCATGTAGCTGTCTACATAACTTCTGAGGATGGAGTCCAAGTCCTCAATCTGTTTCAGGGCAAACACTCTTTGCACTGAGGTGCATCTCCCCCATTCCGTTTGCTACATTTTGAAAATTATCTACAAATCATATTTAAATGTACTATATCCTGAATTGAAATAATTGGCTGAGTTTGGAGCCTGTGGAAATCCTCAGCTGGGAGGGATTTAGATTAGAATGAGGTTTCTGTTGAGTTACATTCAACAATTCTGAGTGTGGGACAAGGACTACAATTCTGTCCGGAAGTTCTATCATTATTATTAATGGAGCCTCAGCGATGATCTGACACTGGTGTTTCTCATTGCTCTGTTGTGACCGGAGAGTTCAAGCACCCTTTGACTCAACAGGTTCTAATGATGATGAATACAGCACAAACTTTTGGAACTTCAGCACAATATCAACAGCAGACGTTGCCCGGGTAAAACACTGCCTCATTTATTAAAACAAAAATCTGCACTCATCTCTGTATTACCAATCTTATTGCCATCATTGCCGAGTTTATTGTTATTCCAAGCACAGTAAAAAAAATGCAAATTATGGTCGATGCCACTTAACAAACAAAATATTGCAGGATTTATGGGCTGAATGACCTTTCCTGAACAATTAGACACATGAAATACATCAGAGCAAAATGTCCTAAAGCCTTTACACAGATTTTAGCATAGCCAAAATTAAATCATATATACTGTGCAATAATCATAAAACCTGTTTTTTTTTCCATCAACATATTTATACCCTTAAATGTTTGATCTTTAAACAGCCGCTCAGTCATAAGTTGTCTTCTGTGATAGGATGATAGTACAGGCTCAATATAATTTATTCGTTTACTTTCACTAAATGATCAGGTAGTCTCATAACACATTGAGCAACAATGTCTCATAACAGCCATGGCAACTGGTCCGTAGAAATCAAATACAGGAAATGAGGTGGAGAAATTCAGACAATGAAAACCTGTTTAATGGTTTTAGCCTAAATTGCTTTTCTTCATACAAAATGCATACCAGCCATGCATGGCTATGTACACTTATAATATCATCACTAAGGAAAGTGAGGCAGGAGGGCTCTTTGTTTGGGCCCATCCTGTCCTACATTGTGAGAACTTAGAAGAAAAATCATCCAAAACCAAAAGGAAATAGCTATATATTTGTGTGTATAACTTGTAGATAATAAAATTTGATTTTGTATTATATGCTCGTATCAAATGCATTTATAAACAAACAATAGATAACTTTTAAATACTTTTTGTTTTCTGGACAGAAATAATAGTTTGGCCATAGTAATACTTGGGGTAGTATAAATTCTAATTTTTATTTACAATTTAAAAGTAGCAGTATCAGTGAAGTTCTAAGAATTCAGGTTTTAACTTCATTGTCTCCACAGTCTGTTGAAGTCTATTGTAATGATAAGTACAGGCCCTCAAGACCTGAATCTGCACATAGACATGTGTACCTGTCCCCAAGTTATTTCTGATTGGTACATAAAGATGCCATCAGATAGTAGCTGAGCAGAGGAGACATGGGTGGAGTTTAGTTTTCCTCATGCTTGGGGTCAGTAGAGAACCATGAGAGAAGAAGATGCAGGAGGAAGAAGGAGAAGCTTCAGTGGGTTAGGTGAATCATGGAAAAAAATGTCCCTGAGGGCTGGCCAATTGGAGTTAAAAGCAGCCCAGATGAAACCTCGTAAGTAGTAAGTAATAACTTGGGGTTATAGATGGGAAATTAGATTCTAATATCATAGAGAGTCGGTATCTTCCCAGCTCTTGTGGTATTTAAAGCTTATTGTAAATATAAAGGGAATGCATGTCTTTTATCTAGGAACTAAATGGTCAAAGGTGGGATAGAAACCATGGGTTGGGATTTTAAAAATTCTACAACACTTCATAGAGCTGTTGTGCCTTTCTATTTGAACAGTGCTATAGCAATGTAGAATTTCTTGTATTCTCACTTCTGCTTTTGATGTTCTTTGGGAAATTCTGCCAAGATTATATGACTTTGCTACACCTCCTTCAGTCTTTAATGTGGACTTGGCCTGTAAGTCTTAGCACAGTGGCTATCTATACCTTTCTCTTTGTATCTCATACGCTCTTCTCCTGGCTTCTTTGTCTGAGACCTTGCTTTCTTCCCTTAGAGACTTTCAGGTATTTCCCCATCTTGTGGCAACTACTAATATGAGCACCATTATGAGCACTTTATCAAGGTACTTTGTGATGTTTCTTGGACTATCTTCAAAGGGTCTTCCCTGTGCACTCTCTTAAACATCATGATTCTTTGCTTTAAGAAGTAGATAATTAGTAATACAGCACATTTTACTTTTGAGAATAGATTGCAATTATATTTACAGACATTTACTTTTATTAGTCTAACAGTAGAACTGCATGTGCCACTCAGATTTGCTGCTACATCCCTTAATTCATTTAGTATTTGAAAGAACTTAAAAAGCCAATGACTAAACATGTTTTATCAACCATTGAATAATAAATAATACAGAAATATTTACTTGTTTAGAATTTAAAAAACAGTATGTAATGACTTACATAGAAATGATGGTTTAGTGTCCAGTGTTACAACTCTACAAACTTAGTTTCACGTGACACTCATTTCTGTTTTGACCTCTGAAGTATCATTATGTGATATTTCTAAAAATACATTATGAAGTTGCTAAAATTAGAAGGAGTTGCTTTGCTTTTTAAAGTACATCTAAATACAAAAAATACAAAATAGGAAAATATTAGCATTTTAACATATGTGTCTTCTCAGACTTCTTGCCCTTTAAACACAGAAGTATTTCTTCCTTCTATATATATGAAGCCTCAATTTTTTTGTTCTTGCAACAATTTCCCTTTTCTTCTCTATCTTCTTCATATTCCATCAAGATAGAAGAGTACCATTCTCTTTGAATCATCTGATAAATTTTTAGTAACACTGAAATATTCTCCTTTGCTTCAAAAATAGAATCCCTGTTTTCTCTCCTGTCTTGCTAGATTAAGTCTTGAATGTATCTTTCTCCAGACCACATTCCTCCAACTGCCTTAAATCTAGGTTAGACTCTACAACAGAGTAGTGATGGAAATGGTTATAGGAAATAAAGAAATATCTCAGAAGCATGTAGAGTTCCATAAAATCAGAGGGTTCCAAAANAAGAAAGGGTGATTTCAGAAATAAGTAGTAGAAGAATACAAAGTATAGATTTCTTTTCCAAGACAACGAGACTTCAAACTAATTCCAAAGTTCACTCTGTTTTAGATACATGCAAATAAGTTAACAACTCTGATCACAGAAACATGTGCAAACACTTTGATTTGCGGGGGGGATTAATATAAAAATATTAGAAACTGAATCATATTGTAAAACATGCTAGCTTTTACTTCAATTAAAATTCATGATTTCCAGTGTTAAATTTGTTATCAGGATTTTAGGAGAAAAGTCTCATCTCCATTGACCCCAGTAGAAGGGGAGCAAAGCAACCATGTTCATTCCCAACTCACTAGTTTAAAAGATAATTTAATATCAAAAGCAGCAGGGCAGGATTTAATCAAGGTGGCATACTGAAAACAGGAACAAATGGCAGAATCCATATTTGAGCATAATAACAAATTTCACATTTCATTAGAACATTATTATGTATGAGGCTAAAGATCTTCTTAAGGAAGCCATAGGTAGTAAGCCTAGGTGCAGAGGTTAGCAGATCACCCAAATTAAAGGCAAAAATTTTAGGCATTATACTCCTTTTAACTATTTGTTAGGTCCAAATAAGGAGTTACTGCTTTTTACCAAAAGTATGTAAATTCCTGCAATATTAGTCATCCAATATTGTACCTGTATATTCAAAGCTCCTTGAAAAAGGGGACACTGTATTTTGTTCTCCTTGAACTTGAATGAGTTGGAATGAGGCATAGCATTATAATGCAACATTGTTAGATGATGTATTTTTTATTCCCATTTATAGTAATAAACAAGTAATATGATTTTGCCTTGCTCCTTTTACTTCTGCCATTTATCTTTGGTAAATATGTCAGGGAAGTTCATATGCCTGAAGCTTAAGCCCTCTGCTAGATGATAAAGGGATAGTAAACATAAGATCCCAGCACTCGTATGAGGCAAGAAGCATAAGACCTGGAACTAGAAAATCCAACTTCTGAACTTCTATTTCTCAAACAAAACTTTGACTGCAAGTATGACTGTGTACATGGACTTAATAATTGTTATTTTCTGTGTATGCTTTCTTGACCTAGAAAATACAAAATTATTTGATTATTTACGATGTTTATGCCTATCTATATCTCTTTCATTTCTTTTTCAATGACCTGCAACTGGAATTCTGAGAAATGTATGATATATATATTCAAGAAGAGCAATAATCCACATTTATATTAGCATCATATCATATCATATTAGCATTGTATAAGACAAGTTACAAGCATGTTTTGATAACAGTGCTTTTGCAGAATTAATTAGCATTCATAGAGAAAGATCAACATTGTTGGCTGGATAACAAATCCAGAGAAATTATCTTCCATGCCAAGCTTGCATTTAACATAAAGCATTTCTTTTGTCTAAATCATCTTCCATAGCATTTAAAATGCAAAAAAAAAAAAAAAATGAGAACTTAGGAAGGGTAGTGTATATGGCTTTGTAGGTCACAGATGAACACCATTGGTTCTGGATTGTCTTTTATTTTTGTTGTTGCTTTTGCATTTTTTGTTCAGGAAGCTTTGAGTCCCTGTAATAGTGTGGAGCAGGCAACTGGAACTACCTAATGCTCTTTCTTAAATGATCTCAAGGAACTAAAACAGCAGTTACCCCGAGGGGTTGCCTTTTCCTTCCTATTTAACATTCAGATCTAATCATTTGTCACTCACCTGACTGGAGACTAATCCACTGTAACACTAAAAGTATGGAGAGAGTTTCTGAATTTTGCCAGAAGCCTTAAACAACTGGATAAAATGGCAACGGGTTGGAACATAAACATCTTAGACTTTCTAACTGGCCATACTTGCAATGTAAATATATCTACTATATTGCCTAATTTTAATAAAATGCACTCGCGAACAGCAGTATGTGGTACTTGAAATGGAGTTTTAAAAATCTGTAAGTAATTTTGAGTGGATTCGTTTCCTTTCTTTTATGCTTTTTAAATGGAGAATAATGACTGTATACCTAGATGACTGAGCAGATGAGCCATCAATTCCTACATTGGAAAAGCAGCATAGATTTGTTTCTTTGAGAGACTTTGTGAGATAATCAACTCAGAAAGGCAAAATGTTGGTTTGTGCTCATGGCTTTATAGGGCTTAACTCACGATTGCGGCGTCCTGGAACTTTTGCATCTGTGTATGGGAAGAGCATGAGAGTATGAGAAGAAGGAGAGTGGAGCAAGGCAACTCCAGAATCATAAAGTGAAAGAAAGGCAGTATCTCCTCTTCTGCCTTATCACTCTAGCATCCCCGTATGCTGGGTCATTGAACTTCCATAAGATCCAGTAGCTCCCCTCCCACTGATGCTAGATAAGGCAATCTTCTGCCACATATGCAGCTGGAGTCATGGTCCCTTTGGTTGGTGGTTTAGTCCCTGGGAGCTCTTGGGTGTCTGGTTTGTTGGTATTGTTCTTCCTATGGGGTTGCTTCAGTCCTTTAATCCTTCCTCTAACTTCAGTCCTTCAGTTCCTTCAGTCCTTCCTCTAACTTCTCCACTGAGGTCCTCATGCTTAGTCTGATGGTTGACTGCAAGCATTGGCATCTGTATTTGTCAGGCTCCTTTTTATTCAGTCTGAGACCTCAACCCATAGGATGGTGCCACCCATATTTCCAATGGGTCTTGGCTACTCAGTTAAGCTTTCATGGAACTGACCTCTAGGTACATTCACGATGTTTTCAAAACGGAATAAAAATCTCATGTCCCTTGGAGACTTGAGGGAACACGCAACTGAAGAATCTATGGAATCTGAGTAGAATGGAAATTATAATACGCTAGGTTGCTATACCACACATCTTTAATTTTCATTCTGTTGACATCTTATAGATGCAACATGCATACTCATTTCTAGAATTCTTTATCATTGGAACTATGAATTTTTAGGTTGGCAATTTGGGTTACTATGAAGCCATATTTCTAAAAATAAATACATTTCATGAAGAATGTACTATTACCTAATTATTCAAGTTTCCATCATTCATTATGCACTTTGAGTATGAGTTCTACATGATCTATTTCTCGCAACCTATTCTTTTAAAACTGATATTCCCTGACACTGGGATCTGCCTTGATCCAGTATCCTGTACAACTTGATAATATGGAGATTATTTTAATTGACAACATTCTTCTGGATTTTTGGGTAGCATCTGTTCACATGGGGATATACATTTTCAAAAAGTTAGTATTTAAGTATTGTGGGGCAAGTGTAACTAGGAGGGCAGAGCCTGGAGCAAGAGTAAGTTCAAGATGCATCCAAATCCTGAAAGACTCATCTGGAAGCCAGCCAGAGTAAGGATCACTTTCTCCCTGTTCTGAGCCTGCATACCCCGGGGTACCTATCCTTCCATACCCACCTCCACCACCCTTGAGGTAATCATGTAGCCTGATGGTCAAATTGCAGATTTAACATCTTCTCTCCCTATAGGGACATACCCAACCACTACATGCCCAGCAAGCATGAAGAATTTCTCTTCATACAAACGAAGCATTCATAGCACCTCAGCACTAGCCAATAATGTACATTTATCCTGAAAAACCCCAACCCCCTCCCCATGATTTAAATAACTCTTATTACTCCCTGTCTTAGTCAGGGTTCTCTAGTGCCACAGAACTTATGCAATGTCTCTGTATATTAAGAGAATTTATTATAAAGACTTACAGTCTGTAGTCCAACTAACCCACCAATAGGTAGCTGTGAATGGGAAGTACAGAAGTCTAGTAGTTCTCAGTCCATGAGGCTGATTGTTTCATTTGGTCTTCTGAATAAGCTGAAATCCTAAAGAGGTAGGTTCCAACAGATGTGCTGGCAAGTAAGTGCAAGCAGGCAGGAAAAGTGAATCTTCCTTCTTCCAATGTCTTTGTGTAGGCCTCCAGCAGAAAGTGTAGCCTACATTAAAGGTGTGTACCAGCATGCCTTGCTTTGTCCTAGGCTGACCTTGAACTCAGAGCTCTGCTTGCCTCAGTCTTCTGGAATTAAAGTCACACACTACCTTACCTAAGCTTTTCATGACCAATATGCCTCAAGATTTCCATGTCAAGATCCAGGTTAGAAGCCTGTACCTTACAACCTCAAGATCTAGGTCATAGGTGTGCCCTCCATTTCTGGATTGTAGTTCATTGCAGGTGTAGTCAAGTTGAGAACCAGGAATAGCCATCACACTTCAGAATAAAGAGAGCTATATCACTGAAAACATCTTGGAGAAGAAGGCTTATTTAACCCTAGCACTCAAACCAACCATCACACCCCAATAAGCTTCTTTCCTTCCATTCCAGGAAGGGCACAAAGGTGCCTGAATACTCCAAAGGCAAAATCCCCCAAGCTACAAAGTACAGTGAGGTCTATTGCTTATGGGACAGAAAATAAAACAATCCCACAGTAATTAATCCACATTTCATTATAGGAAGTAGATGTAGTAGTTGTGAATTTGTTAGCAAAATGAAAGAAGTCATGAACTATGGAGTACCAACGATAAGTAACCTAATACCCCCTGTAGGACTAAGGTCTTTAAGGTCCTCAAGATAAGTAAAAGAAATGGAGGGATGATGTCATTGGACATTGAGAATGGCCAAGATGAATTCTGAATGCTATTTAACAACAAACACTAAATCCTCAGTTTTGAAGTTTGATCCAAGCAACAAACTTCTCTGCTCAAGCCATCAGTGCCCAGTGTCAGACAGTTAGGTGAGCAGAGATTTCCAATAACATTCATCTGATTCTGAAGACAAAGAGGAACTTGCTGAAAGTGCTCTCTGTGTGCAACCACGATTGTAAAAGAAGAAAACACGGAAGCCTGGACACAGAGTAAAGAGAAAAATGGAGGATGATCTCTACATCCCAATGGAAACAAAATTCAGATTCTGGACTAAGGATAAATGCAGAACATCCGAGAAATGTCACACCTCACAAGAAGACAAGTAAATTTCACAATATTGACGGGCAGATGTCTCCATAGAATAGGGTGTTGATAAAATAACACTTAAAATGTTAAGTTACATGTATACTCACAAATAAGCTATGAAGTCATGAAAGGCAGGATCAAGATGATTTCAGATCAAAAGAAAAGAAAACAAAACAAAACAAAAAACAAACCAACCATAACAAAAAAGAAAACCACATGAAGGTAAAAGAATGAAAGGCATAAAAACCGATGTAATGATTATGATGGACTAAATTCATATTTATCAATAATCCCAAATTATCCATGTTATACTTTTCTAAAAAGACTCCCAGAAACCTGAAACTCTATACCACAAACAAGTGGGAGTGACTGATGGTTCATAGAGCTGTTAACAGCCATCTGCTTCATTTCTATCAGGAAACATATCAAAAAGCAGCAATGGATGCTCATGGTGCCTCCATTAAACATGTTTCTCACATTCTTGCGATCATGAGAAGAAAGTGAGGAAAATCCTGAGTCCTATGATGTGGTTACAGACGAGGACCTGGGATAGAAAATCTAATGTTTTCCTGCCCTTGTTTCAGAGGTGACTCTGAACAAATGTTCTAATCTCTCTGTGTACCCTCTCTCCAATTATAAGGTGAGAGTACGATGGGATCATCCTAATGTATCATAAGTAATTTAAAGTATCTCAGGCCATATAATAATTTTTACCCTAATGAGTAGGGTTTTTTCTATAAACAATGATGAAAATCATGAGTCTTATTCTTATCTATCCATGAATATTTGTTAATGCACATAATACTCTACAGCTCAATGCAGGAAACTGGGTATGAAGACAAATTAAAGAAGGTTCTTTGTAGAAGGAAACAGACATGGTAACCAATACATACAATGAGTTGGTTGGTATTTGTGGTAGTGCCCACTGAAGAGCAAGAAGCTGCTTGTACTGAAATGGGGAATGTGGGGGAGTGTTACTCAGACACAAGAAGGCTCCATGTAAGCCACACTGAAACGCTTGGATGGTAACCTGACATTTGGCCTGTCTGATTCAGGAGCTTTAACAGCCATGAGGTTGTATCAGCCCCAGCTTGCTCATGACTGGTTCAGTTCCTTTAAGCAATGAAACAAAAGGTGCTGTGTCAGACTTTAATTTATATTANCTAATGGGAGGTTAAAATTTCAGGACTATTTTGGTTATCTGTACTGGCAACAAAAATACCAGAGACTGTAACTAATACCTTCCCAAGTATATTTAATTGGCATAGATTTAGAACTTAGATGTAATACTTTAAGTTACTTTTATAGCTGTACAAATAACCAAGTCCATATCACTTTCTTAACTTCTTGTGTCATTAATTTTTTGAGTTGCAAAAACTCCTAATGCCTCATGATGTCATTGCAAAAATAAACAGAGTATGCAGACAGATTTTCTTGGATTAATTAATAGAATTTCATTCTTCATATTTTAACACTTGAAATAGCATATTCAAAATAATAATGTATAGCATTTAGTTGTTATCCTTTATCCAGATTTTGTCCATTTTTACTTATTTTCAATGCTTAAGGTTAATTATCTTAGTTAGTTTGGTGGTCATCTTGACAAACCTGGGAAGATGCAATGTCAATTGAAAACCTCTGCATTGGTTTGCCTTATGGGTGTGTTTGGAGGGAATGTCTTAATTGCTAATTGATGCAGGAGGATCCAGTCCTCTATGAGTGGAACCATCCCTAGGCAGGTAGGTGAACCTGCACTGCTTAATAAAGGGTAGCTGAGCCACCTAGGGAAAGCAAGCCAGTAAATATGGCTCCTCCCAGGTTTGTGACTCAGGACTTGCTTCCAAGTCCCTGGTTAAGATACTCTCTTGACTTCCCTCTCTTCTAGGCTCTAAATTGTAAGCCAGATAAACTCTCTCATGCCCCAAGTGTGTGTTTGTTTGTTTGTTTGGTTGGTTGGTTGGTTGGTTGGTTGATTTTGGTCCATGTTTTATTGTGACAAGAGAAAGCAAACCAGGACAGTATTATGATGGATAATGTTATTAAAGCAAAAGTGTTTAGGGTGTATGGCCTTTATCTGTGTACTAAAAGCTGAATATATATTTGTATATAAAGTTATTCACTACTGTATTTGCATGAATATAACTTTACTTCTCCAAGGAAACATAATAAATCCAAAATAAATGCAAATGACCAATTTCCTAATACCATATGGCCCGAAAATTTTTTGTTTAGTTATACACTAATAAAAATCATTTAGACTTGATTTAGACTTGGATTCCATGGGGATTGTACCTTACTTTATGAAATCTTGCAATTCAAAGTATAATATAAACAATAAGGATGAATTTTCGTTTTAAGAATTATAATCAAAGCTTAAAAAAAAAAACAGCTGTAATGCAGAATGAATCAGCATTCCTTCAGAGCTACTTTGTAATCATAAAATTCCTGAAGATGTAGAGTTAGTTCATTAGCCCTGTAGTTGTCCAATGTTTAATTCATTTTACATGCTTTATAAAATATTAACAAAGCTCATTATTTATTCTACAAAAATAAGAATATCCATGCAACCTCTGTCCTCTTTTGACCAAAGTTATGGTTGGTTTTACATTTTCATCATCTCATAGACAATGTGTCCTGAATTCTGGGGTTGGTCATTCAATACTAATTATTTTAAGAAGTCAGAATATTGTCCTGGAGAGCATGGGGTTTTAATGACCATTTCTTCATGGAAACCTTATCCTTGATGAGTGGTATCCTTATACATTTGGAGGTAAAATGTAGGTGGAATTCTGGCCTATATATTGGAGTATTCATTGCTATGGAAATTATAAATGTATGAACAGATTGGTCAAATAAAATTTCCCAACAATAGCATTGAAGCAAATTTTGTTTGTTTTTTTTTATCAAGACTTTTTAATGATACATTGGAATCAAACATTTTCCAGGAAAACATTCTATATCTGCTGTAGTACAAATACTGTACAAAAATTATGTTTAAATCTGTTTAGTTAAGGCAGTACTAAATTTCTGAATATTTATGAGACTTAAAACTACTTCTTTTTTTTTTTTTTAGATATTTTCTTTATTTAACTTTCACATGTTATCCCGAAAGTCCCCTAAACCCTCCCCCACCCCCACCCCCGTCCTGCTCCCCTACCCACCACTCCCACATATTGGTCCTGGCGTTCCCCTCCCTGTACTGGGGTATATAAAGTTTGCATGACCAAGGGGTCTCTCTTCTCAATGATGGCCAACTAGGTCATCTTCTTCTATATATGCAGCTAGAGACATGAGCTCTGGGGCTACTAGTTAGTTCATGTTATACTTCCACCTATAGGGTTGAAGAAACCTTCAGCTCCTTGGGTACTTTCTCTAGCTTCTTTCTTGAGAACCCTGTGTTCCATCTAATAGCTGACTCTGAGCTTCCACTTCTGTGTTTGCCAGGCACTGGTATAGCCTCCCACGAGACAGCTATATCAGGGCCCTTTCAGCACTATCTTGCTGGCGCATGCAATAGTGTCTATGTTTGGTGGCTATTATGGGATGGATCCCCAGCTGTGGCAGTCACTGGTTGGTCCCTCCTTTTCATTCAGCTCCATACTTGATCTCTGTAACTCCTTCAATGTGAGCTCTGTTCTTAATTCTAGGAAGGGGCAAAGTGTCCACCCTTTGATTTTCATTCTTATTGAGTTTCATGTGTTTAGTAAATTGTATCTTGGGTAATCTAGGTTTCTGGGATAATATCCACTTATCAGTGAGTACATGTTATGTGAGTTCTTTTGTGATTGGGTTACTTCACTCAGGATGATACCCTCCAGATCCATCCATTTGCCTAGGAATTTCATATATTCATTGTTTTTAATAGCTGAGTAGTACCCCATTGTGTAAATGTAACTAATTTTTTTGTATCCATTCCTCTGTTGAGGGACATATGGGTTCTTTCCAGCTTCTGGCTATTATTAATAAGGCTGCTATGAACATAGTGGAACATGTGTCCTTATTACCAGATGGAACATCTTCTGGATATATGCCCAGTAGAGGTATTGCAGGATCTTCCGGTAGTACTATGTCCAATTTTCTGAGGAACCACCAGACTGATTTCCAGAGTGGTTGAACAAGCTTGCAGTCCCACCAACAATGGAGGAGTGTTCCCCTTTCTCCACATCCATGCCAGCATCTGCTGTCACTTTAATCTGTGTTTTCCCAGCAGTAGAGTTGCATATATCAATACTGCATTTTTGTTTGTCAGCAAGTTATGTTCAATATCTTTCCTGTCAGTTGTACAAATGATTTTTTTTCCTAAGATATTTGGCTTGTAACAAAACTAGAATTGCATTAGATTTGATATGAAGGTACAATTTTAAGTCTTTGATGCTGCGGTTCCCTTAAGTTATGTTAATTTCAATGCAATTTAAATTAACATTCACTTAAAAATAATCTGCTTTTCTGGAACTGAAGTCATATTTTAATTTAGCACAATCACAAAGAAAGCATATTACTTGTTTCTGTATTCAATCATCTCATTCTTGCTTCCTTCTGTCTTCCTACCAGTGGATGAACTTATTCACTGCAAATTTTCCCCTTCCATCCAGTTGAATCACAAGCAGCTACTACTCAATGAATTTGGATAATAAAGATGGGAAGTAATGAACAGAAGAAGGGAAGAAAACCAGTTAGAGGAATCTACAGATATCTATGAGAAATGCCATTGAAGATTCAACAAATTTATTTGATCCTCTTAGGTGTTTTAACTAACTGAAATATATGTTCTATAGTTTTTTCTTTTTATTTATTCATTTTATATCCCAATCACCATCTCTCCTCTCTGTTCCCTCCTCACATAGTCCCTCTCCTATCCCACCTCCTCTTCTCTCAGATTGTGGAGCTCTTCCCCACCCCACGCCCCCAGTATCTCCCCACCCTGGCACATCAAATCTCTGCAGGGTTAATGGCACCCTCTTCCACTGACTCCAGACAAGGCAGCCCAGTTAGGCAAATATATTCCATAGATTGGAAACAGCTTTAAGGATAGATAGCCCCTGTTCCAGTTGTTGGGAAACCCACATGAAGATCAAGGTGGATATCTGCTACACATGTGCAGGGGGCCTAGGTCCAACCCAAGAATGTTGTTTTATTGGTGGTTTAGCCTCTGAGAGCCCTCAAGGGTCCAGGCTAGTTGACTCTGTTGGTCTTTCTATGGAGTTCCTTTCCCCACATTGAGTTTTTCAATCCTTCCCCCAACTCTTCCACAAGACTGGCCAAGGTCCATCCAATGTTTAACTGAGAGTATCTACATCTGTTTCAGTCTGCTGCTGGGTAGAGCCTCTCAGAGGAGAGTTACGCTAGGTTCCTGTCTGCAGTCATTAATAGTATAAAGGATTGGTGTTTGCCCATGGAATGGGTTTCATTTATACTTATTTTTAGCTTCCTGTGTACTTCACCATTATAGCACAAATTTTGACATGGCAAAAATACATTAACTTTCTGGTCCTTTAGCTTTATTTGCTGCTGTTGTTGTTTGGATTGAGTATTTCTATTAGAAATTATAAGGAGAGACATTTTCATTATTTTAAAGCCATTCAACAGCTAAATTCTTGGTCATTAAGGATATGTGTTAACCCTTTAGAGGACACTGCTTGCCATTTTGGAGCATTGACCATTAATACTAAAACAGCTTGGTAGTTTGATGATGATACTATCTGTATATGGGAAACTTACCAATATTAAAATTTGGTGTCAAAAATTCGTTTTTAAAATATTTAAGATGCTCATTTGTGTAAATAATAAGAGACCCAAATGTAAATGCCTAGACATTAAAATAATTTTGTCTTCAGTAAGATTATAGAGTACTTAGGTTGTGAGACCAATTGGCTTGGCCGCTAACAGTATTTCTCTGGTGCCCTCCTGATTGCCTCTTTCTATCTTTGGGCTCTCTTCCCACACTGTAGAAATGGGCATGGACATTTTCAGGACTCTTATCAGTACCCCAAAGTTTCAAACAGACCATCAAGAACAAGACATGTCCCAACTTCCTAGCAAGAGCCTAAGCACACTGAAGTAAACTGACTAAGTTGTCATGTCTGACGTGAACAATCATCTGAATGGGATCATGACACAGAAGTGAGCTGCACACCATGCTTTTTTCTTTATCCTGTTGAGTATCAAACAGAAATCAATTAAGGAACTGATACAAAGGAAGCAGAACAATTAATTTGGTAAATGTCCGTTTTGGCGTATGTTCTAGAGACTTTGACCTATGGCCAATAGTCCTGTTGATTTGTAGCCTGAGGTGAGGTATGTTTTGTGGCAGGAGCCTGTGGCAGGAGCTGCTGGTTGCATGGTGAGTTGGTGGTAATAACAGCCAGGAGGAAGCTGGGCTCCCAATATTTCCCACAAGGGCATTCTCCAACAATCCATCTTCCCACAATGAACCTTACCTGTAATATTCCACCACCTTGCACTAGTACCCACTCTGAGCTCCATTGCTTTGGTAAACATTCTAGACCTTAGCACTTCTGAACATTGAGATTATTCTAGCCCCAACTCAATTATTAATACTCTCCTTCACCTATGATCTTCAGATGATATTGAAATACTAACTTCTAACTGAACAATTTGAATGCATATTTATTTTAATTTTCAGAGTCATTTAATGAGAATTTTCAAGAGAAAAAGAGAAGTACAAACCAGGGATAAATAATGCAAGATTTCATGAAATTACACATTTTTCAAAACAAGCTTTGACTTTCTTTTCTCCATCCTATATAAAGGACTTTGGCTGTGTTTTGTGATGGTGATGAAACATTGTCTTTAATTATCTGACATTGTAGAAAGCTACCCTATCCCTCTAGAGTCCCCAAAGCCAATTTTCTTCTGTATTGTCCCTGATGACTTCCTTCAGACATATATTTCCAGAGATTCCTTCTGTAAGAGTGTTGCATAGGAAGAAAGGACTTGAAGTTCTCTCAGCTTCCCTCTCACCCAGCCTATGTCTGAGAACTTCCCCAGAAATGAAGAGTCTATCTTGCTCCTATATTTGACTTTTTGCCTGTACCTTTATATCAGATGTCCCTGAGATTTGAGGCCATTTTGAGACAAATTGTAGTTAACATTTAAATAAGGCCTGCCCTGCTCTTAAGGAGTAAGGAAGTAAACTATACCCGCTATTATTATTATTAAATGTAAACATGCTATTCTCATGGTTACCTACTCTGTCATATATGTGATCACATACATGTACTTTGCCATGTGCACAGACATGAGTACTAAGACAGATTTATGTGCTCAAACTTACAAATAAGCAGATGCACACTTTAGTATGTCATGTCTGTCCCTATTTACTAAGAACCCCTGCTCCATTTTATTCCCTAAAAGGTATTACTATTCCAAGCTGCATAAAGATGCTAAAATTTCCCAGTGACATAGAACTAATTGACCCTAGTATTAAACATCATTTTATTAGGTTACAGAAAATGAGATTGCTAAATTATAGAACAAAGAATAATTGAACATATGCAACTGTGGCTCAATCTAGTCTCTAGGGACCGTGCTGTTTGGTACCTAGGGTGTGTCCTTATGATCCATTTAAATCTGTTCTTCATGGTTCTCTGGTGTCTTTGATCCAACAGATACCTTCTTCCCACCTCTCCAATTCTTGGGCTTCCAGAAACTTTTGTCTATTTTCATTTATGATTTCTGAAAGTTGGAGCACTTTCTATGACTTTTGTTCTTTGATTTTCCACAGGACTTGGAGAGGGGTTAAGGAGATGTAGAACCATGTAGAAGAATCGGCAGTAAACTCCCCCTTTCATCAACAGTCCAACTCCTCCTGAAAGAAATTCAATTTAACCAAAGTAAATATCATTTCTTTTCTGAAATTAACCAAGATGATCGACACCAGCTGGCATTAATAACCTTCCTTCAATTACATTATGACTACGAATCATGTTGACATGACCCGCTGATGTTATAATAGAACTTAGAAAGATAAACACCAGCTTTGTATTCTATTACTGACATGGGTTCACGGATAGAAGTGAAATTCATCAGCAGTGACCCTGGTCTATTGTTCCTGTTCTTTCCCGGTTATTCTGAGAACAGTGGTTTGTTTGCAGGGCACACAGTTTTCTGAGCTTTGCTCCAACTGCTTTATTTGTTACACAAACATAGGACACTGTGCCCCATGTTGTTTCTCTTGTGACCTCCTAATAGAGGGTCTTTAAAAAGACTTCTTCTTGGGAAAAAAAAAGCCTTTTACACTTAGTCAAGCTTCATATCATCTTACCTTGACACAGGACTAAACTATCTAACTGTCCAGAAAGTACAAGGCCAGTTGAAAGAACTGCCTGACAATTTTTTCCTTTCGTTTTAATTTCTCATACCAAAAATATTATCATGTTAAAAAGTTGTGTGTGTGTATGTGTGTGTGTGTTTGTGTGTGTGTGTGTGTGTGTGTGTGTGTGCACATACCTATTAGAGCACATATATAGAATTCAGACGATAACTTGCAGGGCTCAGCTCTCTTCTTTATTGTGCATTCTCAGAAGTGGTATCAGGTCCTAAGACTTAGCAATCATCCTTACTCACTGTGCCAACTCAACATCTCTCACAGTCCCAATAATTTATACTGTTCTCTGTGGTTCTGTGTACACTCATGGTCATAATTTTTATATCCTGTGTTTCATATGCACTACTCTTGACTCCAGTTGGCCAGACCTCTTGGCCATGATCTCTTGAGTTCACATAGCCCCAGTGGCTTCTTCTTCTTCTCCACCTTCTTCTTCTCTTGTAGTTCTCCTCTGACCCCCAAGCCCAGGAACCCTACACCACACCTAGGTCTCTCCTGCCTAACTACTGGCTGTCAGCATCTTTATTTACCAATAAGAAATAATTTGTGGGAAAGGTTATATAACATCTACACATGGACTCTCATTGCTGAGGTAACCAGGTCTTAAGGAAACACTATTAGCATTAGAATACAAGCAGCATCAGACCAACACACTACTGTATCAGTTATTCTTAGAGTATAAGAATAATCTGTTCCTCAACAGAATTTATAAATACAGCTTAGAATCACTCACAAGGGGCAGGAGAGCTTTGTTCATCAGAGTCTCCCAGATCCTGGAAGCAGCTAAGCATCTAAGCATCGATTGTTGAGGATAGGCTTCTAAGGGTAAAAGATTGTTACAGGTTACCAGCCTGCATCTGGGAGAGAATTAGCTGGGGACATTAAGTGAGATTAGGTAGAATTAATTAGTTAGTACTAATTAAACATTACAATTTGTTTAGTTTTTATTTCACATATCCAAGTAAATCACTTCTATATCCTATATTCAAGAAACAGCATATCTTTCTCCTTGGTACCTGGATTCATCTAGATTATGATTTGTGGTTACTTATTTGTAAAATTTGATGAATACGGACATCTTTCCAGACCCAAATACAGTGACCCTTGGCTGTTTTCTCAACCCTGGGGAAGCCACGGCCCTATGTGTTCTGCAAGGTTGGTCCAGAGTTCAAGACTGGCATGAGCAACTGCACAAGACCCTGTAAGGACAAAACAAAACTAAACATTTATTTAAATGGCCCCACTTAAAATGATGGAGAGATGGTGCTCTGCTCTTGAACAAGATCAGAATTTGGTGCTTAGCACCCGGGTCACATGGCTTGCAATCATCTTTAACTCTAGCTCCAGAAACTCCAATGCCCTCTTCTGGCCACTTCTGGTAACTGCACTCATGTATGCATAACCACAAATAGAAATACACATATACTCCCGATTAAAAATAAAATTAACCTTAAGAAATAAAATGTTAATCCCAGCACTCTGGAGGCAGTGGCAGGCTGATTTCTGAGTTCGAGGCTGGCCTGGTCTACAAAGTGAGTTCCAGGACAGCCAGGGCTATACAGAGAAACCCTGTCTCGAAAAACAAAAACAAAAACAGGGTGTTGTGAACACCTTCAAATAGTAAGGTACACTGCAGTCTAATATTCCTTTTGGGGTTGTTTCTAAGGATTCTGTTTTAATGGCTTTACCCCTATCCCATAACTTAGCATTATGAATTCAGAAAAGAACCGAAGCAGATGGTTTAATGTTAACTGACAAATCTTTTCTGAGATTTACAGAAGAACCATAATAGCTCATGGCTTTTGCTTTTGCAACAGAAGTTTCTTTCTTTTTTTTTTCTCCCCCCCCCACCCTTGTTTCTATGATCCAACCTCTTCAAGGCATGCTAAATTCAAAAGTGACCTAGTTAATAAAAAAAAAAAAAAAACCTAGGGCAGTTCAATTGGCATAATCCTTAGAAGAAAAGGGAGAGGAAGTCTCTTACTCAGCAAATAGCCTTCTGTCCCCATCTGCTTCCCTCTGTGGGGAAGCTGTTGATCAGGAGATGCAGGTATATTGCAAATCTTTGATCTCCATCACCTTAGCAGCCCCAAACCAGGGTCAGTCCCACTAAGACTCCTCTCCTTGAGGTATAAAAGCTATACTTAATTCTGGTAACAACTGTAGTTGTAGCATGAGTTAAATCTTTTACCCAGAATGACCTGTAATCAAATTCTGATTAATGAGAGAGCAAACTCTTATCTAGGCACGTGGGAATGTGTGAGAGAAACCTAGAACATACATTTCAAAGACATCACTTCTGATGAAGACATACTCACCTGGAATGAGGAAGGAGGCAAGGTGTGAAGTAGCAATTGCAGAAATCAGTGAACTAAGAGAAAGAAAGTTCATTGTGCATATCTTAGTGTCTTCTCTGCTAGGGGAAGAATGTAGATAGTGTTATCCTAGGAGTGAGGGAGGTGAGGAATGTGTGAGGGAGGGAGAGAGCAAGGGAAGGAGACAGACAGACAGACAGACAGACAGACAGACAGACAGACAGACAGAGACAGAAAATTATGCAATATTTTCAGAACTTCTGTCTTTAGTTTCAGGTCAAAATGATGCTTGTACAAAACAGGACAAATTTTGAAACATATCTTGTCTGCATTTCCCTCAGATTTCAGGTCATTTTTTTTCTGTCCTCTTACATAGTCAGACATTAACCATTATTGGTATTATTACACAATTATCTCTACCTTTATTCTAAATGCTCATATAGAGTGCATTTTTACCCCTTTTGCAAGTGGTCAACTCAAGTATAGGGTTAGAGACAACTGTGCAACTTCTATGTTTATCTAGTGTTTTCAGAGAATAAAAGAGTACCAGACAAGACCTTCTTTGATTGCAAAAAGATGATGAAAGAATGACAAGAAAAGATCAAATGTTGGACTCTGTAGCTGTTCCTTACACCTGAGTAATGTTATTCAAAGGATGTTTTGTGATAAGCATATATATTAATAAATATTTTAAAGTTTAGTATTTTCATGGGTGAAAATATTCTCTCTCTAGCGATGCCTAAAGGGGATTGTTGACTGAATTTTATACAAAACTTCCTTACATATTACAACCACATATAGTCAAATGATTTTAGAAGCTTTTTTTCCTAAGAATGAGTCTGTATAAATGTGTGTATGTTGGTCAGTAGGTTTATAGCGACTGTCATGCTTTGGTAGGAATTGAATAAGTATCTTTATAAAATTCTGTAGTTTTACTGGAACTAGTTTTAGAAAAAGGAAAAAAAAAAAAAAAAAAAAAAAAAAAAAAAAAAAAAAAAAAAAAAAAAAAAAAAAAAAAAAAAAAAAAAAAAAAAAAAAAAAAAAAAAAAAAAAAAAAAAAAAAAAAAAAAAAAAAAAAAAAAAAAAAAAAAAAAAAAAAAGCCCTTGCTAGGTTTGAGCACATCAACAGACTGGATTCTTCTATTTGTCCCAGTGCTCCACTTACAGCCATGAATAATGGCAGAAGGGCTGAAAGGACATTTAATCTATATGGCCAGATTGGCACATAAAGAGCTAAAGGACTCCAGGGAGCTCTCAAGTCCATCTCCAGAGCCCTGGCTTAAGATCTACGGTTAAATGGAGGGATAAGTGGGGCAAGAGGCCATGGGCAGAGTGAGTTTGGAGTGCTTATCCCAGTACAGATGCTTCAAGGAACTGTAAAGGTCTTGTCCTCTCAGATCTTTCCTGGAGAGAGCCTTGTGATTCAAGTGTGGTAATGTCTGCTTCTATCATATTTTTACAGTCAGGATAATGCCCCATTCTTGGGATGCTCTATCCTCAAGAGTCACCATTCATTGGGGGGTAGTTTCTTATCATTATAATGTTTCTTAATCAGTTTTCTTGTTCTAGCATGAATTCTGGGAAACACAACTCAGGAGCAACGTTAGGAGAAAAGGAAAAACTAGAGGCAAGAAGAAGAAAATAGAATTAGTTAGGCTCCTGGGTGGGCAATATCCTTTATTATGAACGATTTACAGATGTATCAAGCCCTCTGTGCTGTTGTTTAATACTAAGCATCAACTAATATAGGCCTGGGGAGATGGCCCAGTGGATAAAACACTAGTCTTTCAAACAAGAAGATTTTAAGTTCAGATCGCCAGTGCCTAATACTAGTAGTCACAGTAGCCTACTGGCTAACTAAAATTACCAAGCTGCAGAGTTACCAAGAGATGCTTACTCAGTAAGTAAATTGGGCAGGGATGAAGGAAGATACCTGGCATCAACCTCAGGCCTCCTCAAGCAAGTGTTTACCCATGCATGTACATCACAAAAATACTCATGCAAAGAAAATGGATGTCTTTTACCAACCTGAAATGGCAAGCATTATTAAACTGATCAAATACAAGACAGAAATGTCCCTCTTACATTTTTTTTTTAATGAAAAGTTACAGGGCAAGTGATAATTTAGGAGATCCACTGCTAATTGGATCATTAGCTGGGATGTGCAGAGCCAAATGTTAATCATGCAGAAGAAGCTGAGGATGCAGAGGAGTTCATGAGAAGATGCTGAACATGCTTCTTGATGGAATGAGTCGTTTGCAGGAGGCAACCTAATGGAGAGCTAACATCTGACAAAATACATGCTTTGCTTACTGTGTTCATTTGTCATGACTATGACATAATGTATGACAGAAGTAAAGAGAAGAATGGGTGAACTGGGCTCATGGTTTCAGAGATGTCTGGATGCAGCATGCTTATGCCTGCAGCCTGGAAAGGGAATGGTAGGCAGTGGGCATGATGGAGAGCAGGTACTCACTATATTTTCTCAAGGAAAAGGAGAAGGATGGAAAGAAGGTAGAGGAGGAGGAGAAGGAGGAGGAGGAAGAGAGGGAAAACAAAGGAGAATGTGAATGACTAGAGACAAAATGTACCATTGAAAGGCACTGCCTCCAATGACTTGTGTGATAATTCTTATGTCATCACTGTCCATTCGGCTATGTGTTCATCCACATACTGAGCCACTAATGAAGTTAATATCTTTGGTGTCCCATCACTACCTAAAAGCTGTTTACTTGGTAATCACTGCAGATAACAACCCTAATATTTGTGTGTGAAATGTGGCCTTCAAACTTATGTTGCTATTGTGATGACAAGTCAAACAGCTAAGTGTTTTATAGAAGTCTATCAAGCTTCAAATTCCATATTAAAACAAGACATAGGTTTCATATGAAGATCAACTCAGTATGCACACACAGTACCTCCTAAAGCAGCTTGGTGCATGGGACCTTCTAGAGCAGAATAAGCAAATTGGTGAGTTTGTTAATTCTGAGATGGCTCTCCAGGAGATAAGAAGAAACTGACAAAGGTTGTGTCCTTGGAACTATTTGGTCTTCCAAACCACTTCAGCCTTTTACTGAAGAATTGTGAGAGATATCAATATTTATGATGCTGAATTAAATAGGGCAATTCATTAAACCAAGAGGCATGAGGGGTTCAGTGATAAGAAAGAGAAAACATAGATGGAAATTCTTTCTATGCAATGTTTGAAAATAAAGAATTTAGAATTTAGGTGTGTGTGTGTGTGTGTGTGTGTGTGTGTGTGTTGTATGTATAGAATCACAGTTTATGTGCACATGTGGAAGGTATGCATAGCATTTTCTCTCCTTTTCTGTGTCTGTGTCTATGTCTGTTTCTGTCTGTCTCTGTCTGTTTCTGACTCCTCTTTTCTTTGTCTGTCTCTGTCTCTCTGTCTGTTCTCTCTCTCTCTTTCTCTTTCTCAAGTAGAGGTCAATATTAGAATAGATGTCAACAATGATGTGTTTAAAACTCACCTCATTTTTAAGACAGTATCTCATTGAGACTCCTGAGCTGGCTTGCTGACTGACCCATGACCTCTGGGAATCTGCCTTTCTCCTGTCCAAGACTCCAGATACAAGATGTTCATCTTTATGCCTGGTTTCATACGGATGCTGGAGATCTGACCTCAGGCACTGTGCTTGTACATCCAGCCCTTTACTCCCTGAGCCATCTTCCTAGCTCTGGATATGAAAATGAAATCATTTCATATTGGTTTATATTTGTGTGAATGTTTAAGTGTTATATATTACATATACATATCTGCTACTGGCTATAACTTTATACAGATACAAGCTATTCCATATCAGTGGGAATATTCCAGGTAGAGTGTACAGTGATAGATTGTGTAGCTCTCCTTGAAAGCCAGTCATATACATATACAGTCTTCAATAGATTCCCTCTCATATACATATACAGTCTTCAATAGATCCCCTCTCATATACATATACAGTCTTCAATAGATCCCCTCTCATATACATATACAGTCTTCAATAGATCCCCTCCCCATACTACTTCCTGTTCCTGCAGGGGCATGCAGGAAAAGGGTCCTGCCTAGAAGATTTATTCAATAATAGTGAATCTTTCTTCCAGAGTTTTCTTGTCAACCTCAGAAGAGTCACTCATTTGGATAATTGCCACCATTGTTCTGTCAGTAGAGTTTACCTTTCCTCACAATAAGCAGCACACACACAGATTACACTGCTATTAGTCCATTTCACCTCAGCAGTCAGCATTCATTGGCCACAGTGTAGCTCAGCCTGTCATCTTTGCCTGCGGTACCTACAGTGGCACTTTCTGCTTCATCTGGCTGCAGATATTTGAGCACATGGAAAAGATCCACAAAAGACTTAAAACCGCCAATGTACACACTATCAAATTACAGCCAATTGCCAGTATAACTCTGCCACAAGCATTAATACAAACCCAAGCACCTTTGGGCTACAACTTCACATAGATACTTACAGGCTAAAAGCAATCATTAATGGCACATAATGAAGTCACTTGGGAGATGATTTGAGGCATAGAAATGAACTCCTTTCCTCTTTCTAGAATGTCTCAAATTGAAGTGGGCATTAATACATATTTGAGGGCCAAAGAAGATGCTCAGTGATAAAGAGCACTCCTAACTCCTCCAGAGGACCCGAGTTAGGTTCTCTAAACCCATTTAAGGTAGCCAGAAACTGCCTATCATACCAACTCTAGGGACTCTGACACTCCACTGGCCTCCTTGAGCAATGTAATCATGTGCTATGCACTCATACATGAAAGCAAAAGCAAACTTCTTCTGCACATACATATTTGGTATGTGAAGAGGCACAACTCTACATGCACTTCCTCTAAGAAATCATTCACATCTACTCATCTTGGTTTTCATATCACAAATATATTTGAGGGCTTATTAAAATGTGCACATATAATCTAGCTTAGACTCTCACATGCATTCTGGTCCCTGCACATTGAGTACAGTTAATAGTTATCATTTATATGTACCTGCAGAATATTTACAGTGTTAACCGCTGAATAAGATTTCCATCATAATTATGGCAACTCTGTTTTTAGCATCATTATTGAATGGTCTGAAATACTACAGCTTTTTCTGATCAAATAGTTCCAAGTTCTGTATTTATTAGAAGGAAATGTTTGTCCACTTTAAAATAATACTTGATTGACATGTGGTTTTATTTGTATTGTCACATTATGGGGTTCGATGTGTTGCTTTGGTGCTCTGTTGAGCGTACTCTATGGAGTAATCCCATTCTCAGAGCATCACTGTTCAGCATCCTGCCACTTGGTTGTTGGTATTCCAGCTATAGCCTATGAAGCAGACTGTTGTTCTTGTCCTCCACATCTTTCTATTCTTCAAGAAGCTTGAAAAAAATGACAGTATTTTGGTATGAATATGACAATAATTGGCTTTTGTGATTAGCTTTGATTAGAGTGACTGCTCCCCCCCCACCATGCATTAAAATATTGTACTCTGTAAAAAAAAAATTAATAAAGCCCAGCATGGGATTCCTTCCTGCCTTTGACGATTTATGTTCATGGATGAAACATACACACATGCACACACACTCAGTCTTTATATTTTAAATATGCCTTAAGCAGCACAAATAACTGGGCAGCTTCCTACCTTCCATGCTGTTCGAATCCACTTTCCTACCAGTAACTCCAAATTACTACTTACTAATTTCTGTGTTCCACTAGGGCTGTTCTTAACTTCGAATGGCCAGCCCACATGGCCACATTTCTATGACTTAACCATACCATTGTGGCTCTCCTCCTCGGCCTGCAGGTTCAGTTCTTCTTCCATGGTGGCTCTTTTCTCCCTCTGGCATGTCTTCTTTAAGCCCTGGCTGCTACTCTTTTCTCCCCCTCCTCAAGGACTCTACTCCCAGAGAAACACAAACCATGCCCGTGTCTTTTCTCCTCAATTATTAGCTGCAGGCATCTTTATCAATCAGGATTAACTCAGAGCATGGTCCCTCAGGTTAAGTGCAGACTCCAAATCTTGGTGGCCAGCTCTTACAAGCAGAATAAAAGCTGCATTAATCCAACCCATTTACAATTGCTAGCAAATTTGTCCACAAGCAGGTATCCCCAGGAACCTTAGCAGAAGATTTCAGGGCAGGACATGGAAGTTTGCACATTGTGTCCTGTCTTAGTCCATTACACTGGACAGTGTTACCCTATTACAGAAGTGCTATAGAGTTTTGCTCCTGACACAATTTTTACCTGTATTGTTACCTGCGTTTGAGAAATTAACTTTGGGAACTGGAGAAATGGCTCAGTAACTAAGAGCACTGTATGCATTTCAGAGGATCTAGCTTTCTTTCCCAGTACTCACACAGCAGCTCGTAACTTTCTGTATCTGAAACCTTCTTTTGCCCCCCATGGACACTAACCATTCATAAGAAAAACAGTATATATACATACTTGCAGGCAAAATACTCACAGGCATAATAAAACAAACAAATGAATGAAAGAATGAATGAAGTTGAGATTTTTTCCAAGGAGACTGGGATAATATGTTATCCTCACATGATACAGGCAGGAAAAGCTTTAAAATTTTCTTGCTTACTCTTAAATCACAGTATTGTTCGACAAACTTATTTTAAAAACTAAACTAAACTGTAAATATCAACGTGTGTTTGTAAGGACGCACTCAGTTTTTAATCTGCCATTACTTTTTTATTCTGCACAATGTTGATTCATCATGTGTTTGCTCTGTGTGAACACAGCTGCAGGTGCTGGGGCTATGTGGATTAATTTGAAGGTTGCGTTCATTTTCCAGTTACTGAACAGGACAATGACCTTTGGCTGTTTATTCTTAAATGATATTTGCACTGAAGATTTCATGCTTGGACATGACTGTTTGCACTCTGTGTTCTGTCTTACTTCATTGAATTACTAAAAGATGTTAACCTGTATCAATAGTTATAAGTCATAGATATTTATTTGTCTCTCTTCTGGAGGCCTAAAGTATAGGATCAAGAGGGTAGACATCTGAAAAGGGTCAGGTCTCTATTTCTCGGATTGCAATTTGTTGATAACTCTTCCCTCCCTCCCTGCCTCCCAACACACACACACACACACACACACACACACACACACACACACACACACAGGTACAAATGTGGTCTCACAATCTAGAAGGGCTTCTCTGGTCCCCAAACCATTCTTATCCATTGCTGTACCACCTATAAATTGAAGTCTGCTTCATATAAGCATATATCTCAGTACTGTTAAGGTGGAAAGCAGTTTACAAGATGAATTGTTAAGAAGTCACTATTGAATGGTAAGAAATGCCTTTAGAGAAGCAAAAAAAAGTGTTTAATAAATGAACCAGGTATCCCTGGGAGATTTCTGTTTTGATCCAGAATCCAAGTTATATTTCCACATGCCTGAATAAACTAGAGAAATAGTAATATGTTTTATTTCATGTTGAGTACATCAAAGAAATGATCCCATGGAAAAAACACATAGGTGAAAGGCAGACCTCCCTGTGAATGATCTGCAGAAATTTCCCACCTTCTGTGTGCAGGGGAACCCTGGAATTTTGAGTTCTGGAGAAGTATCTATCTGGCAAGCCTAAGGCTGAGGAATGTATATGGCAAATATGTTAGAAAGGAAAGAGCTTTACCAAGAGAACCTTTGAGGACTTGGAATACTTCTTCAGTCTTCATCTGAATGGCATGAGCTTCTGAGGAAGTGACCTGAGTTGTAGAAAAAATAAAACCTACAAGCACGTAAGAATGATCCTTGTAGTGTTCGTAAGCCCAAGATTACTTACTCTCCGAGATGTAAAACTCTTACTTCCAGAGTGATTAAAGCTCTATTACTTGACATGTTCAGGAGAGACCAGCTATAACTCTATGGAATGGTTAGTCCTAGACAGAGCAATGCTCTGGAAACAATGATAACTAGACAGTCATTCTTTCAAATGTCACATCATTCCAAGTACAGTTTCTGCATTCTAGTGCAGTGTTAAATGTTGCAAACTGACTATGAAATAAACAGACCATCAGCATTCTATGAGACAGTTTCAGGTTGACATATATAGCTGGTTTAACCGAGAGGAAGTACAATACTTGATAATATAATGGCTGTATGTTTTTCCAAATGAGATGAATAAGTTTACACCTATGTGATCAAGACACTCAACATTTCAATGCTCATTAAATCACTCGGAACCAAGGATAACAGTAAAATTTAAAAACCACATCAACAAAGCAGCAAGGACAAGCAATAATCAATATTACATCTAAAGCTATTCTAGTTAAAGACAGATGAAGAGTATCTATATACCCAGAAACAAAATGTCATTTGATGGACTTTGCTCTGTAAAAATTTAGAAGTGAAGGTATATAGAGATTTTCATAGTATCCAGTCTAAACACAGCTCTAAATACAAAGGATTGGGCTTAAAATCCCATCAGTAGAGATGGCAGGGATGGTTCAGTGGGTAAAAATGCTTAATGCTTGCTCTTCCAGAGGATTCAGTTTGGTTTTGGTGCCTTGTTGGGTGATTTTCAAACACCTGAAATTCCAGCTCCAAGAGATCTGACACCCACTCTGTCCAACAACTGCATCTCTACACAGGTGACATTCACTCACACAGATATCCATAAATAACAAAATAAAAGTAAATCTTTACAAAATGTCCTCAAGCTGTAGGAATGAAATAGTAGCTGAAAATATATCTCAATAGAGGGAAACAATGAACAGTAGAAATGTTAGGAGAGGAAGGTTGTGTTTGATTTGTATTGTTCTTTCTTTAAATATCTTCAAATTAAAATTGAATCTTCAGATGCAAATAATGTAAATATTGAATTATGTTTATAACATATATAGAAGTAGATCATATCAAAAATTGGGGGAGAGCTTTTGAGACAAAGTCGGGAATATAGGGTTGACATGTTCTTGTATGATAGTACTATATCAAACAGTGAGTAAATACTTAAAAGCTGTATGTGATGATATTAACGTGTATAGTGAAAGCTGCAAAGAAATAATTATAAAAGGTGTTACTACAGTTGGTGATCCTCAAACGGAATCATGAAAATTATTAATGTTATACAAATAAAAACAGAAGATAAATGCAAGTGCATATGTCTTAGTCAAATCATATGAATAATTAAAATGCACCCAATTAGGAAGGAAAGAATAACACATTTAATAAAAGGCATAATGAAACACATTCTCCCTAAGAGAAATTCATTTAAAAATAAAGACAGCATAGATTATAATAGCACGTGGAAACTTTATAGTGTGTTAACATAGACCCCAAAATCCTGAGGTAATTCTATTAATGTAACAGTAAGTAAACAATGTTAGTCGTGATTCGGGTTAGTTTTATCATAACACTCATGGCAACTGTATAAAACCAAGAAGTTAGAAAGAACCCAGGTGTCCCTCAACAGAGGAATGGATACAGAAAATGTGGTACATTTTCACAATGGAGTACTACTCAACTATTAAAACAAATGAATTTATGAAATTCTTGGGCGAATGGATATATCTGGAGGATATCATCCTTAGTGAGGTAACCTAATCACAAAAGAAGTCACTTGATAAGCACACACTGGTAAGTGGATATTAGCCCAGAAACTTAGAATACCCAAGATACAATTTGCAAAACACAAGAAAATCAAGAACTAAGACCAATGTATGGATACTTCATTCCATCTTAGAATAGAGAACAAAACTCCCATGAAAGGAGTTACAGAGACAAAGATTGGAGCTAAGACGAAAGGATGGACCATCCAGAGACTACTCTACCCTGGGATCCATCCAACTATTGCATATGCCAGCAAGATTTTGCTGAAAGGACCCTTATATAACTATCTCAAGTGAGTCTATGCCAGTGCCTGGCAAATACAGAAGGGGATGCTAATGGTCATCTATAAGATGGAACACAGGGACCCCAATGGAGAAGCTAGAGAAATTACCCAAGGAGGTGAAGGGGTCTACAACCCTTTAGGTGGAACAACAATATGAACTAACCAGTACCCTCACAGCTCATGTTTCTAGATGCATATGTAGCAGAAGATGGCCTAGTCAGCCATCATTGGGACGAGAGGCCCCTTGGTCTTACAAACTTTATATGCCCAGTACAGGGGAATGCCAGGGCCAAGATATGGGAGTGGGTGGGTAGGGGAGCAGGGCAGGGGATGAAGGAGGGTATAGGGGATTTTTGGTATAGCATTTGAAATGTAAATAAAGAAAATATCTAAGAAAAAAAAAACAAAAAAACAAGAACTTTAAATAGTCTGGTACTACAAGGAGCTAACAAGTCCACAATTAGCTCTGAGTTAATCTTTGTCTCTTTGTCTCTGTTCATCAGTGACAGCTCTTGGAAGTAGACAACTGGATCTGGCAGAAATGTGAAGTTGTATCAGAAAGTGGTAGCTTAAGCAAAACAATCCCACATAAACCTTACATTCCATCTACCAGGCCATTCCTAGCTACCTCCACAAAGGCATGTGTTAAAGACTGCATCCTGGCTCTTTGTATTATGGGTGGTGAATATCTTAACTGGCAGGCCATTAGAATGGGACTGGGTACTGGATCAGGGCTTAGAATGGGATGACAAATTAAAATGAGGCCATTGTCATGAGACCTCTTTAAATTTGGCCTGTGTCCTTATTAAGAGACTGGACACATGAAGTTATACCAGGTTTATATGAGCAAAGGGAGGTCCAAGAATCAACAGCCATTGTTAAGGAGAATGGACAGAACTAGAGAGGAAATAATCCTGATCATCCTTGTCTGATGCTCTCCTCTACACATTAATATAACAGGAAAGAGGCTTTCTTAATGATAAGGAAGTGAAGACAACTTGTATGGTCAAGTAGATAGATATCAAATTGAGGTGGGGCTGACCAAGTGGATCAATGGAGATTATACTTGCTAACTCAGCCGAAGGACCTGAGTGTGACCCATGGAGACCACAAGGATGTGAAGAGAGGACTGACATGTCCTCTGACTTCAATGTTCATTCCTCCCCACTCTCCCCATCCCCACATAAACATCATATATACACAGTAATAAATATACAATTTATTGGATGGATCCCCATGTGACGCAGTCTCTGAATGGTCATTCCTTTAGTCTCTGCCCAGAACTTTGTCTCTGTACCTCCTTCCATGGGTATTTTGTTCCCCTTTTAAGAAGGATAGAAGAAGAATCCGCACCCTGGTCTTCCTTCTTCTTGAGTTTCACGTGTTTTGCAAATTGTATCTTGGATATTCTGAGCTTCTGGACTCTGCCAGTGCTTGACAAATACAGAAGTGAATGCTCGCAGCCATCCATTGGATGGAGCACAGGGTCCCCAATGAAGAACCTAGAGAAAGTACCCAAGCTGAAGATGTTTGCAGCCCCCTAGGTGGAACAACAATATGAACTAACCAGTACCACCAGAGTACCCTGGAACTAAACCCCCAATCAAAGAAAGCACATGGAGGGACTCATGGCTCTAGCTGCATATGTAGCAGAGGATGGCCTGGTCAGTCATCAATGGAAGGAGAGGCTCTTAGTCCTGTGAAGGTTCTATGCCCCAGTATAGGGGAATTAGGAAAGGGGATAACATTTGAAATGTAAATAAAGAAAATATCTAATAAAAAATAATGAAAACCACAAAATAGATAGATAGATAGATAGATAGATAGATAGATAGATAGATAGATAGATAGATAGATAGATAGATAGATAGACTGACTTTTTCTTCTTTAAAATTATGGGTAAAAATGATAAGGTTAGGTTAGGTTAAAGGTTTAATTGAATGCCTAAAAGGCAATACAAGTTTGAAATTTGTTTCATGAAATGTACACATCATTTGTTAAACATTTCAAATACCTTGATTTTCAATGCTCTATTTATACCATATTATATTTTACTAATAAAAATTTAATAGCAAACAAAATACAATTTATCTTAAATTAAGGTATAGCTATACAATGGAATTCTACTTACAAATACATTAAGTACTAATTTCAAAAGAATCTATGAAGAGACCAGAAAAGTAATATGCATTGCATAATTTCTTTAAAATACAGGTATAAAAAGTGTCAGGGATTATACAGAGGTCCATGGTTGTTGCTTAGAGAATTAGGTGGTTGTATGTGGTGTGAATGATTAAGAAGGAAGTTGAGGAAGATCTCAGAAGATGGAAGGATCTCCCATGGTCATGGATTGGCAGAATCAATATAGTAAAATTGGCTATCGTGCCAAAAGCTATCTACAGATTCAATGCAATCCCCATCAAAATTCCAACTCAATTCTTCAAGGATCTAGAAAAGACAATTAGCAAGTTCATCTGGAATAACAAAAAACCTAGACTAGCGAAAACTCTTCTCAACAATAAAAGAACCTCTGGTGGAATCACCATGCCTGACCTCAAGCTGTACTACAGAGC
>LR750257.1:0-204857 GCA_902729485.2 Mus minutoides
TCTTCGATCCTATTCCATTGATCTACCTGTCTGTTGCTGTACCAGTACCATGCAGTTTTTGTTACGATTGCTCTGTAATACAGCTTGAGGTCAGGCATGGTGATTCCACCAGAGGTTCTTTTATTGTTGAGAAGAGTTTTCGCTAGTCTCGGTTTTTTGTTATTCCAGATGAACTTGCTAATTGTCTTTTCTAGATTTTTTTTAAAACATCATTATTACATTCAAAAGTCTGACCTCGTTTGCTGTCTTTATGTAATTACATTTTCTATTTAAGCTCATAGTCAGTATCATGAGATGAAAATGTTCAGATTATAAATCAGAAGAGATCTACACAGAAAGCTCCCCGGGCATGGTTACTGTCTCACTGTCCGTAAATACGAGCTCTATACAGTGGATACCCCTTTCCACACCTAAAGACTTTAGCCACACTTTCACCATTTTAGCTCTATACAGCAGATTACCCCTTTCCACACCTGAAGACTTTAGACATATTTTCACCATTTTGTTACTCATGCCAAAGGTTTTATTGGTGTGTCCGGAGCTCTTCTTGGGTTTAGTTGTCGACTTTACTGTTTTCCTAATCTCTTCTGCTCCTTTTTGCTTCAAAGCAATGCATTTATCATCTATTTTCAAAACTAAGTATTTATCCATCATTTATAGAGTAAGTTACTTCTTTGAATTGTTGCTTTAACAGTTGATTTACTTAAGGAAATGTGCTTGCCTTTGATTACTGTTGTGGCCACGTTCCATAAGTTGATAAATGTTCTCACTCTGTTTTATCTAACTGTCTTGATTGCTAATTTAGGTTCTCCTAACCCAAAAGTATTGGTTTCCTTCCCACTAATTAAATATTTTCCTTCGGTTTTCAATCAGTTTCCTACTTTATTATCGACCGCATTCATAGAATTTGACATACAACCTTCATTTGGGTTTCTTAATGGCTAATAAAAGAACAACTTTAAAAACAAACAAACAACAACAACAAAAGGCAGGCGGATTTCTGAGTTCGAGGCCAGCCTGGTCTACAAAGTGAGTTCCAGGACAGCCAGGGCTATACAGAGAAACCCTGTCTCGAAAAACCAAAAAAAAAAAAAAAAAAAAAAAACCCAAGTAAACTCCAGGCTGACCTGTCTCTAGATTCCCACCACTAGGAGTCTCAGATGAGAAGTGGCCACCTCCTGTAGCTAAGCAGGATTTTCAGTGGAAACTGTTTTTTAAAAAAAAGTCAAATCACAGACTCAGAAAAAGGAAGTCAGAGGTAGTAGAAAGTAGTGAGGTTGCAGGTCTCGGTGCGTTCAGGACACTAAAAATAAAATAAAATAAAATAAAATAAAATAAAATAAAATAAAATAAAATAAAATAAAGCACAAGGAATGGTATCTGAAAATATCAAATATCTGAACAGTTTGTGTGCTCCACTTCATATCTCCTCAAGCTGGGTGAAGGGCTCTCTTCCTAATGTCCTCAAGGAGGCTGTTTTCCTTTGTGGAAACTGTACTTGAACCTGTCTGCTCATCAGTTTAATGAGTCAGTTCATCTCAGTTAACGCCTCTAATTGGAACACAAAAATGCACTCTCGTATACACTCCTCAATCTCTTTCCAGTCCACTTTCAAGATTTTATTAATCTAGATTTTATAGGTGCAGATTACCATTCAGTTTTATGTTTGTTTATCTCACACGGGCCCTGCCTCAGAACGTCTGACAGGTCATTGCACTGATATGTAAGCATACGGATGATGACTAACATAAACCCAGTCCCATCCTTACCTGGATTTTGTCTCCTCTTGTTTTGTTCCTTCTTGCTTCCCATGCAGCTCAGACTGACTTCAAGCTTGCAATCCTCCTGTCTCAGCCTCCATTTTGCTGGGATTTCAGCCGTGTTCTGACCTCATAGTTTTAGTGTCCACAACTCCAATTTCGATCCTGACGTACCAACTCCTGCATTCTAAACTTCGTTTGCATCATTCATGTGGAATCTGCCTTCAAGAATTTTATCTGCAGGGGAGAGAGAGAACTCAGACTTTAAGGGCAGCTGCTGCTCTTGCAGTGGACCCAGACTGAATTCCTGGCACCCACGTGGCGGCTCACAACCATGCCTTACTCCAATTTGAGGGGATCTGGTGTTCTCTTCTAACCTCCACAGGCACTGGGGAAACACATGGTACACAGACATTCATGCAAAGAGACTCAACACACTCAAATACATTTTAAAAAATTAATCTAGAACAAAAGACTTTTTAAAAGAATCTTAGTTGCATGCGTTTTTACATTTTAGAATGTTACACTGAGGCGTGCGCAGTGGGCTCTGATCTTCATAGTTGAACAGCTTACCATAATTAATCTGGCTTTTCGAGAACCATGTTCCTTTTCCTCTCAACATTCAATTGATTCCATCAAACGCTGCAGAGTTATTAATGGTAGACACTGTGCGACTGCGTATGAACATAGACCGTATTTCCCCTCTCTTTTTATTACGTTCTGTTTACTTGTCTGCATGCCATAGCACATGTGTGGATGTCAGAGTCAGTACTCTTCTACCATGCGGCTCCCCAGAAATGAACAACACTGCAGCTTCCCCTGCCAAGCCAGCTCGCCAGCCCTATCTATCTCCTTCCTCTAACCACAGTACCGTTCGTACCTCCAGTCAACCTTTTCCACCTCTCCCCTCCCTCCCCTCCCAAGCTCCTATGTCTACCAGAGAGAATTTGTCTTTCTATGTCCGGCTTACTTCACTTAATGTCTCCAGGCTCATCCAAGTTTCCACAAGTGACAGGATTTTTTTTTTTCTAACAACGGGTTATCAGCTCGGCTGGGTGGCACACATTTTAAATCCCAGCACTTGGGAAGCAGAGGCAGGTGGATTCTTGTGAATTGGAGGCCATCCAGGTCTACAAGGTGATTTCATGGACAGCCAGAGCTACAAAGTGAAACCATGTCTCAAAAAGAGAGAGAGCCGGGCGTGGTGGCGCACGCCTTTAATCCCAGCACTCAGGAAGCAGAGGCAGGCAGATTTCTGAGTTCGAGGCCAGCCTGGTGTACAGAGTGAGTTCCAGGACAGCCAGGGCTACACAGAGAAACCCTGTCTCGGGGAAAAAAAAACACACCAAAAAACAAACAAACAAACAAACAAAAGAGAGAGCCTGGGCTTCACATAGCCTCAGCCGGGCTCAGACTTATCATGTGGCAGAGGATGATTTTGAGCCTCCACCTCCTACGCAGTGTTGAGGACAGGGTTGACAAGCACGCTAGACAAGCCCTGTACCAGCTAGGCCACGCCCCCAGCCCCAGCTGTCATCGCATTATGAGTCTGCAAACTCCTGTCTCCCAGCAAGCAATGTCTTTGTGAAGAGTAGCAATGTTTGAGCCCACACCCTGTTCTCTAGGTACTCACTCCCGTGCTTTTTCCCTCCTGCATTCTGCTAGAGTCTTTTCATTCTGTCCAAGGTTTCTGATCCCAAGTCTAGTGTCTGCCTCATCTGCCATTAGTTCCAATTAGCAAATGCTTAATTAAGATCCTTTCAAGCTATCTCTTTCTTAACTATTTTACTTTTTTGTTAATTGTTCCGCTGATTTGGGTGCTGGAAACTGAAGTCATAGCCATGTGCTTGTATACCAAGTATACACTTCCGCACCGTTCTCCATCCTCCCACCAGACCATTCATATAAATATAGTGTATTTGCTTTATTTCATCTTATTTATCTAACTATAATTTATATTATATTATATTTTCTAATATTTTAATATCAATTAAAATTAGTAACATATGGTAATATATTTTATGTTATATAATATGTAACAAACAATATTATATATCTTATATAATTTGATTGCATATAATTAAATTACTATGTATTCAATATATTATAATATATAAATTTTATAGAATCATTATAATTAAATTTTAATTAATTTTAATATAATTTAAAGTATTTAATTGTATTTAAGATTGTATTTGAATTATATTAAATATAATTATATATATTATATATAAGGATATATATATATATTAGGTTTGGCAATTTTGTTTTGTTTTCTTTGATTGGCTTTTGTTTTGTGTGTGCATGCATGTGTGTATGTGTGTGTGGGGGGGGTGGAGCTGTGCACATCTACACAGAAGTTATCTATGAGCACCAAGTTCATGCAGTCCCTGTGGAGACCAGGAGGAAGCATCAGATCCCCTGGAACTGGAGCTATAGGTAGTACCAGATGTGAAAGATGGGAACTGAACCCAGGTCCTCTGGAAGAGCAGCAGAGCTCTTAATCTCTGAGTTCTTAACCCCTCTAGCCTTCACAGTGCATTTTAATTACAGAAATAGCTGATATCTGTTAAAAAAAAAAAAAAAGTATGCCCCATCCCAGGTTCTCTGCTAAGAGCTTCACGGGTTCTAGTTTACTTGTGATGGAAACTCCGTTAAACCAGCATAAGACTGAGGAATAAGAGTTCTTTGCCTCTGTTTTCTGCCTTGTCGGTGCTGTTCTGTGCTGCTTCTAACGTTTACTTGTTTGAGACAGGGTCTCACCATATAACTATGGCTGGCCTCCAACCCAGAGATCCACCTGCCTCCATCTGGCTTCCAATGTTGATTTTAATGTTGCCTTTTAAGGTTCAGTTTTTAAATGTTATCTCGCTTTTTTTTTTGTTTTTGTTTTTGTTTTGTTTTGTTTTTCGAGACAGGGTTTCTCTGTATAGCCCTGGCTGTCCTGGAACTCACTTTGTAGACCAGGCTGGCCTCGAACTCAGAAATCCGCCTGCCTCTGCCTCCCGAGTGCTGGGATTAAAGGCGTGCGCCACCACGCCCGGCTTAAATGTTATCTCTCTTTTTAACGTTTCTGACCCAACTGCTCCCTTCATGCCATGTGTTTATATAACACCTCCTGTTTCATGCCTTGTCTTATGAGCGGCAAATTTTGCTGTATTTTGCTGAAGGGGTAAATTTGGGGTGTTCTTAGCTGTTCTTCAAGTTTCCACAATCTGTTTCAACCTCAGTTCTCCCACAGTGCGAGAACTGTGTTCCCTGTTTGATGACGTAGAGTTTCTCAGAAGCCTAAGCGCTCCTGTTTTCCATGTTTATCTAAACTGCTCCAAGGAAGGGGCGGGGCATGGAAGGAAGGGCGTGGCAAAGGCTGATACAATGTACTTTTCTGGTTCACAAAATGTTTGGCTGCTCTTTGCTGCCCACCTGGCTCCTATTTGAACCCCTAACCTCTGCCACAAAGCTGATTGGTTAGGACACGCTTTAATTGTCTTTCCAACTCTCCAGCACTTTTTTTTTATCTGCTCTACGTCTGATGACTCCTGAGAGGCGAGGCCATCCAATTACAGCACTGAGACAAGCTCACTTTCCCAAAGAATCCAGGTGAATAGTGAACTCATTCTCCAATCCCTGAGTTGCCACGTGTCCCAGGATCCACCACTCCCCAAAGCCAGCACTGCATCCCGGTGTGCAAACCCTGCTTTATGTGCTTTCTTGGTCAGTGATCCTGCCACGCTGCCTCTATGCTGGCAAAAGAGCGGTTCGCGGCCCTTACTCTATGAATCAAGTTCACCCTCAATGGCCTAGAATAGCACAGATGTTGCAAATCTGTGTTGAAACCTTCGCCCAGATTGATAGTGCTTACTGGGTGTGATGCCGAGAAGAAACTGGGAAGGGTCTGGAGGTGCGCTAGGTCATCCCATTTATGGTGGACTGTTACTGACGTCTAGTGCATAGAAAACAGGGATCCTGCAATACATCCCACAAGATGGATTCCCCATAGAAAATAATTATCCAGCCCTGGGTGCCAGTGGAGCTAAGTTGAAATACACAAGGCTTCGAAGCCAAGCAGGACTATTTGTCTTCTTGAGTCTTTGACAGGCAACAGGAACCAGACACTCACAGAGCCCCAGGACTTACCCCTGACTTCTGCAAACAGGACTCTCTTCTCACCTTTCACCTTAAGTCAGTCACACTTACATTCCATATTCTGTGGGCAACCCCAGACCTACTCCCAAAAGGCAAGAGATTGTGGATTTTGGAAATGGGGTGGTGATTCTGTCCCTCAGAAAAAGGTGAGCAGTGAAAAACTCAGTCCCCAGACCTGACCCAGGGAGGAAGCCTTCAGAGACAGGCTTTTCTCCCCAGATCCTTCCACTCAGCTGGTGTTTTGCATTTAAATGACAGGGGGCTTGCTAAAGAGAAACCATGGCTGGTCCTCTCTGTGAGGAGGAAAGTTGTCTCCTTTCTGAAGTGGCTGCATTAATGTCATGTCATTATACCGTATTGCTGCACAGGTTAATATAATTGGGTGTCTATGTGTGAGCAATGATCCGTGCCGTGTTACTGCTCTGAAACAAATGACATTTAACCAGCCGGCCTGTAAGGCTCCTTGTTATCTACATGGTGAGCAATTGGAACGGAGAAGGAATCCTCTCGGTGAGCAACTGATGAATTAGTTGTTGGGTTTCCTCGACAGCCTGGATTTATAAGAGTGCAAGTCTAACATAATTTATTAGATCTATAAACAGACAGATACCATGTTTTCACCGAGATTACATCTTGTCACCTTCAGATATTGTGGCACTGACAGCCCTGTTATAAGTTAATTTCATTATTCTGATAAGGTATTGTTCCCCAGGGCTTTGTAGGTAGGTAGGTAGGTAGGTAGGTAGGTAGGTAGGTAGGTAGGTAGGATGTCTCTTCCCCATCCAAGATATTTTCATGTTTAACCGGAAAGGAAGCAGGTACTCTTGTGCCAGCCTATATCTGGTAGCTTGTCTGAGCTGTCACTGCTGACCTTATTAAAGGCAAGAACAAAATTGGAAGAGGAACTCGCGTGTGGTCCTGACCTGGGTGTTACAAAAAAGGAACTCAAGCAAGGGCACAGCATGGAATGGGGGCTCGTCGGGGATCTTCTGCATAGAAAACTCAGTCAAAAAGCTTTACCTCATGGATTTTCCTACAGGGTATCTGTCCCTCTGCGGACCTCTACCAACCCATGCCATGGGAGAGTTCATTGCATGTTCACCTACCACCTTTTTTATTCTCATAAGGACCTAAGAAGAATATATGATTACTACTGTGTTCCACCTTGTAATGGCACAGAAAGGGAGGATAAAACGGGATGCTTAGAGTCACAATTGAGCAGAAGAACTTCATCCCCAATTACTGTTGACTGTAAATAGGCGTTTCCCATTGGCTTAGGCTCTCAAGTGGGTATAGAGCTCTACAAGAACTTCTAGTAGCCTGTCTAGAGTGACCCTTACAGAGTTACTCTCAACTAAATATCCTGCCATGTACAAAGAAACAGGTGCACACTGACTCTCAAACTTCTCACCAAAAGGCTATCTGTCTGGCTCACCAACATATGCCACTGAAGGTCACTGGCTGTCCCAAGAGCTGCTTGTAGACAGGGTGCTAGAGCTCTATGCCAAGCCAAGAGAGGTCAGGAGAGTGGGAAAGTCCCATTTACAGGCAGTAAATCGGGGTGAAGTCCTTCTGGGTGAAGTCCCTTTGGGTGAAGTCCCTCTGGGTGTAACACTGTGATTCTAGGCACTGCACTCTATTGCCCCTTTCTGTGCCACTGGCAGATGAAGCACAGCTGTAATCATATTTTCCTCTTAGATCCCCATGGGAATAAAATGAGGCCATGAGCACACAAAGATGCTTTGTAAGTTAAAGGAGTCTTAGAAGAGAGGGTTCATTGATTAGTATTAACATAAGAGGTAATTTTTATATGGAATGGATATATTTTTATATCCATATATATTTTATAATAAAACATACCAGCTTTGAATTTTAAGAACTCAAATATAACAATTTCTTTCTTAGTAATCTAGTGAGGATGGATTTAATTTCCCCATTTCTGGGATAAGGAGATGGCTTCATGGGTGAAATGCTTGCTGTGAATGATGAAGATCTGGGTTCAGATCACCAGCTCCCATGTAAAAGCTATGCCACACACAGCAGCAAACACCTGTAACCCTGGTGCCAAGGCATAGAAACAGGGGGATCCCTGCAACTTGCCGGCCAGTCAGCCTGGGTAAAATGTTGAGCTACAGGTTCAATTAGAGACTGCATCTCAAAAAATAAAGATAATAAAGTGGAGCATATCACACACACACACACACACACACACACACACACACACACACACACTATTCTTCTTCATTTTATGGATGAAGAAACTGAGGTTCTTGGCAGTTACTCGGAGTTGTTCAACTAGCTATGGACTTCTAACTCACAGCTAAGCATCCCTGCAGTTACAATTTGCTTTGAAAATGCCAGTTCCATCTGTCAGTGCAGTGTCTTAGGGTGATCTGCCATAGCATGCTGAGGAGAGAGACATTTAGGATGGAGTCATTGGAAGTCTGTGGTACAGAGCTCTAGAGACCTGGCTGTATTTGCGTCCAGGGCCAGAGGCAGTGGTTGGAGTCATTCATAAGTCCCCTGTGCCTCACAGGGAGAGAAGAAATGAAAACCATCACAGGCACTGCTGAGTGGCAGTTCCATAACAGGCTTGAACCCCAACCTCTCGGCTCCAGCTGGGAACAGCTCAGCCAAGCACATCATTGACTCCTGGAGTCCGGGACCCTGAGATGTGCACATGGGTTTGGAGGTCACACAGTCCGGCCCCTTATTTTACAGATGATGGGGTTACATTCCAGAGAGGAATAGGAGTTTTTATGAGGTCACATACAGTGGTCCAGGGGTAAAATCGGGGCTGGAACTGGGTCTCTTGGCTCAGAAATCTTTCTGACACTGGGCACCCCATCAGGCATACCTCTTATTGGATGCTTTTTTTTTTCTTTTTTCAGATCCAACAAAACATGAGAACCATCAAAATACCAAGTATACATACAATCTGTGTCTCTGCAAAGACCTGTGAATTCTATGCCACTTCAAGAGGCTCCCGCAACAGCCAAACACATACCCAGCCACCCCACATCACTGCAGCCCTGAAACTCTCACCCTCACCTACTGTACCTTCCACTCCCCCAGCTCCTTCTCTGTCCACAGCCTAGTCTTGCTATTGAGATTTAATGCCAGATAATGTGCTGCTTCTCAGAATCCCTTTTCTCATTACAATTTCTTTCCAGACCATTCTGCCAACGGCCGCACTCATAAATGTTTTCCAGTCTCACCTGACTCTCAAGACCCTCTCCTAAGGACTTTGACCCCATTCTTTAAAGGGCTTGGGATAAGAAGAGAAGCAAATTTTTCAGAACTAGGATAATATCCATATCAATTTCCTTATTTATTTATTTATTTATTTATTTATTTATAGAAAACCCTCTGTTAGACTGAATTGATTCTGAAATGTCTCCGACAACCACACATTTTGAACACTAGGTCTCCAGACTGTGACACTATTTCAGCTTGCAGGGCCTGGCTGGCTGACGCAGGTGACAGGAGTAGGTCTTTAAAAGTTATGTCATGGGGTCAGAGAGATGGCTCAGCAGTTAGGAGCGCTGACTGCTCTTCCAGGGGACCCTGGTTCAATTCCCAGCACCCACATGGCAGCTCACAGACTGTCTGTGACTCCAGTTCCAAATGGTCTGGCACCCTCATACAGACGTGAATGAAGGCAAAACACCAATGTGCATAAAATTAAATGAAGCTAAGTTTAAATAAAACGTCAAGCCTGTGCATGAGGTCATGCCTATGCCTAACTCTGCTTCAAGGTGTGAGTTGCTGCTGCTGCATGCTTTCAACGCTAGGCCTTCCCCACCACAACAGACTGGAATCAAAACCATGACTCAGAATAAACCTCCCCCTAACCCCCACCTCCACCCCGCTTAAGCTGTATCTGTTGCATATTGATCACAGCAATGCAAACCTTTCCTGACACTTGATCCTCCTCCACCAGAGGATGGGATCTGTTGCTGACCAAGTAGCTCCTGAGGGTGGCAGTGAGGTGGCAGTGAGGTGGCAGTGAGGCCTTGATTGGCATGTCTCTCTTGCTAGAAGGAGCCTGGGCCTGGCCTCTATTTGTGACTATGCTGCTGCTACTCAGCAGGGTGTCAGCTACACGGCCACAGGCACAATACACATCAAGTCAGCACGGGGGGGGGTGGGGGGGGTGGGCGGGGGGGGCACACACAGATATTCTTAGCACCTCCTCATCTACACCCTGCCCCAAGGTTGAGCTTCTCAGGGAAGATAGGAAATTCTGGGAGCCCTTGGGAAGGCCAAAGAAGTTGTGACTGTAATTAAAAGAGTGAACTCTTTCTTGCAGGGTGAGTTTGGAGGAAGATACTGAGTAAAAATAGCCTTATATGACAGGGTATATACAGACATACACATCTATGAATGCAGAAACAATTGATTGAAAAAAGACAGGCTATGAATTCGAAGGAGAACGATGTGGGTGTATCAGAGGCTTTGGAGAGATGATATAATTAAAATGCAAATCCCAAAATAAATTTTAAAAAAGATAGCTGTTCATTCACATCACCCAACCTGCTCAGGAGAGATCTTCTGCTACCCACAGCTCAAAATAGGGGCTGGAGATGGCCTCCTTTAGCTGGCTGCAGTCAAATGCTCCTCTCCCTACCCTGCTCCCCATGGTTTCTCCAGTTTGTGGAGCTCCTGCTTAGATCCCGGAAGCCGGTCAAGAAAGAGAGGGACAATGGCTGCTTTCCTCAACCCTGTGGAAGGACAATTTATAGAAGGGAAGGACTAGTCAGGCCCAGTGTTTTAGAAGATTTGAGGCCACCAGACATGGCAGTGAGAGAGACTGAGAAATCAGTCTAGAAGCTGAGGCAGGTATAGCTTCAAACATCCATCCCCAGATATAATAAAAACAAGTAAATCTTTTAAAAATTTATAAATGAATGTGTACAAATTAAAAAGAGAGAAATGGGCTGTAAGACAGCGAGCTGGGGCAAGGGGTAAGAATACTTGCTTTGCAAATACGGGGCTGAGTTCAGATTCCTAGCACTCACATAAAGGCTGAGTCCAGCTTTGCACGCTTTTAACCCCAGCATTGGTGGGGGATGGAAGCACTGGCAGGCAGATTCTTAGAGCTGGCCAGCTACCAAACAGTGAGTTTCTAGTTCAGTAAGGAACCCTGTGTCAAGAGAGCAATAGGAGAAGACACCTGAAGGCCTCCTCTGGCCTCTGAATGCAAATACATAGAACACATACACAGACACCCATGTGCATACAGCAGACACAGAAACACACATACACATGCATATACACACATACACACACTATATACACAGACAAGACATGGAATTCGAGCCCTATATATCAGTTTAAATTCTCTAGTAACCACATTTTTAATAGCATAAAGAAACAAGTAAAATTAACTTGATGATATATTTAATTTAGCCCAATAAATCAAAAATATTATTTCAACATATAATCAATATAAGCATATAAGGTATTTTACATTCTCTTTTAAAACTATACTATATTGTATCTGTAGTTGGAGCTAACCTCACTGTAAAATCCTTGCTCTCTACCTCTGGCTGGTATCTAACGTATTGGAGCACACCGTTCTAGAATGCCAAGTCAGCCTTCAGCTTGACAATCCTGCCTGACAAGTGGTGAATCTTAAGGGATCAAAGGGGAAATGAAGACATACAAGGTCAGGTGCGGGAAAGAGGGATTTCATAAGCCAGAGGGTGTTCACTCAGCTCCACAGTCCCCCCGCCAACAAAAAGCAAGGTGTGCTACAAGGTTCCGGTAGAACATTCTCCAGCTGGGAGGACCCTGGAGTGGCTGGTTTCATGACTGCCCTCCGGAAATGCTGTGCTTAGAGCCTGGAAAACAGAACAGTTTGAAATGAATCCAGACTTTCAGATGCCTGATCCCCGCACCCCATCTGCCAAGCACCAGGAGCGAGGCAGATGCTGGGAACACATCTGTCAACCTGTTCCAGATACTTTCTGGCCCTCCCCCACGGAGCCTCTGCCCGCCCCCTGGAAGAAGACTATACTCTCTGGGGTTACAATTCCTGGTGCCCACTGGGGGGCATCCTGGCGCATCCCTAGAGGTAGCTGCTGCAGACGGTGGACTCCTGTCCTTAGAGAATGACTCTGCTGCTGCTCTGCGGCTCTCCGTAGCCCCTCCCCCAGCCCTCTGATGAAGCCTTCTTCTGTAGTAGGAAATGGGGTGCAGACCCCAGCAGCGACCTGACCTGCTATCTCTACAGTCAAGCCAAGTTCTCTGTTGGATGGCAAACTCGCTTCTGCATCCTTTTGCTATTCTACAACACACATCATAAAGATGTACTGGGGACATGTGCTACTCCTGACAAGCAAAGTGTAACAGCTTCTGTGTAGAATCAGATGGGGGCAGGGATATGAGGATAAGAGAGCTCCATTAGCACAGAGAGGGGGAGGCTGGCGTCCACGGAGAAGTCCTTTGCCAATTCTCTTACCTCCTATGGGCCTCTATCACTGGGGGTTCAACATGATCCTCAATGTATACAACGTGCATGAATTAAGGAGATTGTGCAAATATGGGCGCTTTTTATATGCCCAAACAACTACATGCCGTCACAAAGCTCATGGTATCTTATTCTCCTGCTTCATAAAGCCATTTCCTCCGTTCATGGACCACTACTACAAGGGCTGCTGAATAACTGCAGCCAATCAAACAGTTGAGGAAAGAAGTCAGTGATGAGGGGTAAGGGCAAGCAGGGAGAAGCCAGAGCAGACGGAGAAGCTGTGTCCCTGTGTCTGTCCATCTGGCGAGTCTTTCCATGCATCATCTCTGGTACCTGGGGCCAGACAAAGTGTCAGGGAACTTGGGCTGGAAAAGGCTTTTGTTAATTCTTTATTTCTCCTCTTAAGCCATCAAAGAGCTTAGACATCGGAGAAACGCGGACACCATATGTGGAAATGTTCGCTCTGATATTGATGTTTTCCTTGTAAAAGCACATTGTTTTATGTGTGGGTGGAGAAATTCTCTGTAAACTGTTAAATATGATGCAAATGCTAATTTCTCTGCAATGCCCTGGAAAGGAACTCTCCGGGAAGTGCATCTCAAGGAAGGCCATAAAAGAAAATGGTAAAAAATAAATTAGAGAGAAATGCGGACGGCAGCATACGGTGTGTATTTGCCAACATGCAGCCATGTGTCCCCTCTCCAAACCCTAGCCCCAACAGGAGGGGATCTACATACTGCATGACAGTTGCCACCAATTTCCAGCAGCCACCCACCAACTTTGACAACTTGCAGGAAACAGTATGCCAGTTTGCTTAAACACAAGTGCATGTGTGTGCGCGCACACACACACACACACACACACACACACACACACACACACATTTTGTAATCACCAAGCATTTTTCTTCTTGTAATTTTTTTAAAAAATAAACTTTGGAATTAATCGTGAAAAGAAGAGATGTGAATGAAACGATAGGGGTGTGCCTTAAAAACCTATCCTTGGGCTGCAGAGAGAGCTGTCAATGAAGTAAGGACCTGAGTTCAATCCCCAGGATCCATACAGGGAAAGCCCAGCATGGTGGTAGGAACTAAGTAAGCCTAGTCCTGGGGATGTGAAGGCAGGCAGATCTCTGGGGCTCTCAGGCCAGCCAGGCTAGCCTATCCTGGCAAGTCCCAGACCAGTAAACGACCCTGAGTCAAGAACAAGACAAAGCAGACAGTCCCTGCAGAATACCAGGAGTTGTCCTCTGGTTTCCACATACATGTACACACACACATACACACACACCACATATACATAACACAACATACATAAACACAACCACACGCACATACACGTGCACGCCACACACACATACTGCACACATAAATTATTCTACATTGTTCACTGTCCAGTCAGACTCCCAATAACCAAACTTTTCTCTGCAAACCTCAGCTGCATTTTGGCCGTGCTTCAAAAGAGGCCGGTATCTTGGACCCCAAGCCTCTTTCTCTGTCAGTAGCTTTATCGGCCCCAGCACTTCGTGAACCAATCTCGGCTTCAGATTTAACCATAACTTAGATTCCATCACACACAAAGGAATTCAAATCCCAGGGTCATGGGGCTATTTGTGGAATGAATATTCCTACCTTCTTTGCAAATGCATGATGTATGAACTGTATATATTTCTTTGATAAATTGTTTTTAAATATTTCCTCCTTTTTATTAATTGAAGAGGAGCCTCATGTATCAATGCCATTTTCCCCTGTTTTTCACATAAATTATTTTCTTGCAATGTTCGTTTGTATTATTATTGCCGATATTAAGGCAGAGACTATTTTTGCCTTGTAAACAAGATTTTGCTTACAGCTAAATGAAAAGAAGTGAAGTTAATCACATTGAAATAATAGGTTTAAAAAGGTAATTCAGTGGTATCGGAATGAAGTTTAATCTTCGGCAATAGAAGCCGTGCTGAGAGAAATGGCAGAAAAGCTTGTTCTGTAATTAAATGGTATTTATCATTGGCAGGTCAGCCCTGCTGGGTGAGAGGCTCAGGACTCCACAGAGAAGAGACTCAGGCAAACGTGGTCCATAGCAGAACAGGAGAGGGCTGGAAGGGAGAGGGGTGTGCAGAGATCCCTCCTAGGATCAGGCTGTCTCACCCTACACATGTGCATCTCGATGTGCAGCCAATCCCAGCGCTTGGTAGGTAGAAACAGACAGATCAGAAACTCCATAGTAAGAATGAGACCTGCCTGGGCTATGTGAGACTCTGATGAAAGTGAAAGAAAGAGGAAAGAAAAGACATACAGGGTGAGGAGAGAGAGAGAGAGAGAGAGAGAGAGAGAACATCTTTTGGGTCAGCAAGATTCTTTAGTGAGAACGGGCGCTTGTGCACAGGCCTGAATTTGAGCCCTGGATCATACAAGGTAGCAGGAGAGAAGCAGCTCCCAAGCGTCATCCTCTGTATCATGCCACACATGTATCATGGTCTTACTCAGACACACACAGACACATACACACACACATATGAACAAGTAAAAAGAATGTAAGGTGGATGAAGTAGCTTGAGCTTCTAGTTTTAGTGCTAGGGAGGCAGAGACAGAAGAATCCCTGGGACCCAATGGGCAGCCAGCCTAGCTGAATTAACAGAGTGAGAAACACTGTCTCAAACCCAAAAGTAGAAGGCGTTTAAAAATGACAGCCAGTGTTGGCCTCTGGCCTCCACACACGTGCATTCTCATACATACATGAACCTGCACACACACACACATACACTAAACTACATGTGCTTAAACACAGGGAGATTTGGGGTCATATACTGCAGCAATAGCCTCCCTCCTTTCATTTAAGAAATAGGAATAAGCACCTCTCTTGGAATTGGTATGATAACCAGGGACATGGGGTGTAACATGCCACATGCCAGGCCTAGCATCGTGGTGGCACTCAATCTAATTATAATCACTCTGGTGAGCTTTCTGGCCTCAGGCAAACCCAACTGAACTTCTGTCACTGATGGCCCTCAAGCATCCTTCTGAGGATGCAGCTGGCTCATCCTCTCAACACCAAGTCTCTTGGAAGCTGAGAGCATCTCCAAAGACGGGCCACGTGGTGACTGGAAGAAGATTCACAATAGCTTTCTGCAATATGTGGTCAAGTCCAGGAACAAAGCAAGTCACTCAACCAAGCCCCGTCCTAGGTTTCTACCTTCAGATTTCTGATGTCCTCCTAGAGCTGAGACCATCAATGGCATACAGTTCGGCTACACTAAGACCAGGTAGTCCATGCATGCTTCAGATTCAGATCGTGGATTTACCACTTAGATCAAAAAGTGCATTTGTTATAAGGAAGGATAGATAGAAATGTGGGAGGACTTACCCATGTCTGCTGTAGGTAAGATGAAGTTAGGTAACTCAAGGTGACTCTAAGTTGACAGAGACAAAGTCTTCTTCTTCATCCTATACCTCTTCAACACCAACATCTATTGGTCCTTTTTTAGAGACTGTTGGCCCTTGAACTTCCATGACAGCTCTTTGAAAGGATCACCAGGGACCCTGCCCTGATAAACAACAAAAATACCCAGCAAAAGATGGCTTGTCCTGGGGAAGGACCTTCTAGTATTTCACTCCAGCAATGTCAAGCCATTTGCTAGTAGGGACTTCAAGCCGCCCCAAGGTCCCTTCATTGAGTTCCATTTCGGTAGGGCCTGTTTAACTCTTATAGGTTCAGGGACTCACCAGAACCAACACACTCCTCCATTGACCCAGGTACTAAAGAGTTCAGCAACACAGGGACAGCTGAGCCTGGCACTCTGCCAGGTTACAGCTCTAGGAAGCTCCAATTGGGGCCTTTTTATTGGCTTTTCCCTTTTATTAGTGTTCCGGAGCAAAGTGTCTGCAGCCAAAGTTATTGAATTTTCACTAAAACCTAAATACATGCATGACCCTTTTGTACTTCCATGTTCAAGAAGGTAAAGGCTCCCAGCTGGCATCCCCTGCATCTTTCCATATCTCCGCTCATTATAGGCTGTAGTCCAAAACCAATAAGAATTAAATAAATGCCCCACCGAGAGCTCTGCTTTAGAGAATTGTCTCCTTGCCATGCAGATGTGGGCTGCCATGCAGATGTGGGCTATCTCCAAACAGCACCAATGTCTTGTATTTTATTTTAATTGGGGGTGGGGGGAGGGGAGGAAGGGAAGAAAAAAATTAAAATCCAAAATAGTACCAGGAAGGAAGTGTTTGCATGGGCGAATGTTTGATTTCATTTTTCTCCCAGCATGCCCTCTTCTTTCATCCAGTAATGGGCTCTCCTCAGCTAATCTGTCCTAAAACGCTGCAGGTAGAGATGTGTATTGATACAGGCTGGCATGCAACCCGGTTTCCACAGACCATCGAAAGCACATAAATAGTAAATTTCGCTTGATGGCTACTTATGAATGCAGCTCCACTCTGAGCGTTTCTACATAGAGAGGTTTTGCCAGATGGGAGATAAGTCTTAACGTTATGGATATATATGGAAGAAAACATTTGGTTTCTATTCTAAATGACTGATACAGGCTGTCTCAATGATTGCATTTTTTAGGGCAAATCACCAAATTGAGCATCAATTACTTTGCTTTTTAGCAGTTTAAAAAAGTTTGCTTTTCTTAAAAAAAAAAAATTCCCTGAGATCTCACAGAAACATTCCATCCCTCCTTTTTCAGCAAAACAAATGACTCTTGTAATTTTCCAAGAACTTGACCACAGTTCTCACAGACTCACCCTATGCCCTGAAACCACAAACCCAACTTCCCAGCAGCTGACAAGTTGGGGTCCCCAACACAATACCCACAGATATTTGTTTCTCCAGTCCTCCCAGGAACTGATATTATGGCTGGACAGAAAAGGGAAGGTGGGGAGTGGGACTTACATCCCCATTATGCAGATGATAGAGATGTGCAGGAGGAGGAGATATGCACTCTCCGGGGTTTTATGGTCCATCCATGAAGCTGAAATAGGAAATCAATGCCTGAGTCCAGACTGGAGCACTGAATCCTTCCACATAATCGGTTTTTTTCCCCTTCCTCCAGTCCCCAGCCCCTCCTCTATGGGAGCCTTTACATTGCCTTGCTCATTTAGAGCATAATTGAGACTCTACTTGTATTTATCATCCTTCCCCTTCCATTGATCATTGCTAATTTCCTGGCTCAGTGCCATCCGGGGAACTGGGTTCTCTAACCCCAGCAGAGGGACAACGGAGAGACGGAGAGGGATTTGTGCTTCGGCTCACAAACCAAGGGTGGTGTTGAGGAGCTGAAAGGGGGTCCCTTCCACCTCTGTGTCAACCCATTCAGATTTAAGAAACCATCTTCCCCATTTCCAGAGCCCTATTTGCCACCTCTGAGAACATGACCTATATGCCTTCCCCACTGCAGACAAAAAAATGTTGGAACCATAAAGGAAACGGTCCCTTCCCCCACAGGTGCAAAACAAGTGGGTGGGCAACGGCAGCTGTGTCTCCAAGTAGCCAGATGTGACAGCATTACGTCTGTCTGCAGTTTCTCTGTTCAAACTGAGTCACTGGCTCCTCCCTCATGCCCGAGAGCATGTGCCAAGGAGAAATTCAGAACCACAGAGTCCTGCCTCCCTTGCTCCAGATGCACCAACTAGAAACAGGGCAATTGTATAACGTGCAGGAGCTAAAGCCCCCAACTTAGAGGAGTGTATGCCCAAAAATTTAAAAGTAACCTAACAGGAAAAGATCTGGGAAAAAGAGCTCCTAACACAGTATCCCAACCGCGTCACACCATATAAGGGTCAGGGGAGCAATAATCACGTAATGAACACGATAGAATTGTCAAACCTATATGAAATCAGCTTCGTACATTGTGAGCCACAGGTAACATCTCTGTTTGCTCTATAGCAAAGTGAAATGTGATGTTCCCAGCAAAAGACAATGAGAGCAAAGGAAGAAACTGCTCCAAGTGGGATGCAGGTTCCCATCGCACGTCTCGTGGTACTGCCGTGGCAATGCGATGTCAATACCAAAGGTTCAGAATCCAGATCAAGCAGGGCATAAAGGTTTGAGAGCAACAGCGAGCCAAACACCTGTGGCAGCCCACAGTGAGCTGATTTATTGAGTTTTCAGAAAATCTACAAGCTGATTAGCCTCCTGTTGGTAACTTTGAAATGGCCATCACAGTAACATTTACTTCCTGGAAATGGGCACACGCTATACTTCAAGACTTGGAAGTGTTTTTCTTCCGAGACTGTTTACGGATATTCTTAGAGTTGGAAAATTCATCTAAGAGCTGTCAATAGGATGGCTGGATTCACTTTGATAGTTTTCTCTTACTGTCTCCAAACTTCTGAAGCCCCTGGTTTTCTAACAGGTTTCCAAAAGCAACCTGAATTCCTATTTATTTAAGGCCCACCAAGGAAGGAAGGCAAGGAAAGAATGAGCCTAGTAGATCCACACTCCTTACCCATGGTCTGTCTTGGCCTTGAGCTGTTGTGAGTAGCATTTCCTTTATGGTCCCGTTGATCAAAGAGTCCCGCTGTTCCAAAAGCTTAGCTCAATCCTGGCACTACTTCTGGAAATAACTATTTCTTTTATTCTTCAGAGATGATGACTTATATAAGGTCACACAGTGAGTCCCCAAGGCTGTAAAGATTTTGGATCCCGGATCCAGTTTGTTGTGGACTCATGTAACTTTAGGCAAGTCTGTTTCTCTTTCCTAGGGAAGAGTGCAGGCTCGGAAGTCTGTACCACTGGCTTTGAAGTTCTGACATTCAACGCAGAATCCTTGGTCTAAGTGGCCTCAGGAATCAGTGGAGAATTCAGGACTTAAGCTGGTGCCCTGCCACCATTCATGATAACTTTATCTAAAAAATTTGAAACAAGAGGCTGGAGAGATGGATCAGAGGGCAAAAGCATTTGCTGAATAAGAGGAAGGACCTGAATTCAAATCCCCAGCATTCAAGTAAAAAGGCAGGCATATTATAGAGAGCGGAGACAGAAGGATTGCTGGGACTTTCTAGGGTGCCACCCTAGCTCCAGCTTGGGTGAGAGACCCTGTCTCAAAAAAAAAAATGAAAGCAAACAGTGATAGGGGAGAACACCTGGCCTCCTCCTCTGGCTTCTGCATACATAAAACACAGGCCCACAGACATTGTGATAGGGCCTGAGTATTGAGTGTTTTGTATTCATCTCTAGTAACCCTACTAAGTAGAAAAGGTGAGTGGGAGTCAGTGGCCTCCAAGAAAGCTTGCAGCAAAGGTCATCAGCCTCTGTCCCTAATCCTTCTGGACAAGGTTCAGATTCGGGTTTGTTGTGACACTCGAGTTTCTAGGTCTGTATGTTAGAGAACCAGAGATTCCTAAAACGATGACTAATGGTATCTGACCAACCAGATCCCAGTGTTCTAAAGAACATTGAGCTCTCCGTCAATCCAACCGCAAAGTCAATGAGCACATCTACAGCCCTGTCTACAAAGCACTCATCACATTCATCCTCATATATGTAAATGTATATGCAAATCAAATTCAAATTAGACAAACAACTCACCTGAAGCCACTCAAGCAGATAGCATGCCCAAAGACCTTCAAGACTGCTAGGTCTTAAATCAAATGCTCTGACTCTAGGCCAGGACCCCTGACTCCACAGTCCAGTGGAATCTGCCTTTGCTAAATCAAAAATTCTCCAAAGGGGATATGTTACACAGCCAGTGGGTTACAGGACCTTGAAGACATTGCCAGCCCTAAAATGCCTGTGCTTCTGCCAAGACTAAGGCTGACCCAATGAACCCACCCTCCCCAGAGCCAGGTTCCCACCAAGGTGCTCCCACTTTCTGAGGCCTTCTCTCAGGAAGGAAATCCCAGTTATCATAAAAGGAAAATAAGGAAATAAAATCTTAATAGGATTTCATAGATGATATAAAATCTCTACAACTCTGGGTGACAGACACTAAAAAAGATCATTTAGAGAGAAAAAGCTTTCTAAGACTTCCTGTAGAATTGTTTGGCTGAAGATGTTCAGATGGGGGTCATATATATATAATGTCGTCAACGGAAACAGTGGCAGTGGGCCTGGGCTCCTACAACCGGGTGTGGGATCCAGGAACAGGAGCTTGGCTCTCTCAGGAAGCTCATCAAGTCATGAGATAGTGCCAAGACACACAGTCCTGTCTGCCTTGCATGTGCCTCCACACCTTTCAAGCATTGCCTTAGCCATAGCCCCTCTCAGGGTTACTACTCATATTTCTCTTACATAGCAGTTCTTGGAATGTGTCCATGGGACATCAGTTTTGTCATCAACTGTGAAAGACCCTCCTGAGACCCAAACCCAAATCTGCCGTTTCAGAATTTCCAGGGGTGGAGCCAAGGCACCTTCATCTCTAAATCTAAATGACCATAGGTGACATTTCATCTGAAATGACCAGAAGTCTATAGTGTGGCATGTGGAGAAGAGAAAAGGAATTTGCAAAGTGTCTTAGTTAGGGTTTCTACTGCTACAATAAAACCACCATGGCCAAAATCAACTTGGAGAGGAAAGGGTTTTATCTCAGCTTACAACACTCAGGTCACACTCCATCACAAAGGGAAGTCAGAACAGGAACTCAAGACAGGAACCGAAGCAGAAGCCATGCTGGAGCACTGCTGACTGGTTTGGTTGCTCTGTCTTGTTTCAACCTGCCTTCTCATACAACTCAGGAAAGTTCCCAGGGTCGGCACCACCCACAGTAGACTGGTCCCTTTCCATATCGATCACTAATGAAGAAAAATGTCTGCCTCGCAGGCCAGCCTGGTAAAGGTACTTCCTCTATTGAAGTTCCTTCTTCTCAAATGACTCTACCTTGTGTTACATCGACAAGAAGATAACCATGACAGAAAGGCTAAGGAATATCGTAGAACACAGCACAACCAAGGAATGTGTCAAGGAGCAAACACTCAAGAAGTAAGACCGGCAACATCTCTCAGGAATTGGTTCCTAAAGATCATTCCAAGTTCAATAACATTAGACGACAGCCCTTAAAGGCTTTTCTTGAAGATTGAATTATTGGTCCCAATTCTCCATTCCACTATCATACATTGTGTATCCACACCTTTGCTATGGCCTCATGGCAACATACTGTACTTCCTTCCTTCTTGACTTTGAACTTAGCCATACCATTTCCTGTGAGCAATAGGGTAGGAGTCGGTGTGTTGGGAGCTGAGACTTAAGAAGTCTTATATAGATGGGCCTGACCCATATGACTCCTTTTATTTCATAATTAAAATAAAATCATGTCTCAGTAGCCACTAGTCCAATAGGAATGAGCAATGTTGAAGGAAGACTTGGACCGATCTACAGATTGGAGCCAAATCCCAAATCCCATCTAGAGCAACCAAGCTTTGGCCAGCCACCAAACACATAAGCAAGAAATAAACACTTACTGCTAGATAAGAAGAGTTTTCATATTATATCAAAATATGGTGCAATTAGCTGATAAAGGACTTAGGCAGGGATATGTTTAGATTTGGCCTTTTATAAAGACCACTCTGGCAGCTGTGAGGAGACTAACCTAGTAGCTGTGAAAGACTGACTTGGATAAAGAAAAATGAGTCCCAAGCTCCTTGTGGTTGTCTGGAGGAAAACTCCGCTATGTAGCCAGACACAGTGGCTCAGGTCTGTAATCTCAGAACTCAACAAGACAGAGAGAAGCAGGAGGATGGCCACAAGTTTGAGGCCAAATATATCCTCATACTAAGTTCTCTGGAAAGTTCTCTGCGTGAAATACTGTTTCCAAAAACCAAGAGAAATAAGATAAGTGTGGTGACATGCCCCTTCAAGCCCAGCGCTTGGGAGGGAGAAGCAAGAGGATCACATGTTCATGATCATCCTCGGCTACAGAGCAAATCTGAGGCCAGTCTGTCCTACATGAGACCCTATCTTAAAATTCCAAAACAGCAACAGCACAACACAGCTCAGACTATAGGGTGGTGATGAGGATGGAGACAGACACAAATAGGTTCTGGATATGCTTGGAATAGAACTTGGAGGCTGTGCAGCTAGACTGAACTTGGAGGGGGGCCAAGGTAAAGATCCCAACACTGCAGAATGCCAAAGGCAATAGCGGCACTTGGCACAAATTAGAAGAGGCTGGGAGAGAAAGGAATACATCAAAGTTAGAGGAATCTTCTCGTTTGGGGTTTCTTGTAGTTTGCTGAGATGAGAAAGATCCATGATAAGAGGATTGATATGTAGGGTGGGGAGAGATGGACAACTCTGTTTAAGTGTGATGAGTCTTACTATGGCCGTCAACATCCAAATGTAGGCAATGAGAGGCCGTCAGATCGATTGGACCATGAGAGCTAGCAGTATGAGGAAATAGACTGATATTTGACAGCACAGCTCTCCTCAGGCTGGTCCCCTCACTCCCTCTTCACTGGTCCCCTCACTCCCTCTTCACTGGTCCCTTACCTCAGGCTTCTTCTCTAAACCCAGTTCAAATGTCACCTCCAGGCCATGCTAGCTATTCTTGCCTCTGAATTCCCAGAGTTCACTGTAAACATCTCAAGTGTTATAAAACAGACTGCCTGCATCACCACACTGTAAGCTCTGGGCATCTTTGCAACCCTAGCACATCAATGAATGCTCAGCACAGGAGAGAAAGAGGCTCAGCGGCATCAGCTTCCTTCCTTCAAGGCATCAAGTTGGGTGCTTACAAAGCCATGCTCCATTTAAGCCTCTCGGCGGCATGGTGGACGCAGTCATTTCATTTCCAAGTTGCTGGGATTGAGGACCTTAGGGCTGGGGAGATGGCTCAGTTGGGGAACTGCTTGCAACACAAGGATAAGGACCTGGGTTCAGATCTCCAGCATCAGTGTAAAAAGCTGGGCATGTTGTATAACGGAGACGAGTCTCTCACCTCTGTCCGTCCTAAGAACTCGACTGACCTATCAGGCGGTTACTCAAGGTTCAAGTTACTCTCTGGGACAGAACATTATATTTTACCTCTCTTCGGCTCCTTCTATGGTTTACAATTAGAGACCGGAGGTGTATGTACACGTATGTGTATGTTGTGTGTTTATATGTGTCAGTGTGTCTCTCGGGGGGGGCTGAGGGGTTAATAAGGTCCTATCTGAAGTTTCTGCACATGTAAACGCCTGGATCGATCTGATTTCACAGCTACGGCTTTCCATGTTGCCTCTGCCCCAGTCTCTCTCCTCATCCCTTCCTCCTCCTGTCCGTCCCCTGGCAGCCCTCCTCCTCTCTGGCAGGGCTCCCACACTGCCTGCGCCTCCACACAGGATGTGCTTCCTGAAGCTCCTGGTCCAGATGGTCCACTGAAGCTGTTTCTCATAAATCACCAGGCCTCGCAGCGCTGCGCTCAGCAGCCACTTTCTCCTCTCAGTCTCCCCAGGTCCCAGTGCGTGGGCCCTAACCACCCAGTCAGCAGAACTGGCTCCTCTAGTCAGGGGAGCCTGTCTATGGTGCCCCTCCCCACCAGGGCCAGGAACCACTGGGCATATTTCTGGGAGACAAAGAGGGTGCTCATAAAGGATCTGTGTTAGAGACCTGGAGGCATAGGCAGGAGAGAGGAAGAGTGGAGCCCAAGTAGCGGCACAAAACCTGTGTAATCCACCTGCCAGCCACCTAGGCCCATGCACATGCCTTTCTGCCAACTAAGACTCCATGCTACAGTGTAAATGTACACACAACAACACAAAGTCCCAAGGTAACTTTTCCAAATATAAACTACTACCTCTGTTGACAACCCACCTGAGGCCCAGTATCTTGGTCAAGTCAATTCTCTTCTCTAACTTTGACTCATGTATGAGTGTGTGTGTGTGTGTGTGTGTGTGTGTGTGTGTGTGTGTGTGTCTGCTATAGTAATAATACTCACCTTACTGGCAAGGAGCAAATAAATAGTGTTTTTAAAAGGTACATGAGAAATCTTTGGTATGTGAGAATATAAACACAGGGTCCCTTGGGGTGTGGTACCCCTCAAAAAAAAAAACAGGACAGAAGTGGAGACAACAGGAACCTAGTCCCTTCCTTCCCTCAACTGGTGTCATTCCCTTTGTGCCTCTAGAGCACAGGATGGTCTGTTGTGTCACTATGATGCCTGAAAACCCTTCAGGGTTCTATGAGTTCTGCAATGTTTCCCAGTTCTGATCCATAACTTTAAACACAAGTTGGGGCAGCATACTTGGAAGGTATGACAAAATTGTTAAATGGTTTACCCAAAATGGCACCCTCCTGCTCCACAGATCATAGTGTTGGGCCCTGGCTACACAGGCAGGGTGACATTTTCCAACCCCCACACCTCCCTTGAGCTACATGAAACTACACAGCTACTCCTCACCCCTGGAATTCGCGTGAAGGTGAGGTTCATCTCCCTGCCTGAGGTGTTTAGGAAGCAGTTGATTTCTCTTCTTCTTCTTTTTCCCTGTCCGCTAGCTGGAAGAAAGGACTCTAAGATCCAAGGAGATGGTGAAACCACAAGAAAGGTGTTTCTATCCCCGAATGACCATATGGACCCGCATCCCAGCACTGACGAGCAAGAATTCACACTTGGGAAGTAACCTGAGGAATTTTCAAGACAATGTTATTTTAAGAGCATATCAGTTGAAGCAGCCGTCATCACCCTAACTACATTTGAGGAGATCCAAATTAGCATACAATGATGCCATTGGAACAGCAATGCAGCCAGGACTATGATGCGTCAATAATTCACAGTCTATAAAGCCACACACCTTTGTCAAGGGGACAATGTGTCAACACACCCACGGCTTGACTAGATTTCACGCCCTGGCTTTTCTTACTTGGGCACTCATTAGGCTTCAATCTTGACAATTCTCCAAACTACATGTGTGCTTCTTTGACTTGTCATATGACCTATTCAACAACCAGTAGCAATCTCTGGGTTGCAGCAGTGCGGCTGGGTGGATGTGGGGGCAGAGGAGCCAGGCATGGCATATGAAGTCACACTTAGACTCACCCATTGTGATAAACATCAAGACTTCATCAGAGTTCACTAGAGAAAATACTACTACCTCTTTTCTTTTCTTTTAAATTCTTTTCTTTTCTCTTCTTTCCTTTTCTTTTCTTTTCATTAGAACTTTTCCTCCAGAGCATCCCTTAATACACTCTTCTGGCTTATTGTTCTTCATAGAATTTAGTTCTAATCCTAGAGAGATTTTGACAACCATCTCAGAACCACAAGAAGAAAGAGAACAAAGCCTACACCCAGAGAGAGGGAACAAGTTGGAAGTGTTGAACTATGACCTTTTTTCCTGCGTGGGAATCAGGAAATCCTCTTTTCCTCCTGCTTCTAACTCAAGGCTTGTATGATCTTTGCAGTCAAATGCTCCAACTGAATCCATTTGCCAGGGCTCTCTCTATAGGGCAGGAAACTCCCCAAGGGGAGAATCTTGAAACAAGATGCAACTTAAAGTACCACACACATATATCCAACTTTCCAAATCCTTCCCTCTCTTTCCTCCATACCAGTTGTCCCCTATACCTTCCTCCAAGTCTCCATACCAGCTATATTGACTTTCCAGAAAGCATTAAGTCTCTTCAGACATTGCCTCTCTCTCATTTGCTTCCTGACCCAACATTTTTGCCTGGCAATCCTCAGTTACTTTGAAGTCTCTCTACCTTTGAAAACACACACTCTCTCTCTCTCTCTCTCTCTCTCTCTCTCTCTCTCTCTCTCTCTCTCTCTCTCTCTCNCAGGTGGAGCCAAGCATGGAACAGCAAACACATGAAACCTGGAACGGACCTGGAAAAGTATCTGGGAAATGGACAAAGACTCTGGATGGCCAGCCAGCTGAGGGCTAGAACACTTTCCCTGCCCCAGTGGTCCACGAGGCACCATCAGACCTTCAGCATCCCTCATAACCAGCACCCATCCAAGCATTTCACCCACGAGGCCTCACCTGGCCAGCATGCATGCTAAGATACATCACTAATCAACTGGACTGCAGAAACTCAGAGGCCCAGTTGTGATGAAATTTGTGACCTTATCTTAAAATTGCTATTTTAAAGGGAGGTTTCCTGGGTTGTGGTAAAAGATTCCCACAGTTCAGGTGCTTTAAAAGAAGCACAAATTTATTATCTTATAGGTCTGGAGGTCCAAGTCCCCAAGTGGGCCTCACTGGACCCAAATCAAGATATCAGCAGGACTATGACCCTTAAGTTTCTAAGGAAGAATCCATACCCTTGCCTTCTATAGCCCAGAGGTCGACCAGTACTCCTTGGCTCACAGTCACCTGGGTCAAAACTTTCATCATTGTGACAGTTAGAGAGAAATGACTTAAATAATAAAGATTCTTCTCAGCTCATTCAGAGGTTTCTGTCTGTGTTCAGCTGACCCTGAACCTTTACCTTGGGCCCAAGGTAAAGCTGACTATCATGGCTTCAGAAACATGGAAGGGAGGTTGCTCACTTCCTGATAGCCAAGAATCTGAGAAGAGTGACAGGAAGGAAAGAGCAGGGATAAGATACATCCTTCAAAAGCCTGTCCACCCCTGCCCCTGTAACCAACTCACTTCCAGCCAGTTATCTTACTTACATGTCCATCACTTCCATCATCCTCCCAACGATGCTCTCAGATTTTGAATCCATCAGTGGAATAATCCACTCATGAAGTCTGTACTCCATGGTCCAGCCACTGCCCTAATGCTCCAGCTTTGAGCACAGCTTGCAGCAAGGAACCAAGGTATGGACATAAGAGCCTTTGGAAAGATACTTGGTATCTGCCAAAACAGGTCCCTCTTGCCTTTAAAGCAAGATATTCTTTCCAGCCTAGACATCATGCTTAGGTTCTATGGTCTTTACCCCTCTTACATCTTTTAATGGTTCTTTGAGATAGGGGATCCCTTCCAGTAATTCAGGAGACCCTTCTTAATTCAGATCCATTGTTTAACAGCCTGAATGCCCCTCCCCCTTACATGCATCTAACATATGGGTAGGGATAAGGCTAGAGACTGACATCTATCTATCTGTATCCTGCCTGCCTCACTCACCATCCCCTGCTTGCTCCCATCCCCCATGTGCTTGTGGTGAGAAGCAGGGGACCACCCAGCCACAGGTAGCTTGGTCCTGTCTGTGCTTCTGTCCCCAGGTCCCCCATTCAGGCTCAGCAGCGCTCTGTTCCCAGTCTCCCAGGTTCCTTGACTTCTCCTTCTCAGTACTTGACAAGGTGAAATTTTTCACACATTTTGGCAGACTAAGCAGGGTGTCCGGGGATTTTCTGTGTGCCCCTTGCTTTCCCCACCACTAAAGTCCAGTCCCAGAGTGGAAAATCTCATTAGTGCTGATAAGCCCACACTGATACACCATTCTCCATGGTTTACAGTAAGTTTTTCTGTTGTACATTGTATGAATGTACCTTACTTTCACAATGGTAGGTGAGGTGAATGTTAAGGAGAAACAGAGAAGTGGAATATGTGGATTTTAGAGCACATGCTCCTATACCAGGCTTTCTACGAATCCTGAGGATCTAAACTTGGGGCTTCATGCTCATATGGCAAGCACTTTAACCACTGAGAATTTTCTGGCCTTGTACTGTCTTGTCTTGTACTGTCTTGTCGTGTACTGTCTTGTCTTGTCTTGTCTTGTCTTGTCTTGTCTTGTCTTGTCTTGTCTTGTCTTGTCTTGTCTTGAGGCAGTATATCACTACATACCCCTACTGGTCTGGGACTCACTATGTAGACCAGGCTAGCCTTAAATTCACAGAGATGCACCTGCCTCTACCTCCTAAGTGCCCTGTGACATTTTTTCATTTAAGGATAATACCAACCCATGATCTTAAAATCCATTAAAACAAGGACTGGGGGAGAAACCAACAGACATGAGCAATTTCTGGGGTTGTCAAATATGCTTATCCTGTGTCCGTTCATCTGTGCATGCATGTCCACAGGAACCGCTCTGCCCCCTTCTCTGTGCACCACATGCTCTCAGATGCTTGCTGTACTCCGTGCTTACAATGATCCTAGGATTCAGACCAGGTACAACCGTCTCTCCTTCACAGATGAGGAAACTGAAGCTTGGAGAGGCCGAGCCATCAGCCCAGGCTTACAAGGCTGAAAAGGAGCAAGCTTGGAATTGAACGGCCAAGCTTTTCTCAGAACTCTGCTTGAAAAGGGTGGTGGCGCATGCCTTTAATCCCAGCACTTTGGAGACAGAGGCAGGTGGATTTCTGAGTCTGAGGCCAGCCTGGTCTACAGAGTGAGTTCCAGGACAGCCAGGGCTATACAGAGAAACGCTGTCTCGAAACACCAAAAAAGAAAGAAAGAAGGAAAGAAGGAAAGAAAGAAAGAAAGAAAGAAAGAAAGAAAGAAAGAAAGAAAGAAAGGAAGAAAAGGAAGGGAAGGGAAGGGAAGGGAAGGGAAGGGAAGGGAAGGGAAGGGAAGGGAAGGAAAGGAAAGGAAAGGAAAGGAAAGAAAAGAAAAGAAAAGAAAAGAAAAGAAAAGAAAAGAAAAGAAAAGAAAAGAAAAGAAAAGAAAAGGGTAGCTGGGGAAAATGTCTCTGTGTTGGTGAAACCAAATTGCCAGGATGCCTGGGGCGAAAGAAACAAAGCAAATGAAGCGCCTGCCGCCCACCAGGCAGTAATACTCCTGCGCATCTCAGGGCCATCCTGAGTAAGTCATACACGAGGCCTCTCTTCACCCTTGGAAGGGGGCAGAAGAGACAGTGAGAGAGAGGGAGGGACTGGTGCTCACGCTTCAGCTCTGACTCCATTTCTTTTATTCTCCTTTCAAGCTCTAGAGACCATGCCTGGAGCAGAGCTATCTGGGCCACGGGATAGAAATAAACATGATTTGAATAATCCCAGGTTGACAGCCCCGGAGGACAGACAGGAAAATTACCCCCTTGGAAAAGGCACATCTGAGCATGTCACAAGAGGCATCGGGGTACATCAGTGACTCAGGGTGCCCTAGGAGTGCTCTTCCTCATCCAGACCCTGGATTCTGAGCTGTATGGGTGCAGACAGCAAGGTGAAAATGACAGAAATCATAGCCATAGGCCAAGCCATAACAGTGGTTTCAACATAGCCACTGAAGAAGGCAGGATTTGTATTTAGCTTTCTCAGTCCCCTCCCCCAACCCCATTTCTCCTTAGGAAAGCCACACTGGAGCTGGGCCACCCCTTTCAGAGGGAGTATGCTGGTTCACTCAGCACTGGCACCGGCACCTCTGCGGCAACCAGACACACCCATGTCTAGTAACAGGATGGCTCACCAGAGCCAGCCCCCCTCTGACCAATAGTTTGCTTGGCTGGCATCAAACCCTAGGACACTTCCCAACCCCTAAAGCACAGCAAGGTACCCAGCAGGATGCCCTGAAGAGGGCAGCCTCCAGACCAGTTGTCTGCAATGGAATAGCATCACCCTTGCCACTTCCCAGCTGAAGCCTTATCTGAGTGTGTACCCTCTGCTGGCCTCGGGCTCAGTGCATTAGCATTTCCATGTAACACTAAGAATGAATAGGCCCCATTATTTCCTCCATTTTAAAGGTGAGAAAATTGAGCCTCAGAGAAAGAAGGGGGGAAAAACCTAAGGATAATAAAAAGCCAATAAAAAGGAAAAACTAGACATAAGCTTAGAGGCCTCTCTGTCTTCAGGATTCATACAAGGTGCTGGTCACCATTAGATCACACAGCTGCTAGACAAATCACCTTGCAGGACGTCCAGTACCAACCCCCGGCTTCAGCCCTTCCGGTGTCTGCCCCAGGGAAATGACCATAATCTTTGAGCCCAGTTCCTCATCTGAAAATGTGTAAGAGTGATACAGGCCTCCTGGGCCGCTGTAGGGGCAGATGGAACCCTAAAGGGGGCAGTCACAGTAGCCACAGACCACAACACCTGCCAGTCCGGCCAGCATACCCCCACCCCTCCACTGTATCTCCCTCCCGCACCCCACAGTGGGCCCAGGGTTGTGCTGGCCGAGTGGCCCAGGAGGCGCGGGATCTGCCCCTCTTGCTGAGCGATGCAGTTTGTGCTAAGCATCTCCTCTTTATTCAGGTTCCCCATGACCCTCTGCCAGCAGCTCTTTGCTGGGCGGCTGCCACCATTTACCCAGCGCGAGAAAACTGCCTTTCTTCCCCCATTTAGGGTCTGGTTTTAATTTCTACAGTATTCTCTTTAATAACAATGCCTAATTAAAACATCTGTTAAAAAGTCTGTAACATTAACTTTACAGGGAGAATTTAATAGAATTATATTGGAATTGCAGTCATTTAACGGGCTTCCTAATTAGGCTTTTCTTTAAAAAAAAAATGGAAAGAAGAAAGAAAGATTCCACAAATTAAAACGCAGCCTCTTTTTTTATGATAACATAGGCTGATGGTCCAGTAGTTGGGGATGATAGACAGAAATTGGGAGACAGCTATAGGGGGCAGAGGGCAGCTAAATGGTTAAGAAAAACCCTCCAAGATAGAGAAAAATACAGGGAGGGAACCTGTGTGGAATGGCAGGTGTCATGCCAGGAGCCTGTCATTTATCCGCAATTGTACCTAACAACCACCACAGAAACTATTACCAGCCCTACTCAGCAGATAAGGAAACTGAGGCAGAGAGGGTCATCATTTAGTCAACATCATGACTACACGAAGCTAGACCAAGTGGCTGCCAGGCATATGCTCTTTGTATTTCCCCTCACAGCCTGCAAGCTGTGCCTTAGAGGAGTGTTCTAGAATCCTTTGTGTCACTCCAGTTACAGAGTACCTCTGCCTGGAGGAGAGAGTATCATGACCACCACCTATGTCTCAGGCTCTGCTTCAGGCTCCTCATTGGGAAGTCTGTGTCAGAGACTTGCTTCTGTCACTTTCCAGGTCATCAGCATCAAGCCAGGACGTGGTGAGGTAGGATTGTACTCCAGTCCCAATAGTGATGCAAGTCAAGAGAGAAACATCCAGAGATGTGCTCGAAGGCTGATCCCTGGAACCACCCAGGTACTCATGGGAAGCTCCGGGGCTCAGGCTCCAGGCAGCCCTCAGCAGAAGACTCTGGTGGTAGGGTCTGCATGCTGTTTTCATAAGATTACCAAGTGGCTCAGATGCCTTTAAACTCTGACAACCCTATCCAAAGACATAGCAGAGCCTGTTTATCCTTTGGCAGTACTTAACCTTCCCAAGGGAGATACCAAAGCTTCAGGCTTTAAGGGGGAAGCCATACCCTTAGCCCAGCTCCCGAGAAAATGTCACAGGTTGAACATTAAGAAAAGCTGCGGAGGAGGTCTTGCTGTCTTCAAGAAATAGAAAGAAAGAAAAAAAACCAAGGCTTACCTGACCCCATGTCCTCTCAGTTGAATTTCAACCTCAGACGTGGTCATCGGATGTGGAGGTAGGAATTGGAAGAGATCAAGTTCCTATCCATCTATGGATATCTCATCTAGACCACTCTAGAAGAAGCTAAAATCCGCTGGGAAGGGTCTAGGTAGAAACATCCAGATTCAAGAGAGAGAGGGGCTGCTTGTCCTCAGCCTTGATGAGCAGATTCAGCAAGCTCATATGTTTCATGAATTCTCTGCCACCCACTAGCAGGCATCCACCCAATGCCACCAAGCAGAGGAAAATGGAAGGATGGTTCAAACCCAACCCAGACCCTTATGGAGTACTGAGTCTAAATAAAAGGTAGAGACAGGTGTTCCCCACAGCATGTCTGTGAGACCATCATACACAGCTAGGGTCCATCCTGATGCTGGGGGCAATGACTTGTGTTCCCAAGGATAAAGGATAGTAGGGTGCATAGGTGCATAGGGTAGAACAGAGATAGGTTTGAGGCCATCTTGGGCAAATGACATGTCCATGTGTGTACTGTGAGAGTGTGTGGTTTGTGTGTGTGTGTGTGTGTGTGTGTGTGTGTGTGTCTCTCTCTGTGTCTGTGTGTGTGTGTGTATTTGTGTGTGTGTGTGTGTGTGTGTGTGTGTGCCTCAGTTTTCTTGTTGGCAAGTGGTTGGAACCTAGGTTTATCTAGCTGTAACCTACAAAGGAATCTGAAAGGATGAAGACAGGTGGTTTACTCTCCTTCTTTGCTATAAAACTCAGAGTCTCTAGTGAAGTCCTAGAGCAAACGGGCACCACACAGGGGCAGGAGCCTTACCTCAGCGCAAACAGGCACCATAGATGGATAGGAACTCGATCTCTGAATGTGGAATTTAAACCTGACACAGCCACAGGATTAAAAAAAAAAAAAAGACCCCACCTGCATTCCCACCCCCACCCAGACCCCCAGTCTGGTCCTGTCTTGACTTTTGACTCTCTTGTCTACCTTCTTAGGGACTCATTCTTGCTCCCATCACCCAGCAGGCCTTGAGGCTCTATGCCCTCCTGCCATTTGTCTATGTTAAAAGGGTCCACACCCAACAGCTCCTCCAATCTGCTCAGAATTTTCCAAACCCTTTTCTAAACCCCGTGGAGAGAATCAGAAAACAAACAAAAAGGATCCCTTAAGCCTGGTGACTTTGCAGCTTCCTAGCTAGTATTCCTTAAATTCCAAATTCCTTTAAACAGTTAATAACTGTCTCTGAGCCTCGGTTTCCTAATCCATCAAGTGGGAACAGTCCAGAGATGACTAACCTTGGGATTCTGAAGGGAGAAGTTAGTATTTGCAATCCTCTTAGAAGCATGGCCAGCATACAAGAAACATTATGGAATTATTTGTTCAATAAATAATATATGAAGATACAAATTCAGCTTCCAGTGCTGAAGCAGCTGTGCTTACAGGTTCACAGGCTTGAAGATGACACCTGGAACACCTGGATCCTGATTCCATCCCACACCCAAGAAGCTGACACCACAGGAGAAGCTGGTACTGTGTGCTGTCTCTGGCTAGAGGGGCACTTTCCATCCAGAACCCTGATCCACCACACACACACACACACACACACACACACACACACACACACACACACACACACACACACGTCTGAACACTCACATGGGCCCAAGCAAGAGCCCATGGGTGGGCAGTGGCAAGACCCCACCAGAGTCTCTCGTGACAGCTCAGGGAGGGCTGGAATTCACAGTTCATTGCGTGGGCAGATTCAGTGGGACCATCTCCTGTGTGTTGCTTCCTCTGTGCAATTACTACTAAAATTCATCAAACGGAACTGAGAGGTTTTAACGCCGGTAATTGTGGTGCAAAACGCTCTGTAATTGGTCTCACAAATGAAGCTGGGGAATGCCACTGGAAATGCAGCCCTGCCCGACCCAGGAGCAGTTCAAGAGAGAGGGCTCTCTGTTGTGCTCGCCCTAGAAGCCATCTGGGCCCCTCCACTGAGACCCCACTGTTAGCTCCCAGGTCTGTGCTGGGGAGTCCACTCCTGCAGTTCTTGCTTGGGACCTTGGCTTGTGGAGACTGGGGCTTTGTCTGCAGGTCCCCACCCCTACCCTCCAGAGCTGTCCTTTCTCACCTCCAGGCCTCTACTTCTCCCATTCCTTCCTCCTCTACCCCTCACTCTTGTCTCATTACCTACATCTGCCCTCTCTGGGCAGAGACAGCCATTCTGATTCCTGACTCTGTCTTGGCCCCCTCTAACCCAGGAGATTTCTACTGCAGCTTCCCCTGCTATTAATGAAGTGCTTGTTCTAACAAGGGGAGGATTTTAGTTCAAATGCCAACAGCAGAGAGCTTGGAAGGGTGTAGCTCAGTGTAATAGAGTGCTTGTCTATATATATTATGCACAGAGGCCTGCGATCTCAATCCAGCATGATGTAAATCCCAATGTGAGATTTATGGGGGGACTGGAGAGATGGTTTAGCAATCAAAATTTTGCTTTTGGCCAGGTGGTGCTAGCACATGGAGGCAGAGGCAGGCAGATCTCTGAGTCTGAGGCCAGCCTCGTTTACAGTGAATTCCAGGAGAGTCAGGGCTACATAGAGACACCACCAAGAACAACAAAATTTTTGCTTTACTTCCAGAGGACTCAGAATCGGTTTCCATCATCCACAGAGTGCAGCCTACAGCCAGCTGCCTGCGACTCCAGCTCCAGGGAATCTGATGCTCTCTTATAGTAGCCTAGGGTACCTGCACCCAGTGCATATGCCACACAGAGATACACATACACATATACATGATTAAAAATTAAACATTTAGCAGCATGTTGGCATATACCAGCAACCCCAGCACACAGGAGGCAGAGGCAGGAGAATCAGAAGTCCAGGCCATTCTCAGCCTCCCTGGAGAGTTCATGGAGTTCAAACCATCCTGGGGCTACATGATACCCTGATCAAAAGCAGCCAGCAGCAGCAGAAATCTTGTGGGGTGTTCATCTGTCACAATTTTCCCATTTTTGCACACACCTGCTTCTCTCCCTAGAGACTTCCTTGCCTATGGGAGTCTATTCTCTTGAGCTGAGGCTGGCCTTGAACATGTTTTGATCAACAGAATTTTATGCAAATGACACTGATCCAATTCCAAACTAGCCTTTAAGAAGCCAGGGTCTTCAACTTCTATGTTCAAGGAAGTCACCTACTGTGACTGAGCTGTTTGGGCTGGATGCCCAGTCATGAGAAAGTCAGAGAAAAAGCCACTCACAAAGTCGAGTGTATGTCACATAGGGAAGGAAAAACACTCAGTTGGGCCCCGCCAACCCACACAATTGCTTGCTTATTTTTCTTCCTCTGCATTAGTTCATGGGGGCTGCTATCTCATTTAATTCTTACAACAACCCTTATTTTCATCTAATGAATTAGGAAATCAAGACCCAGACAAGTTAATCAACTTGTCTCAAACTACAATCCCAGCAAGTAGAGAAGGCAAGCAGGGGGAGGGGGGGATTTGAAGCAGTTACTAGGGCCAGCCCTTTAGTGTGCACTGAACTCCACAGGGCATCTTCTAAGATTAGCAGGTCTGCAATGAAGCCAGAAGATCCACATCCCTGACAAACTCCCAGGCTTGTCAAAAACTGCGATTCCTGTTATGTCCCTTTGTGACCACCTCAAGGGTAGGAGTGCATCTCACACCACATGGCTTGCCTGTTATGTTTGTCAAGGGGAAGTTTGGGGTCCTGAAAGCACCAAGAACTGACTGTTTGGCTGCTCTCTTGACTGCCTATCCGCCTGCTTGGTTGTTTCGTGGGAGTGAGGATTGAACCCAGTGTCTCCCACACGCTAAGCAAGTGTACTACCACTGAGCTACATTCCCAGTTCTCAGCAACGATTTCGTGGGTCGGAAACAAGAAATGGGGGCTCGTCCTTATGGCACACTCCACCCCTACCGGTGCTTCAGCTGCTTCCTCGAAGCACTCGAGAGACTCACATTTCCCATATCATCACCACCAGCGATAGAGCTGGAGGCACAAAATCTCAAAGAGGTGGGTACCTGGCCAGAGGATGCAGAGCCAGGACATCTGTCTGGTACCTAGTCCCTCTCCTCTGCCATGGAGGAAGCTGAGAACCCGACTCTCACCCCTCCCTTGGTCCTGAGCCAATCCCTAAAAAGACTGTCCTGGAAAGCAAGTAGTTTTCATCCCAGCCTCATGAGTGCCCTGCTGTGAACCACAGCCCTCCCTTTTCTTAGCTCTGAGGTCCTGACTCTCTCCACACTCAGGACAATGCAGGTGGTCTGTGGTTCTGAGGCTGAGCCAGCAGAGGGGCTCATGCCAGGTAAGGCTTGCATGACTACAGGAAGAGAACACACACACACACACACACACACACACTTTCCCACTTTCCCATGGGAATCCCGCTTAGCCACTGCCCGCTTCTACCCGGAACCACCCATTGCTGGCTTGCTCCGGGATCCTGGACAGACCAAAGTCTAGAGAATTGATGTGAGAACAGTTGGGAGGGGGGTGTGTCTGAGGTGGGAGAGAGGAAGCACAGGAGGCTTTTGCTGACTCCAGCAAATTAAGTGCCTCTTGTCCCTTCACAGAACCCAAGTAGGAAGGAGGCAGGAACAGGCTAGGGACAAGACATAACCAGAGAACCAGACCATGAGCAAACATCAATGCTAAATGGGACTCTGTGGGAAAGAACCACAGGGACCAGCAGGAAAGAGTGAGGAGCAGTAGAGACTAACAATGCTGTCCCCGACCCCTGCTAAGTAACCAAGCACCTGTCACTGCTAGGGATAGTCAACACCTTTGGATGAAGCAAGCCAAATGGACAAGAGGCCCATCAAGGGACAAGGTGTCAACTAGCTGACAATATTGATAAAGCAGGAGCACAGTGCCCAGCCCTCTAAACCCTAAACAGTAGTGAGCTGTTGTTCTCACTACAGCTGATCATGGGTGTTTGACAGATGGTGACATCCTAAAGAGAATGAACTGCCCAGACACCCTGCAGGCTCATATCCTGTGGCTGATATCTGAAGAAGCACAGTCCAGCAATCCCTGGATCTCCAGCTCTAACATCCTTCCTTCTGTCCCCCAAATCCTAACCCAGCCCCCTTCTTCTCGGGGGTTTCTGTTTCGTTCAGACCACCTATGCTCAGGAGTCTGGCGGCTACTCTTTGGCCAGAGACAGCCTGGAGACGCTTCCTCAGAAAACAAGAAACTGTGGGAAGCAGGGCACAGTGAGTGCTTGCTCTGCAGGCCCCAGGGGCTTGTTCTCAGCCACTGAAAACACTTCATCATCAAAAGCGCTCGCCACACTTCCCCAGATGTCAGCCCAAATCGGCTCTTAGTGCCAACTAGATACAGGCATCCTCCACTGAGCCTGTTTCTCCCTGCTCAGCTCTCAGTGCCTCAGTCATCCCAGCTTGAGGACCATTGTGGGAATTATGCACTGGTTCTAAAAGGGGGAGAGATCCACAGACAGGCAGGAGATCCCGGGAATAGGGGACCGATTCCATATCAGCACCGGGGAAGGAGAGACTGGGGAAGCTCCTGGAGAGAGATGGCCTTGTCTATTCCCCTCTGACCTACCTGATGGCATCTCCCCATACTCTATAGGCTAAGACCTGGCAACTACTTAACAGTGAGCTACCTGCTTCTTACTGTCATGTGAAACACAAAGCCCCAGGAAGATTTGGAATGGCCTAATGCCCTTCTCCACAAGCAAAGATCGGTGTCTCTTCCTCTCCTCATCTCCTCATTGGCCTCACAACCACCTCCATCAACACCATTGCTTATGATGAGCTAAGTCCTTTGCATGGATTAATCCCAGTCTTCTCACCCCCACAACTACAGTATGTGTAAGGAACCGCCATTATCACTATTGTAAATATCAGAAACTGAAGCACAGAGGGCCTGAGTCATTTGCCTACAGGCACACAGCAAATGAGTAGTAGAACAAGGCCAAGTCCAGAGCTCACCAATTCTAATGCATCAACCATAACTGTACCCATTCACATAATTCTTTACATAATTCTCTAAGTTTCAGGCTCATGATTGTATGCTGTAGAAGTGGAGACACTACAGAAATGCAGGCCAACCAGCAGAGTGCGTGCCAATCTTCAGAACCCAGGTTAAAAGTTGCCGATTGTGGGGGTTGGGGAGGCTGGGGAGATGGCTCAGTGGCTAAAGCACTCTTGCCTTCCAAGTGTGAGGGCCTGAGTTCAGATCCTCAGGATTTACCAAAAATGCCTGTACATTCCAGAAAATGGAAATGTAGAGTCGCTGGAGCAATCTAGCTAGCCAGACAGTCATACGATTGAGTCATGGGTTCACTGGAGCCCCTGTTTGAATGAACGCATGCAGTAGAGAAAAATGGCCTACCTCAACCTCAGGCCTAAATACACACACACACACACACACACACACACACACACACATACATACATACACACACACACCTCACTAGAAACACAAATTAAGATAGAGACCAGTGAGCAGCAAAGCTGGGATTCACTGCCAACTCAGCCTTCCACCATGCTGCTCCTGGGTCTTCTGGAGATTTCTGATTGGTTCAACACTCAGCAGACTAGAGACAGAGTGGGTTGACTTTGCTACAAAGTGGCTTCTTGCTGCTCAAGTGTCAGGGAGCTTGGAGATATCAAAAAAAAAAAAGAAAGAAAGAGAGAGAGAGAGAAAGAAAGGAAGGAAGGAAGGAAGGAAGGAAGGAAGAAAGAAAGAAAGAAAGAAAGAAAGAAAGAAAGAAAGAAAGAAAGAAAGAAAGAAAGAAAGAAATCTCCTCTAAGCTCCCTGTTGAAGAACAGAGGCCCCAGATGCACTGTAAGGGGGCTTCAGTGACTTTGGTGTGGCCTGGATCAAGGATAAGCATGATAGCCCAGACAGCTAGGGAGAGAGACCAGGGCTCAAGGGACAGTGAGGGAACTGGCAGCTGAGAAACAGCTTCAGACCAAGTCCCCATTAGTACCTACTATCAAAAGTGGCAAGAATGACTGGCAAAGCCTGTGCCCCTTTCTCACCCCTTTCTGGGGGATAGGGGGAGTTTGGACATAGGAACCTCCTTAGTAATGACAGACACACCGCAGACACCACCAAAATACTCACATCTTACAACAGTTTGTTGGGACTACCTGAGATTTTTGGTAATCATTTATCTGTATCCAGTTGTGACTTGTCAGAGTGATCCAGAATTTTCTGGCCAGCAGAATGACCCAACCAAATGACTATAATAATATCCACCCAGGGAGAAGCTCTGTGTTTTAGGTAACTTGGGTGGCCTGAGGGAAGTTTGTTGAAATATTAAATACAGTGTGTGCCTGCTTCCTGGCCAGTCTGTGACCGGATCTGCCTTGTTCAGGGCATTTTCCCCAGAGAACTTGGCAAAAATGTAAGTATCTGGGAAGCCAGTGAATCAATAGTTGGTGTGGGGAGAGCCTCGCAGTCCGTTCAGGTTTAGGGACTCCAGGTTCTTGGCTCCTGCTGAGATCTCTTCCTTAGACCCAAAAGAATCTCTACTCCAGGCTCGGGGTGTAGCTCAGCTGCCAAGGTGCTTGCCCAGCATGGATGAAGCCCTGTTTGATCTCAGCACTCCATACACCACGCTTTTAATCTCAGCACTGGGGATGAGGGGCAGAAGGATCAATGTCATCCTCAGCCTCATAGGAAGTTTGAGGCCAAATGGGGCTACATGAGATGGGGGAGGGGGAGACAAAAAGAAATCTCTATGCCCCACTCAGGAGCTTCAGGGAAATCTGTTTTCAGTGCCATTTACCTTGCCCTGGGCACAGAGAGATACACAGTAACATAGACACATGTGTGGAAAGAGCTTATACAGGGAACATACACACATACGCATGCACACACATACACACCAGCAACCTAGCTAGCTGTTGCCCCTGATTAAACATGGAATGCAAAAGAGAAAAGAATTTCTCTAAAAAAACCACAAGGGCCACAGAGAGGTTGTTGAAGAAGCATCTATGCATATATATATATATATATATATATATATATATATATATATATATATATATATATGATGCCAGTGTGTATTAACTGCTCTAACCTAACTGCACTTAACACTTGTTTTTAATCTTCCTATTGTTAACCATTTAGAGTAGAAAGAACCCTGGGCCGTGCAGAGAGAACAAGGTCAGTGTGCGCACTGCTGGTCGTGCGGTGGCACCCCCAGCTTCTCCACAGAAACCACTGTCAGAGGCAAGGTGTCACCTGGGAAGTAAATAGCTACGCAAAGACTAACAAGCCCACAAACTGTGGGTCCTTAGGACACCTAGCTAAGGGACAGATTTGTAAGGAAGTTCAAGGTGCCAAGAACAGTTCTTTGTGTGTTCATCCGGACTCCAAATGTCTCTAGTGGCCCCAGGATAAGATGTTCTCAGAAGGTGTTGTGGAGAAATCTAAAGTGTTGAGAGAAGTCCCCACCAGCCCCACCAATAGCAAATCTAGCTAACCCTGGACCAGGCAGTTCTTTACAAGGAACAATCAATTGCTTCCTCCCTCCATAGACTCTGCAATATGTTCTCTACTCCCATTTCCTGGATCCTCACTTGGCCCCGCCTCTTTGGGTGGAGGTGGAGGACCCTTAGGAGCTAGCAAGTCACTGATTAGAAAGAAGAAAGATGTGTCTTGGGTTTCTTATGTTTTCTGAGACTTCTGATCTGTCCAATCTATGACAATAGTATCCAAGCCTCAGTTTCCTCATCTGAAAATTAAAGGGACTGACTCTCTTAGAGTCAGGAGGGTTAAATGAGAATCATGTATGTATAAGCCCCTCCCACAGCACCAGACAGGACAAGTATGCTGTGATTATTAATCGAGGTCCTCCCAACAAAATAAGTTAGAGTTCAGTGTGGTTAAGCAACTTGCCAAGGTCACACACCCGCTAAGGGGCAGATCTGCGAAAGAAACACAGGCAAGCCAAATGGCAACCTCCTTTTGTTACCTCTGCATGAGCAGTGCCCAAACTACTTGCGTTCCGTTTCAGCGCAGACAGACACAGACGGAATGCCCTGAGCCCAGGCGCGAGGTCTACCTGCTCTGGTTGGGATTTTTCCATGGGTGGTGGGGGGTGGGGAGGGAGAGATGTCGGAATGCACACAAACACCTATGCAAGGTTCGTGGTGATTTCATTAACTGAGGACTATGTTTTCCTGAGCCCCAATAATACACTTGCCCAGTTGCTCTACTTTGTGTGAACAGAACTGGGCAGCATTGGGCCGGCAGCTACCACGTGAGAGCTGTATGCTCTCATAGGTCTTACTTAGCCCCTTCCTCTTTCTCTCCTCCCCACCCCCCACCCCCCACCCCCCTCTTACCGCCCCGCCCCAATTCAGCAGCAAAGACCTTTTCTCTCCAGGCCCAGGGCACAAACCCTGCACTTCCGATAGAAACAAGCGCTGAATAGATTTAGCAGGTTCTGATAAATGTCACGTTTATTTTGGTGCCAATAGAGTCACTGAATCTTAATTAAGACCCGACCCCCACCCTGCCCCAGATGTTGGTACTGATGGGAACGACACGCCACAGACTCCACTGACACCCGAAAAATAAGGTTCCTGTAAGCCAGTGATGGGGAGTGGTGTTGGGCTTGGCCCTTACCACACAGGGACACTTTTTAAGGGGGCTTGTTCCAGCAAAATCCTCCTGATGCCTCTTTTCCAGTTTCAGTTTCCTCATCTTAAGAAAAAGAGAACCCGCCCTTTCCACCCTAGGGCACTGCCCGGCCGGGGGCTGAGAGCCACAGGGACATTCTAAGCCTGTTTGCTGATTCTAATTGATTCCAAGCCGCAGGCCCGGGGGAATAGGCATTGGGGGAGAGGTTGGCTGGGAGAGTGGAGCTGCTACGTGGGCGGAGCTGAACTGGGTGGCTGAGCCAGCAGCTTCTAGCCTGCCAGAGGGTGAAAGCACACAGATTCCAGCCCCTTGTCCAGAAAGCTCCACCTAGGATAGGAACCCAGGCCGCGGAGGGAGGAGGATGTTGGAAGGGGCGGGGCCAGAAGCATAGGCCATCTTTTCATTTGACTCCGGGTAACAGGAGTGAAAGACAAAAGACACAGACAAACCTGACTCTTAGCAATCTCCCTGCCACCCCCGCCCTGTGCAACCAGCTTCAAAAGCCTCTGGGCAGGAGAACACGTGAGGTGATGGATGGGAGTGAGGCGCATCCCTCCTACTCACAGAAGACTAAAAACTCTCTCTGCGTTTTGCTGAGTCTAGGTCTTCTCCCAGGGTTCCTTCTACAGATTATATGTTCTCGACGTTTTTCTTTGGGTCATATGAACCAAAGGCTGCAACTGTATAGTTGGAGTAAGGAGATGGCTATAGAAAGGGGGAAGTAGCCGGGCGTGGTGGTGCACGCCTTTAATCCCAGCACTCAGGAGGCAGAGGCAGGCGGGTTTCTGAGTTCGAGGCCAGCCTGGTCTACAAAGTGAGTTCCAGGACAGCCGGGGCTATACAGAGAAACCCTGTCTCGAAAAACAAAACAAAACAAAAAGAAAAAAAAGAAAAAAGGAAAGAAAGAAAGGAGGAAGTATCAGAAGGAGACTTGGGAGAAAGTTCATCATCTGCCTGTGGTAGGACATGGTTGGAGATGGAGAGTGGAGAGGGCAGCTAGTGTGCTCAAAGGGTGGTCACAGGAAACACCAGTAGAGGACAAGAAAGGGGAAGTCAGGAAGAGAGGGAAGCAGTTTAGGGGGTGTGGTTAAGAAAGTTGCCATTTTTTAGTAGTAGGAGCCCTTTCTGCTGAGCACCTCTGGGCTACTGAAATTCCCACTAGCACCAGGAGCAACTGCATCTTCTACAGAGCTGATCTAAAAATTGGCCGGGGGGGGGGGGGGCATCCAGGATGTAAATTGAATACCTGTTTCAGAAGTTTGCTGAGGCAAAAAGAAGCAAGAAGATCATGGTCCATGATCAAATCCCTACATTTGACTTGAGCTGACTTCTTTCTGAAGCTTTGCAGTGGCCACCTCGTCCCAGCAGAAATGACTGCCCCTGCAACATGTTATCTTCAATTTAGGATGTTTTTCATGCTGTATTGTAATGACCTGTGATAAACTGAGAACCGTCTCCACGTGATTTTAACCCTTTAACCCCTAAGCCATTTCTCCAGCCCCAAGATGACTAATTTTTTTTAAATAAAAGGCTACATCAACTTTATATTTCTGATAATTAGGCAGTATGTGGCCATTACAAAACATTTAGAATCTAAATTTTTTTTAAAAAGGCATCCAAGAAAACAAATTCACATGCCCTTCTACCAGATTATTCAATATAAACTTCTCCTGAAGTCAAAATTATGACACAAACAGAGCTTTATTAGCTCCTTCTACTTTTAATGATGAGTCATAAACATTTTATCTGTGGCAGTAATTATTTAACCCACACAATTCGTTGGCTGCATGGCTTCTGCCTCCTGGACGCCTCTGTTTGACCAGCTCAACTCCGTATGACTCAAACACTTAGAACATTTCCATCTTTCCCCAATTATCCATAACAGTGCAGTGGCGAGCATTCTTCTTCTTATCTTTAGGTTAAATTTTTGAAAGCAAGATTATGGAATCAGAACTGGGGATGCAGCTTAGTGGTAGAATATTTATGTAGCATGTGTGAAGCCCTGAGCTCAACTTTTAGCACCACATAGACACAAATATTACAGGGCCAGGCTGGATAACTATCATAACCTCTATGAAGGGACTACATCTAAGTTGCCTTTGAGAGGAACCCACCTTCCTGAAGCAGAGCCTTGAGCCTTGTGCCATTCAAAGTGTTAGTCACTGGCTACATGTGGCTACTTAAAATTAAATGAAAAGAACACCCAATTAAAAGTACAACCCCTTTTCTCACCAACTAGTGACATTTCAAGTGTTCAACAGCATGTGCTTGGTTGAGTCTATAGGTCTTCACAGGCCAAGATTTCCATCAAAAGAGAAAACTGTCCTAGAGGTATCTGTGGCGCTCTAGATAGAGCATAAGTACAATCCACAAACTAAACCAACTTTACAGTGAGTCAAGGGGTGGTACATGCCTCTGAAAAGAGAGAGTGCAGTTAGAGAGTTTTAGGTTAGAGAGCTTTACCATCTGGGTAAGACAGTCAGGGACCCTGTCTCTGAGAAAGTAGCCTTTCGGCAGTGAGTCACAGAAAGAGTATAACAGGGAAGAGAGTTCCAGGCAAAAGGAACACCAAAGGAAAGGCCCTGAGACAAGAGTGTGCATGGCCTCATTTGAAGAAAACCAAAGGATGTCCCTTAATGTGTGCCTATAGCCCCAGGTATTTGGGGGGCTAATGCTAGACTGTTGCTTGAAGCCATCAGTTCAAGACCAGGGCAGGCAGCATAGCAAGCTGATACAGGAGAAAAAGAAGGGGAAAGAGAGGAGAGGCGAGAGGGGAGAGAAAGGGGAGATTATTCTGGATAGATTAAAGTGAAAATGTTAGAAAATATAGGAGATGAAATCAGAGATGTGTGTTCACAAGATCAAGTCAGGCCTTGAGAGCTGGAGAGATGCTGCAGCTGTTAAGAACACTAGCTGCTCTTGCAAAGGACCTAGATTCAACTCCCAGAACCCGTATAGCAGCTCAAAATCATCTACAACTTCAGTTTCAGGGGACCTGATGCCCTTCAGGTACCAGGCACATACACAGAACATAGACATGCATGCAATCAAAACACCAATACATAAAATAACTTAAAATTACATTACAAGGACTTTGGCTCAGAGGACTTCACCTCTGAGAGCTGAATGACTCCCAGGTTTTGACTAGAGATTAGCGTGTGACTGATGTTTTAGTTTTTGTTATTGTTGCTGCTTGTTTGGTTGGTTGGGTTTGGGTTTTTTCTGAAGCAAGGTTCCACTGAGTAGCCAACAGCAATCTGGAACTTAAAGGGTTCCTCCTGCCTCAGTTTCCCAGTGACTGACATCTTAAATAAGTGCCTCGTCTTTATGTGTAAAAGCCATAAAAGTTGACCATAGAGAGGCAGAGAGCAGAATACCAGAGACTGGCAAGAGCAAGCAGGTGATGAAGTTTGGATAATGGGGTAAGAACAGCAATTAGAAAAAAGAGTAAGTTCTCATGCTAGAGCACAGAAAGTTGATTGTGGTTTATACAATTTATTATGAATTTCACAGTGCCTACAAGACAGGATTTTGAATGTTCCTACCACAAAGAAGAGCTGAATGTTGGATGTGATACAAATGCTAAGTATCCTGCCTTTGTCATTACAGGAGGCACAAACTAAACACTCCACTATGCCCAACTGATGTGCCCAACCCTTATCTGTCAATCAGAATGTTTGTGAGTATCTGTGTGTGTGTGTGTGTGTGAGTGTGTGTGTGTGTGTGTGTGTGTGTGTGTGTGTGTGTACATACCTACTACATGCCACACATGTGTGACAGTCTGTCATTTCTCTACCGCTTTGTGCATTTCAGGTGAGCTGGCCCAGAAACTTTCCAACAATTCTTTTTTCTCCACCTCTCATCTCATCATAGACTGCTAAGGTTGCAGATGCGTGCCACCACATCAGACTCTTTGGTGGCACCCTGTTGGTCCTCATTTCCATTGTTTTTCATCTCCAATAGATTATTATGGAACTGCAACAGGAAAATGTGGTCTGCCAGATTGAGGAGAGATGGTTAGAGACAAGGGGACAGAAGCAGAGAGATGAGTAAGGAGAGAGATGGAGTGGTTCAAGGGGAGATGTTGGAAGTAGGGGTCCAGAAGACACAAGCAATGAGAAGTGATGGAGTTGCGACCCTAGTTACAGAGTGGAGCCCTGAGAGATGGCAGATAGAGATGGGAGACCCCAGAGTACAGATTCTAAATGTATCAATAGAGAAGCAACTAAGGAGGCTGCCTTGGAGCCAAGAACTGGGGTCTGAGTAAGAGATCATTTGGTCAAATTGGACAATTCTTTTCCGGTCACCTACAGCTTCCTGACTGTGAGAGGGGGAGGGGGTGGAGGAGGTTGTTTTCTCCAGAGACAGAGGGGAAACTTCACTTCAAAGAGCTGGAAAGAGCCCAAGAAGTCATATTTTGTTACACACTATCTGCAACTCAAACAGCTTTGTCGTGATGGGTCTGTTTGTCATAGATCAGTTAGTGGGTAGATTGCTTCGGTAGCAAATGGAGATTCAGACAATGCCAGAGCCGATAATGGTGCCTGAATGCTGGCAGGCGCTAATCAGGACTCAGCAATGACTCTGTCGTGCAGATTGAAGTGCGAGCATTTGGAGTTATTACTCAAGGCTTGTCTCTGCAATTAGATGATTGCATAACCTTAATATGATCAATCCCGCCGGATGTGAATTGTGCAGCTGTAACCACAAAAGAAGGTGGCGTTTCTGTTTTCTTGTTGAACACAAACATTCTATATGCGCAAGTCATAATTTTATAATGGCTGCTTTGGGCAAGAAAGAGCTTTGTCAGTCAGAAGATGCAGTTGACAAAGAAAAATATATATGCAATAAGAGTGCTTAAAGAGACGGTCATAATGTCAGCCTTTGCCTTGGGAGACATTGCTTTTCTCTCTCTCTCTCTCTCTCTCTCTCTCTCTCTCTCTCTCTCTCTCCTTTTTTTTTCTTTGTACACATCAATTTTGAGGCCAGAATGTTGGGAAACTTAGAAACCATCTTGAGCCCTCCCGGGACAACACGGTTTTGTGCTCACACATGCACTGTGGAGATTGTCGGAGGGAATCAGCTTGACATTCATCAGCAATTGCACATCACACCCCGTTCATCAAGCCTCATTGTTCTGAGGGGACGTGAGCTGCGACTCTGGCTCTTGAGATCCCAGATACTTGCAGAAATCTTCACCCGCACCCCCCTAAAGGCCCTGCTTGGGGGACTCCAAGGACACAGCCCTCAGATGCCTTCTGCCTTTGAGGCCCTGTCTGTCTTGAGGATCAAACAATAAGGATTCCATGCTAAGGGTGCCAAGATTTATCCTCTGTCTCTGCCCCACGTCCAAGGGAAGCAGACTCTGAGAATGGGAAACACCTAGGGGTAGGGGATTGTTTTTATGGTATCAGAGATTGTACTCTTAAAAGGAGGAGAGATAGAGTGCAGAAGAAGAAGGGGTTGATTGGGGAAAAGGATAGAGAGACATTTAAAAATAGCAAATTCTAGAGGTTATCCAAAGATGAGACTTGGCAGCCAAATGAGTGAATGACTAAGACTGTGTACATGTGCACATGTGCACATGCGCACACATGCCAATAATGACTGGTCAGAGCTGTGGTTTCAAACTGTTGTGAAAGCCAAAGCAAAGCGCCGTGTGCTGTTTCTTGGGAGGCAGGACTCGAGATGCTTATTGGAAGTTGGTGTTGGAATCCACACCCACAGGAAGAAGAAAGACAGCAAGACTGGGCAGAGGGAGACAAGAACTGTGATGTAGCTACGACAGTCCAGTCCCTGCCCACCCTAAGTGGAGCTCTGAAGCCACTGTTACCCCTCGGGATCACGACAACCTGAAGCAAGGAGGTCCAGTCTTTGTGTTCCTCGTTGACCAATCACTAGGTGTGGGCTGGCCCAGGAAAGAAACATGACATGGATAATGAGACTTTCTTCAGCTAGGAAGGCTTCTAGAGAGGGCCAACTGTTGGAAACTATCTGCTGCCTACCTCCTCAGCATCTGGGAGAATCCATCCTTCTGTCCTGAGTAAAGACTGTGGACAGATCAGAAGAATATCACACTGCCTGTAAGGAAACTGGGGCCAGGAGTGAATTATAGCTCAGTGGTAGCATGGTAGCATTTGCTAGCTTGTGTAAGGGCATGTTTTTGAACCCCAGTACTGCAAATAATAATAATAATAATAATAATAATAATAATAATAATCAAAGAGAATTAACATTGAATGGAGGCTTTAAGTGTAGGTAGAGTAGGAGCAGCTTCCCATGACAGGTGATCTCATGAGTTCTGAGTCTGAGACAGAGCCCAGTGCCTGCTCCCTCTCTCCAGATAACCCAACCTGTCTCAGACCTTTGCCAAATGTCCCAGATGGCTGGTCAAAGTCAAAGACCCTGGAGGCAGGATCTGAACTAGAAAGATACAACTTAAACAGAACTGCATCTAACAGTTCAACTGCTGAACTGCCCAGACTGTGGGCAGAGCTCTGTGCTCACACCAGGATGTCAAAATTCCCCATGCCAATCAAGATGGGAGGCAGAAACTGGGAGAAAGGTCCACCAGAGTCAGAAGCAGGCTTGGGCTTCCCCAAAGCCTCTACTCCAGCCCATCCTCTTCTCTCAACAACAGCTCCATGGGTCCATATCCTCTACTTGGATGTGCATCCACAGGACTCCTGAACTGGCATGTTCCTGTGATTAAAAAAATATTCTGACAACAGCAACCTATGGAAGAAAGGGTTAATTTCATCTCCCAGTTCAAAGTTACAGTCCAACACTGTGAGGGAAGTCAAAGAGGGACGAGGGAAGTGCTTGAGGCAGTAGTGACATAGCTCCTGAAGTAAAGATGAGGAGAGTATCTCATGGATGCATGCTTGCTAGCAGTGCTTGGCAACCCCTCTCAATTCCTGCCGTCTGGGATCCCGCTCAGGGCATGGTACCTCTCCACCCATCAATGAACAAAAGCAAGACAATCCCTTACAGGCATGCTCAGAGGCACTTCTCCCAAGTGACTCTAGACTCTGTCAATTGAACAACACTAATCATCAGAATGCACCCCCAAATCACCAGCAGCATGTCGAGTATTCAAGCACCCAAGCCTGTAGTAGACATCCCAGTCGCAAACCCATGTAACAAGGAGTGAGCCCCAGCGATGAATGTCAAAAGAGCTGAAAGGCAATATCTCAAGGCCTTGTTTTAGCTCTGTTACGGAGTAACTGGCAGTAGGACTTCTGTAAGTTCTAGCCAGCCCTGGACAGATTACCTGTGTGGGGACTGGAGAGGAGCTGCAGATCTCTGCAAAAAGGTAGCAAGGCCTGGCCAGAGTGAAGCATGATGGGAGAAGCTAGCCCATGCTATTTGTTCAGATGGACAGTGTTGGGTGTGTGTGGACACGGGTTTCAAAGGGAGGGTGCAGAACTATAGAGGAATGAGACTGCCCGGATATGAGAAGTAGCTGACACTGGGAATCAGAGAGATTTAAAGAGAATGACAAAAGGAGACAAAAGGACAAAAGGAGGCTTGACACTCCTTGAGTGTGTTGTTTGTTTGTTTGTTTGTTTGTTTGTTTTCCTGTCAATACTCTTTCTGGAACTCTGGACAGTCATGGAAAGCATTTCATATTTCTTTTTTCTGATGCCAAAGTTTCCTTCAGGTACCATCAATACAACGATGCCTGATGCCTACTACCCTCTCAGAGCCTTTTGTGACAGACAGACAGACAGACAGACAGACAGACAGACAGACAGACAGACAGGAGTTTGGAGGTGTAGAAACAGGAAATGGAAGGACTCTCTCCACCAGGATGTCACCAAACAGCAGTCTCACCCAGATAGAGACCTCCCATCTCTGGGCAGCAGGCAAAGGAGCACAGATGTGAAAATCTCTGCTCAGGAGCTGCTGTCAGACCAAGCATCGCTTGCCCAGGCTACCCTACAGGAACATGGTCTGAAAGGAAACGCAGTCCTCCCATCCATCCCATTACCTCTTCTGCCCAAGCTGCTCTTTCCTCTCACTTGTCTTCAGGGCTGAGATTCAGGTACCACTTCCTCTAAGAAACCACCACACAGATGTCCTACCTAGATGTCCTGATACAACCCATCCCTCAGTCCATTATCAATTACTGCCTCCACAGTGGACACTTGGACAGTAGGAAGGTGCTGTTGTGTTATCTGTGTGTTTCAGTTACTTTTCTATCGCTGTGAAGAAACATCATGACCAAGGAAACTTTTTTTTTCTTTTGAGAATTTAACTGAGAACTTGCTTACAGTTTCAGAGGGTGAGCTCATGACCATCAGGATGGGGAGCATAGCAGCAGACAGGCAGGCATAGTACCAGAGCAGTAGCCAAGAGCTTATCCACAAGTAGGAGGCAGAGAGCCCAACCCCAAGGACACACCTCTTCCAATAAGGCCACACCTCCTAGTCCTTCCCATACAACCCACCAACTGACAACCAAACACTGAAATATATGAGTCTGTGGGGGCCGTTCTCACTTAAACCACCACACTATGCTGACCCCAGTGTCCAACTAAGCAGTAACAAATAACATGTACAGTAAATGTGTGTGCTGGGTACATAAAAGCTAGGTCTTAGACATAGTAGAGGCACCTTCCATTCTTCAAACCCCTTCTGAGGTTCAGGCCACTTCTGACTCCAAAAGGCATCTAATTTCCAACTTGTTCATGTTCACTATCAACCAACACTCCTAATCTGTCCAAGTTCCAAGAGAGCTGAAGGTGATAGACAGATGTCTGCAGACTCTCTGACAAGTGGGGTTTTCCTGAATCGCCCATCATTTAAACAAACTGGGATGCTGATTGATAGAGGAGCCCTTTCTACAAAGACTGGGAAAAATGGCTTTTAATATCGGTTTTTAAGAAAGAAAGTATGGCCCCTATAAACTGTTAAACTTCACTTTATTGACCATAAATCTGTATTTTGCTCAATGCAAAAGTTTTTCATCTTGTACAGAAAACTGCTGAAGCAGCGGCCACGGCTGAAAACAAGAAGTTTTCTCTTACGGACAATTTATATGAAAAAGTTATTGAATTTCTGGTTAGAGAGGCCAGGCCAGGCATCTCGTGGCTCCCCTCAAGGGCCAGGCCAGCGGTGCCAGACGCGACCCGTTGCTGATCAATGTCAAGAGAAAATTAACCAATTGTAAGTCTATTAAGTTGTGGGCACCAGGGACTTCAGAGCCCAAAGCAAAGATGTGCTTCTCCCCAGGGACCTTCTACTGAGGCATTCTTTGCTGAACATGCAGTCGGTCTCACTGCCACAGAAGGACAGAAAGAGCCAACTTTGATGGGCATACATAAACTACTAGGTGCTGTCAATAATTACCTCAGTCCTAGCGACAGCTCCAGGAAGAAGACTTCTTCAGCCATGCCTCACAAATGAGCAACTGCAAAATGAGCGGGAGGGCAAGGGGTTTATTCACAGCCGCACTGCCTGGAAGTGACTAGAATGCCCAAGCCTCAGTTTCCCCATGCATATAATGCAGTCATATTGTGACCGTGCGTGGCAGAGTAGAGATGCTTAGGAAATGTTTGCTCCTTCCATGAAGCCAGAGACAGGAATATCCAAGTTCTGGAGCCAAGCCTGAGGATTCAAAGAGCTATTCTCCTTCCCCTACAGAAACGGCCTCTTTGTCAGTCCCTCTGAAACCAATGCCTGGAGGAAGGATCATTGGGCTGCCTGTGCCTACATAGGAAAAGAAACAAACTTCACAAAGAGCATCACCACACCACCGAGAATGTAAATTTTGATGGACAAAGCAGGTTCCTTCAAAATTCCTCCCTCCCATCACTGCGCATGCCAGAAAGTTCAGTTAAAGCATTCTCCTGTATGGAAATAAAACTATTCCTGGTTAACATAAGAGGTAGGGGTGTGTGTGTGTGTGTGTGTGTGTGTGTGTGTGTGTGTGTGTGTACACATGCATGTTTGTGTATGCATGTGTGTAGGTTCTTATGTATCCACATGTGTGTAGATGTGTTTAGGTCAGAGGTCAATGTCAACTGTCTTTCTCAATTCTCCCTACCTTCTTTTTTAAGATGAAGTCTTTCACTCAACCTAGAGTTTACCAATTCAGCTAGGCTGACTGGCTAGCAAGCTCTACAGATCCTCCTGTCCCTGCCTCTCCTGCACTGGGGCCAAAGGTGCACACAGCCATGCCTGGATTCTTGTGGGATGCTGAGCATACAAACTCAGGTCCTCATGCTTGGGTGGTAAGCACTTTACTGACTGAGCCATCGACCCAGTCCCAAGATGAAGTAGTTTGTTTGTTTGTTTGTTTGTTTGTTTGGGGAGGTTAGTGTGATAGCATGTTTGGAAAAATCTAAGTTTCTAATCTGAGATAAGCATATGGGCTACATGGAGCCAGCTGGGTCACAGCAATTGGTTATACCTGTATTGAGAGGGATTCTTAGGAACTTACAGTCTAGGTCACTGGTTTTCAACCCGTGGGTCATGACCTGCAAAAGACCGTCAACCAGAAAACAGATATTTGCATTTGGTTTAAAACAGTGGCAAAATTATAGTTATGAAGTAGCAATGAAATAAAGAGGTCACCACAACATAAGGAGCAGAATTAAAGGGTCCCTGCATTAGGAAAGTTGAGAGTCACTGCTGTACTGTAGGATCAATAAGAACTGTGCACCGGGCGTGGTGGCGCACGCCTTTAGTCCCAGCACTCGGGAGGCAGAGGCAGGCGGATTTCTGAGTTTGAGGCCAGCCTGGTCTACAAAGTGAGTTCCAGGACAGCCAGGGCTATACAGAAAAACCCTGTCTCGAAAACAAACAAACAAACAAACAAACAAAAAACGTGCATTTAATCTATGGCTTTCAGCATTAAGGCCGCCAGCAGCACCCTGCAGTAAGACACATAAAAACCTCTTCAGGGGTCTCCTCATCTCTATATCCTCCCTGCTAAGTATATCTCCCATCACTCACCCTCAGGATACACTCCAGAGATCATAGTGTAACTTCTCAGTCTACCCAAGCAGCAAGCTCCTATTCATCCTCCAAAACCTCACAGGTGTCTGGGCTATAAAACCTTCCTTCAGTTTCCCATAGTCCTAGGTGCTCCCTATCCAATGCCCTCCTGCATCTGTGTTTATCTCATCTGCGGACTGTGAGTCTAGACTTTGCTCACTGTTGGAACCCAAATGCCAAAGATAGAGGCACCGGCTAGAATGGACTCTAAGGAGGATGACTCAGAAAGTGAAGAGGGATGAGTTAAAAGGCAAAGAAGGAAAAAAGGAATTGGCCAAATGTGGGGTGGCCTGAAGTCAGAAAAGATTTCTGCTCTAACTTTTACATTGAAGACTTTCTAAGTTTTTAAGGTTACCACCTTGTCACTATCTTCTATAACATGAACACGATATATTAACTTGCGTTCTTGAATGTCTTATTGAAAAGAGAAGGAAAGTTAGCTCCTAAGATGGCAAGGTGAAACTTCTCCTACCCATTAGGTGGCTGATGAAAAATAACGTGAAAATCTGAAGCGACTTCTCATTGTCAGCAGACAGTTAAGAGCAAAGATTCAGACTAGAAACAAAGCAATCGATGTATTTCTACTGAAATTAGATTAGTGCATTTATTCATTAAACAAACATGAGCTGGTAGGTGCTCTATGCAGGAAACTGGACAGAACAGAAAGCCTCCAGGAGACCATGGACTAAACCTGCTCTCTACCAGCCAAGGGGGAATAAAGATTGTATCTAGAGCAGATGGCTTTATAGATTGGACAGGAGTTTTGCAAGCAGACAAAAAACCATGGTGAGTTTGAGAGTGTGTCTATGCACACAGCTATGTGTGTCTGTAACTTCTCTTGGGGGATATAATTTGGTAGCTCCAAATGGACCGTGGTGTATTTATTTACCTCATGGAAACTGGCAAGTGCTGCAAGCCAGAGTGAGCCTGTCTTTTTGTTTTGTTTTGTTGTTTCCTTTCGTTTCGTTTTGTTTTCTTTCTAGCACACCACTGAATGTGAGCACTATTAGTTCCAGGAAGACTTGTACACAATACAGGGACATTGCAGACGATGAGAAGAAAGGCAAAGATCCAGGGCACACTCCTGGATCTTTTGCATGGCGGGAAATCTAGACTCCAGCTGATCTGTGTTTGATGCACAGAGAAAGCAATGAAATGGAAGCAGACCCAGTCAGTCAGTAGCCAGAGCTGACCACCACTGCTCTCCCCAATAGCAGACATGACTGTTCAGCTATGGCTTTCGTATCACTGATCCCAGAGTCTGCGTTGTCTCATCTTTATGCAGCATTATAGTCAGTTTCTACCGACTGAACTTAGCTGGCCTAGAAAGAGAAACAAATTTTCCTTACTAGTTCTAAATTCCTATAATGCCATTTTTGTGTCAGTCTTAATGGCTCAGTGGCAGGAAAAGAAACGTAATTATAAGTCTCTAGGTAATCAAACATAAATATGTATATTCTTCAATACTTAATCATACATATCACATTTGCATAATTTTGCATAAATATTTACTTATACATACATAATATTTTTATAATTAAAAAAACTATTTAGGATGAAATTAGGTAAGAGGTGAGAGAATGCCCTGGAAAATACAGTAGTTCTGTACTGGGGAAGACAACAGCTGGTTATCTGCTAAGATTCAGAAAAATCTATGCTCTCTGTCCCTGGACTCCTGAGGACATTTGATGTCTTCTCCACTGCTAATCCCACATGTGATTGTATACAGTATGAACAACCATTCTCTGCTCCATTCTGCATTTCCCATAGTGTAGAGCTGAAGGACCTGTGACTTCAAGTACACTCCTGGGACAGTCCTAAGTAAAGTCAACAGCCATCTCCTTAGCTGTAAGGGTCAGGCACATCTAGCAGTTTGCAGGTTTCTAGGATACGGACCATTAGAGAACCAGGATTCCCATGGTGGTAACTAGTCTGTCCATTCTTCACTTCAACTCACCCAGATGTTCATCCTTCTGAGTCTCACTGCAGCTTTTTACCCACTGAGCTGTCTACCTGGGCCCACTGAGTAGTATCTTCAAGAGTAGGGAGTTCAGTCACTAAGTAAACAAGAAGAGGCATTGGAGGACACAGGCTTGGGAAAGAACTTCCAGTATTCAGACTATAAGTGGTTTTCTAACGTGACGATCTTGGGTACAAGTGCCTGTTGGAACGATATGGCTATAGAACCAGGTAGCAGAGGGGCAGAAGTCAGACAGTGAATATTCTACTGACACGACCCTTCCATGTGACCCTAGAAGCCCTTCAGGGCAGCAGCCTACATCTCTGGGTTTGTATTTGGGGTTTGTAATTTGGAAACTTACAATGGATGTAATGGATTCAAGAGTAGCAGCTGGTGAGCTGAAGGCCCAAACAATTATCCACAGACCAGGTGAAGCAGAAAGGAGCAAAGACAGGCCCAGTGTAGCAAATGAACATTTGTAGATTCAGAGATTTCTTTAGCCAGTGGATTAAGCCTGGTGTCTGACTAGACTTGGAGGACAAGAGGCAGATAAGACAGGAAGGTAGGATCTAGAGAGAAAGATAGCTCCTACCTTGGAAAAAATAAGTGGACGGCCACATCATTTACTATGAGATTAATAAAACAGGAAAAGGAAGGCTGGAGGGAAAGATAGCAGCAGCTTGAGGTGTCTGTAATGCACCCACCTGGCAGCAGGGTAGGAGCCCAGGAGAGAAGGGGGAACTTAAAGTTCCTCCTAGGTTAAGAAGGAGAGGGAAACATTTAAGTAGCACACTTGTGTGTCTTACTTGAAAGTGCTCCTTCGGGAAGTAGCATGCACTGCAAGAAGCTGCTTCCCTCTCCACATAGCTCTTGTCCTTCGAGACACCCAAAGCGTGTCACTGAAGTTGTAAAATCTTTAAATCTTTAAAGAAAGCCATATATATGAGGGATGTCTGTTGTGCCTTCACTTTCTGGTATCCTCACATATAGTCACAGTAACTTTAAAAACGAAAGCATACTGCATTTGCATAAACCGCAGTTGTCATATGGGCTGGCCCATGCCAGGCACTTCATGAAAGCACACCTGTCTTGTTCTTATAATAACCACACCAGTGTACTTCCTCTGCTCTGTAGGTGAGAAAATTAAGGTTCAAAGAAGTCACTTGGCTTCCAAAATCCACAAAGCAGATGAACTGGTCAAAGATATTTTGAACCAAGACCATCCTAGCTGCCAGAGCTTAGCCATGACATCATGACTTCTAAACATGCTGTGATGACATTTCGTTGATCTACAGCAAAATGAGCCAAATGCTTTGCCCTGTTACATGTGTGTTGAGGGTCCTTCCTGGAGACAGACTTTTCTTTAAAATTATGACCCATGTACAGGAAATATTAAGATGATTCTGCAGCAGATGGGTAGTTCAAATTTTTCCCCATTTAGGATTCTTGCTTGGCAAAAAAATTAAAAATAAATAAAAAATTGTCATCCTTGATTTGGTCTTCAAAATAATCAAAATATTGGAAATGCTGAAGCCTGGGCATTTTAGAAGGAAAGACAGCCATAACCACCCCCCCATCCCCATCCCCCCCACCCCACCCCACCCCATACCATGACTGTGCAGGGATCCATCAGAGAGACACATGGAGATCTTTGATCTGACTAGAGCCACCCCACAACCACCCTTCCAGGGCTCCACCAGGAACGGATAAGTACAAGTCTTCCACAGGCAACAGCAGTTCCTCTGTCTCCCTGAGAGCCAGGAAAACTTGTCCACCAAAGAGCACTTGCCTGGTCAACTCCATCTCAGGTAGTTAAAACAGGAAGGAGGGAATCAGAGAGGAGCATACACAAGAGAACCTGACAACAGACCTCTTACATCCTCGCTCCCCAGACAAGTGCTCTGCCCAGAGCCCAGGGGAGGAGAGATTTCTCTTAAAATCTTTGAGGTCAACAAATAGGACTATTTTGGGATTCCAGGAATGAAGGCCTCTTTTCTCCTTCCCTAGCCCGTCAGGCAGGAGCCCATGGGGCTCTGATTTCTTCTTCCTTGTCTGGCTGCGGCTTTCTGGGCATATATATAGAGAGGCGGGGGTTGGCGCAATAGCGACCTATCATGTGTCAGATGCTGTGCTAGGCAATTTCGAGGATGCCTTTTTTTTTTTCATTTTATTTCTTACATTTACTTTGTCTTTCTGATTTCAAAAGTAGTGTCTGTTGTGATAAGCAAACCCTTCGAAGTTCCCTGTTATTTGGTGTTTATTGTTATTAAGATTTTTGTACGAACGTTCAATCACATTATGTAGTTGTGCTGTGGCTTGCTTTCCTGAAGAGTCTTTGCATGTCAGTGTATATATACATGGTGAGCTGGGCGTGGCGCCACCACCTGTAGTACCAGCACTTGGGAAGTAGAGTAAAGAGGCTCCGGAATCCGAAGCCATCTACACATACGCAGCAAGTTTGAGGCCAGACTATGCTACAAAGACACTGTCCCCAAGGCGGGGGGGGGGGGGGGGGGGGGGGGAGATGGAAACCAGTGGATAACAGTGCTTGTCACCAAGCTTGATGACCTGAATTCAATTCCCATGGTAGAAAAAGTCAGAAAAAATGAGTTTAACCTCCATAAGTACACCATAGCTCACACACACACACACACACACACACACACACTACACAATCTATTTATACATTTGTTTATCTATCATCTATACAAGTAATGTTTGAAATGTTTAAAGTTAAAAGTGTAAAGTTTCATAAACCAATTGGTAAATAAGGAGGCTAAAGATGACTGAGGTTAAGCAATCCCCTGTAATTCCAGAGAGTTAAGATGATAGAAGCAAAACTCACCCATTTTTCTAGAGCCCCATGCACAGATATATGTGCAGCTTGGTCCTCATGCGGGTCCCCCTACAACTGGAGCAGAGGTTGTCCCTAAGTCTGTTGCCTGCCTGCAGATCCTGCCTGCAAATCCCATTCCCCTAACTGGGCTGCCTTGTCTGGCCTCAGGGGGAGAGGATGTGCCTAGCCTGCAATGACTTGATGTGCCAGGGTGGGGTGATACCCAAGGGGGAAGGGAGGAAGGGGCTGTGGTCAGGATGTAAAATCAAGAAAGAAAGAAAGAAAGAAAGAAAGAAAGAAAGAAAGAAAGAAAGAAAGAAAGAAAGAAAGAAAGAAAGAAAGAAAGAACTACATAGAAATGTGTGAGTGATCATATAGACACAGTTTCATGAACCAAGATACCATAGTTATGGGACTGGCCTCTCAGAGAAGGCAGTGCCCACATACTAGAGCTCACAACCAGGGACACTTTCTAAACTGCAGCTCCAAGATTTGTGTACTGTTTCTCAGAAAAAAGGAAAACCAAATTCATCATCCTACCTTCCAAGAACCTTTTCCTATTGTCGCAAGACCTAGCTACCCCATCTGTTTCTCTGTCTCTGTCTCTCTCTGTCCCTCTCTGTGTGTCTCTCTATTTGTGTCTCTCATTCTCCCATCTCTCTCCTTCTCTCTCTCCCTATCTCCCTCTTCCTCTCCCTTCCCCTCCCACAGCACACTCCTATTACATCTAAGACCAGGGACCATGCCCTTGCCTGACTGGTCTCTACAGAGGAAAGGGACTCACCATCACCTGGTAACCCAGTGGATGTGAACAGATGTTCAAGGTACAAGAGCAGGGTAGGTATTCCTGGTTTCATAGTTCTCCAGCTGGGGATCCAGAGCTAAGAGTCCTGACATTCATGTTTCTGAAGACCCTAGATCCTTTGAGTTCTCCCCCAGAAAGTACACTAAAAAAAAAATAACAGAAATTGGAGCATCATAGGGAAGTCTGGAGAGGCTGGAAGCTCTGGACATCACTAGCAGAGTACACCAGCTAGAAGCAGACCCAGCTGACTGCAATAGCTCAGAGATAAGGGGCATACAGATTCCCACAAGGCTCTAGAGTTTTCAAGCCACATCAAACTCTCCAACGTCCTGTGAAAACCTGCTCAACAGCCCACTATAGTACACTCTTTGTTTTCTCCCTCATTCCCATGCTACATCTCCCCAGATCACCTTCTCAGAATCCAGACCCTCTCCAGCACAAAGCTATTCCTTCTTTGGAATAAGAGGTGGAAGGGCAGAGAGACAAGTGCATCATTTTACTGGAGGGTAGGGTATAAGAAGGCCCTCTATGCCCCCTTCCCATACTCACCCCCCCCCAGTGCAGGTCCATTCAGGATATCATGAGTAAATACCATAAATTTGGTGGCTTATATATGACAGAAAATTAAATTTTTTACAGTCATAGAGTTGGAGACTTCTTGACCAGGGCACTCACAAGTCTGGTTATGTCAAGCATCTAATGAGAACATACTTTTTTATACACAGCACCTTCTTACTGTGTCCTCCCATGGTAGACAGGAAGGGTTGGCTCTGAGATGTCTTTTTATAAGAATATTAATCACAGTCAAGAGAACTCTGCCCTTGTGACCTTGTCACTACCCAGAGATCCCACCCCATGATGACGTTACCTAATGTTGTTACCATCACCCCCACTGAGGGCTCAGTGACCATAGCAGCTGCCAAGAAGGCTGGCCACAGACTGAATCCCCTAGCTTTACTCACCCCAAAGTTCAGGTGTATCCAGACCAGACTGGATACAGTGGCATAGACAGGGTTTACGCAAGAATTCCATTTTCTACCAAGAAGCCAGAGAGGTCAGCTGACACCCCCTCAGCATGCCCTGATAGCCTAGCCACGGGAAGTAAGGGGACTGGAATTTCACTTTCTCAAAAATGGCAGATTCAGCAACTGTGGCTGCTACAGGAGACACAGATCTGCCCAGGCTTAATTTCTCTCTGCCTTTATCACCATACACGAAGCAAGAGCCATTACGCCCTGTCGGGCAGCCAAGGACTCACCTCGTCTGGCATTGGTGAAATGATATCCTGTTTCCAGAGTGACCAGACAGTTCCTTCCCGCAACATTCACAGGAATAGGATTCTCACCTGCCCTGGGGAAGCTCTTTCCAGTCAGGCCTGAGACCCAGTGTCCTTGTCACTCAAAGCTCTCATAATACCTTCCAGATTTGGGCCAATAAGTAAATTAGATCAAGAGCTAGAATGTTCTGGAGACCAAAAGTCCATATCCACATGTGGCTGGGCCCTGGCAAAAGAAGGGGGGGGTCTTTTCTGGGAGCATCTAGGACACTTGCACAAGGCTTAGAAGAAATAGCTGCATTGGGGTTAGAGAAAGAGCCTGCCTCCAGAGAATTCTTGGATCTGTTTTTAAAATGTTATACTTAGTCTGTGAGGTGTTTGCTTTGCATGCATGAGGACCTGAGTTTGATATCCAGAAGCCACACTAAACAAAAACAAACAAACAAACAAAAGAGAAAATACAGGATAAGTTGGTGTTTGCTTTTAACTCTAGCACCGAGGAAGCAGAGATATCCCTTGGGGCTCACTAGCTAGGCAGTGTAGTAAATATAGCAAGTTCCAGGCCAATGAGAAACCCCACACTCAAAAGAATATAGAAGACAACACCTGAGAAACGAAACCTGAGGTTTTTGTATGGCCTCCAAATGCACATATCATACATGCACACACATACACATATGCACATATACACATGTATGTGCACACATATACACACACTCACACATACATGCATGCACACACATATGTGTATACAGACATATACACACACTCACACATACATACATACATACATACATACATACATGCACACACATATATATATACAGACATATACACACACTCACACATACATACATGCACACACACATAACACACAAATTCGCACACGTACACTGTTAAGCTCCAGTCAGAGCCTCCTAGACCCTGCCTGGCAGACAGCAGATAAAAATTAGGTAGGAAGGAGGAGCTTGCCATTCTCACCCCCACACAGCTCATCTCCTACCCTCAGGATCCCATCCTCAACTGAGGACTTGGTTTCTAGTTCCTGTTGACAATTTCCAGACTGTCCATGTGTGTGTTCAGCTTACCTTAGACCCAGTTCCTACTGACTCCTGGAATCTAGACAAGGCACAACAGCAACCCCTTCCCTACAAGTTATGAAAAGCCTCTCATCTGGCCTGGGCCTGAGACATTACCTGCCTCTATTCCAGACATAGATCCACTGGCTCTGTCCATTCAAACACTCTGGTCAAATCCACCCAAAGTCCTGAACACTTGGTTGTTTTAGGGTTGTTTGTTTGCTTGCTTTTGTTATTGTTTTGCTTTTCTTCTTCTGCTTCTTCTCCCTTTGCAAACCCTATATGAAGCCCTGATTTGTTCACACTCATACTCAGCTCTGAAGGGAACCACTAGCCAGCCCCCATTCGGTGAACTCCACCAGAGACAACATTGCCCACACCTACCGCCTCTCACAACCACACCCTCTAGCTGCGTCTTGTGGTACAGAGATCAATACAGCCCAGACCTCAGAAGACAAAAAGACACTCATACATAATTCCTCCCTCTGCCACAGTTTACCCAAGAAGCCCCCAAGAGCCAGGACCCCGGGCAACATCTTACATGGGGTTCTCAGGGTGAACTCATCAAGGACACGTGTTTCATGGTTTACAGTTTGAGCAGGTATAACTGACCGGTACCCGTGCTTATCTACAAGCATCAAAACCCCCACTGCACCCCACTGCACCCCACCGCATCCCAGCACCTTCACAACTCCTGGCCAGTGCTTCCTGAAGCTCGCCTCTCAAGGAACACACCTACATCACATCTTTTCAAGGGCCACTTCTGAGGACCCTCAACCAAGACAGCATCCAAAGGCTTCTCCACACCTTGATACCTCCCTGCAAGCATCTATGTCCAAGAGCCTTGTTCTTATCTTCAGCCTCACCAAATATGGGAAACTCCACCCCACCCTTTCCCCAGACCACCCTAAAACTGCCCGGAGGACCCTTTGTCTCTTCTTAAACAAATGCAAGTTGACTCTCTGACACACACAAGGCCACTCCTCCACTGGACCAGTGAGCACAGCTGACTTCTGATATCCCTGTGTGCTCTTTTTCTCTCCAGCCTGCTCAGTAGAATTACATCTGTGCCAAGTCCAGACTGAGTTACAGCATGGCAGTGGGGAACTGAAAATACCAAGAAACATGCGGCTTCTTTACTTTTAAAGCACCTGTGTTTGTTTGTGTCTATATGTCTCCATGTGGTTTGTGTATTGGGGGGGTGTCTGCATATCTGTCTTTTTGAGTGCATCCATCTATTTGTATGCATTTGTATCTCTGTGTGTGATCATATATTTGTGTCTGTGTCTGTTGTCTGTGTGCATTTGTGTGTACCCGTGTGCATATCTGTGTGTATTTATATATTTCTGTCTTTGTGTGTGTTTGTGTATGTGCATGTCTGTGTGTCTTCATGCATGTGCATGCTTCTGCGTATGTACATACACATGTGTATAGTTGTATATGTCTGTCTTTCTGTGTCTCTGTGTATGTATTAGAGAGACAGACAGACAGACAGACAGACAGACAGAGAGAGAGAGTGTTACTGACCTAGGGAAGTATTCAACCACTGAGCAACATTTTCTTTTTTTTTAACACAGAATCTCATCGTGTTGCCCTGGGTGGCCTTGAACTTACTGGGTAGCCCAGACTTTTGATCCTACTGCCTCAGCCTCCCAAGTAGCTGGTATTACAGGTCTGTGCCTCTATCCTCAGCTTTAAATCTCTTCTTTAGGAAGAAGAAAGAAAAGCAGATTTGGGAGAAGGAAAAGAGGGATGAGAGCCAGTGAGGACTCTGAGAGAATGGTGGGCTGTGTGTAACTGAGACAGACAGAGGCAGACAAAGGGGGGAGATAGATGGAGAAAATTAAAAAAAAAAAACAGTCTCAGTTGTATTTCGTTTTTAAATTTAAGCTTTGCCATCTTACTCTATTATCTTTTTGAGGCTTCTATAATAAGGAATTGTTGTTATTTGCAGATACTGGTAATGCAGTGGCCACAGACTGGGCCAGCTTTATGCTCTGTCATCTGACCTCAGAACCTTAACATGCGCTAAGTTGTCTTGGTGTTCTAGTTCATCTCAGAAGCAGACTGGCCATCCAGCTGTCACCCAGGCCCTCAGTTAAGGAAGAAGGGGACAGTACCATCCTGCTCCCACCCCCATCCTCCTCCAGCCAGAGCGAGTGGAACCCCCACTCTCCAGCACTGTGGGCCCCAATCCTCTCCCACCCCTCCCTGAGCCTGACAAGCCACTCTAATGGATTGACCATGGCCTTTGCTGGAGGGGCTAAATATAAAACTTTGCTGTGTTCCCCTTGTCAAAGTTAAAAGCTTTTCATGTCTGTGTTAATGTTTTTTTTTTTTTTTCTGTCTGCAGGCTCCAGTGACAGATGCGGCATCTCGTGCTGAGTAACTGGAGAGTGAGTGGCTGGCAGGGACTGGGGAGGTAGAGGCGATTTATCTCGGAGAGTTTAAGCAGGATGACATGGCTGGGAACAGAAGGGGGAGTGAGACTGTCACCTGATTACTGATTCCAAGATTTCTCCTCCGTGAGGGAGAAGAAGTGAGCAAGGATGAAGGGTACAAAAAGCAAATCAATAAACAGGTTAGCGTCCGCGTCATTATTAACTCTCGGCCTGTCAGCACCCCCATTGAAGCGATCGCTCGAGGCGGCCTCGGATTTAATGGTCAGTGCAATAGATTTACTGTAAATGTTATCAGAGGCAGGGGCGGGGGCAGAGGGCGAGAGCAGCCTTCATTGACAAATCATTGCGTTGCGCCTGTGTGTGCAGAGCCGTTTTGGAGTGTGCATAAATAACCCAGAGCATGGGTCCCGGGTGGCATCTCCTCTTTCGGATGCTGCAATCCTCTCCCTGCATCCTCTAGTTCCAAAAGCTTCAAGCAACCAGGTTCACCTAACATCTTCCCAAAGGCTTCCTGATTTAGATCGCCATCCCACCTGAAAAAGTCAGGCAGAAGGTTTACATCCAGAGCAAACCGAGAGTCCACGAGGCAACCAGGAATCAAGGTCTCACAGAGGTGGCTGCAGCTTAGCCCAGCAGCAAATAAGATGCCTTCTGAAGGAAGTGTCCCCTGAGCTCAGTACTTAACACACCAGGCGTGCATGGCTGGATGCCATAGCTACTCACTCTCCAGTGCTTGCTAACAGAAAAGTCTGGAGAAAGACTTCCATGTCCAATCTTCAGAGTGCTGGTTGCTGTCATACTCCACAGCACAGCAGAAGTCCAGAAGAAAGTAGAGTTGGAACCCAGTGTCATAGGAAGAGTTGGTTTTGTTCAAAGTTGGGGCTGCTGTAGACAGTTGGACGGGTTGTACACAGTACAAGCCTCAGAGTGATCGTTCACATTGTGACATATGTGGTTGGTTCTATCTGGAGTTATGAAGCATGAAGACTTTAGGTATATTCAGCAGTCTGAACAAAACACAGGTCGAGATGGCCCGCGATAGGGAGCAGCCAGCCATACAAGAGAGCTCTGGAAATCAGAAGATTGCAACCAGATTTGGACAGGGCTGTCAAGCAATGGGCCATGAGTGGTCTGGACAGTTGAGAAGGGGTTTACAATCCTGTAGAAACTTGGGCTCCTGAGAAAGAACTATTTCTCCTGACCTCTGGATAAAAAAGTCCAATAGGACTATCAGCGATATAGACTCTGTCTTAGCTACACTAGTTTTCTATCTATCTATCTATCTATCTATCTATCTATCTATCTATGTGTCGGTCTGTTAGTCAGTCTGTCCAGTTTTGTTTTGTTTTGTTTTTTAAAACTAAGCTAAAGGTCTTATAAAGGAGTTTTGATCCACTGTACTGGCTAGTTTTGTGTCAACTTGACACAGGCTGGAGTTATCACAGAGAAAGGAGCTTCAGTTGAGGCAATGCCTCCATGAGATCCAGCTGTAAGGCATTTTCTCAATTAGTGATCAAGGGAGGAAGGGCCCCTTGTGGGTGGTACCATCTCTGGGCTGGTAGTCTTGGGTTCTATAAGAGAACAGGCTGAGCAAGCCAGGGAAGCAAGCCAGTAAGGAACATCCCTCCATGGCCTCTGCATCAGCTCCTGCTTCCTGACCTGCTTGAGTTCTAGTCCTGACTTCCTTGGTGATGAACAGCAGTATGGAAGTGTAAGCCGAATAAACCCTTTCCTCCCCAACTTGCTTCTTGGTCATGATGTTTGTGCGGGAATAGAAACCCTGACTAAGACATCCACTGATGGGGATAGAAAGCTTAGATGAAAAAAAAAATTCTACCTTCCCTAGCATTGAGATTCTTCTTAGGGTCAGAAGCAAAACACTTGGCATGTAGATGCTAGAAAATAACCCAGGGAATTGAAGCCAAGAAAAGGGCACATTTAAGACCCCTTTCTCATCACCTTAGACGGGAAGCAGATAAGGTGTGTCCTAACTATTCCTCTCTCAAATGGAATCTCTAAAATGGGAGCTTGAGAAGAGGTCTTTTAAGTGAGACGTGAAACCAAAGAGCAGAAGTGAGAGGTGGGGAAGCCAGCTGACAGCGGCATATGTTTCCGTGAGCCACTTCAGTGGGCAGGTGAGGTGCAGTCCCACTGATGGCTCATGGTCATGCTTCAAGAGGACAGAGGGAGGGTGACCCTGGATATTATGCTCCTCCACACTTCAGAGTGGCCTCTGGTGGAAGTTAACCCAGTCCTTGTGGGTGCAAGGGATGTGAGGGTCAGGAGACAACGGGAGCTGTCTGTGGCTGCCAGTGAACCAGATGTGCTATGAACATCTGGGTTTGAGACATTGCCAACATCTTACATGATTCATCCTCAGCCCAGCAGGCCTGCCTGGCGCCTGCCTGGTTCCTCCACTGAAGAACTAAGTACCTCAGAATCACCATCCTGGAGACCAGCCCCTCCCCCACCCAGCACCCCTGGCAGGCGCTGGCTATCCTCCCTCAACACAGTCCAGCCAAGACAGTGCTGAGAAGGGTCCTTACTCCAGGATAAACTATGGGGAGCAGGTCTGGGGATGTTTCACCAAGGCTGAGACACCTGCTCCTGAAGGTTGGGTTTTATTTCACTCTAGGACCTTCTTGACGGGCAGCTGGGAGGACAGATCCCTAACTGCTCAGAGCACTCCCTTACCCCTTGCTTCCGTGGTGACCCATGGACATCAAGAGAAAGCAGCACAAACCACACTTTCCTTTAAAGGATACTCACCTGGGTTAATTTCTCTATGTGATGTTCGTTATTTCCAAGGTTATTTTTTTTATGATAAAGTTATTTTTTAAAAAAATTAAAACACCAAAAGTATTGAGGTGATGTGTGGCAAGACATGCCTCGTGGCTTTCAGTTGGGACTCTGTGGCGCCCTGAGTGTCCCCAGAATATCAGTCACCTGAAGCACGAGGCCCACAAAAGCCCCTTGGTGTGTCAATCATCCACAGTGCAGCCCGTCATGCCCAGGGTGCTGCCATTGTCTTCTCTGTCGTCTCCAGTAACCTCATAGTCCATAGGGTCCATAGGGTCCATAGGGTCCATAGGGTCCATGGGGTTTCTTGGCTCATCTCGCAGTGGAACCAACTCTATTTTAAGTCCTAGATGGGTTTTGAGCACACTCTTGGCACTCCTAGAGCCCCTGTCCAAGCTCCCAGCTGTACCCCGACCCTCTCAGCCCTGTCCCTGCCTTCTTTTCCCTTGGTAGGAAAACATTCACTCTTACTGATGCCCTTCAACTGGCCTCCACACTAGAACAGGATGAGAACTTTCCTCTCTTTTGTCTACTGCTATATCCCTGAAGCATTAAGCAGCCCCTGGTTCACAGAGAGTACTCAAAGTGTACTCATCAGATAAATATAGAATTGTTAGAACCAGACAACGTGTAAGGGTCTATCTTAGACTCCAGTGATGATCCACTGCCTGGACTAGCTGTCTCCAATTTAAATCCTACACCTAGTGCTGTTAGGCTCCTGACCAAGCAATTCAGCATGTGACCAACCAGGCTGGCTGCACAGTCAAAGGGCAGGTGTTTATAGAGGAATACCCAAGGAGACTTGTAGGTGATGCCAGTAACCTTTACCATCCACTCCTAAGCTGGGTGTGTACTTGATGTACAAATATTCTATGGATTTAATGTATGGGCGGCATTCAAAGCTCACATGAAGGCACTTCATCACAGGCAATGGCAGTAAGAAGGGCTTTGGGGGGCTGCCACCAGTATTAAGGGCTCTGCCCTCACAAACAGGATTTGTGTCCTGTGGAGGGAAGCTTCAAAGAGCCTCTGGCCCTTCAACTTTCTCTACCATGTGAAAACCAAAAACACTGTCTCTGAGAAACAGGCCTTGACCTTGGACTCCTCAGCTATGAGGGGCATATTTGCTGTGTAGCTAAGTTACCTGGCCTAAAGTGTTTTGCTAAAGCAGAAGGAAGGAACTAAGATAACTACCAATGTGCCTATATACTTACATATGAGGAGGTACGTGCATGTAGCGATACATATGTGTGTATGTGTATCTATGAACATGAAATTGTGTGTGTGTGAGCATGCAGTTGTGCATGCATGTGGCACATGTGTGTACCTAAACATGAATGAGCATGTATGCATGGTAATGTGTGTATGTATACATGTACCTACATATGTATGTACACACACACACAGACAGACAGACAGAGAGAGAGACAGAGACAGAGACAGAGACAGAGACAGAGACAGAGACAGAGACAGAGACAGAGACAGAGAGGCCTAACAGGATCTTATCTCTCCACAGTCTTGCATTCCATTTTCTTCCGGGTTCCACTCTTCTTGTTATATGGCTTCTGTCTCTGTCTGTAAATTCGTAATTGTCCTTTCCCAGCTATCAGAAAGAGGGTTCTCCAGCTTTTCTTAAGCCATGGGCCCTGAATATTGTGGGGAAATCATTCCAAGAACCTACAAGAAGATGCCAGGGGGGACCCTTGAGAGGTTCTTCTTCAGGATGTTTGTACAGATACAGCACAGAGAGGCACTAGGCTAGACACCTATGTCTCTCCACCATGGTCCCTCTATGGAGCCCAGATCTTCAAGACAGAAAATGAGTAAGAACCCCTAGCTTCTCCAGTGGGGAAGGTGGGGACATTGATGATGGAGAGGAGGGCACAAGTGACAGAGTATACCTTGGACAGATAGTGTCCAGGGAGTGCCACTTATCACAGCAGAAAGGAGCCAGCTCAGAGCTGGAAGGGGCATGGAAAAGCCAGACATATGGGTAGTTGATAAGATGATCATCAGACCCAAAGTCTTGGTGGGCTATGGACACAAAAACTGTCTTCCCCAGGGACAGTGAGCTAGACAGGTGTGCCAGAGTGTCAGGCAAGGTGACCTCCCCCAGCTGGCACTGCGCTCTTTGGGCCCCTAACCCCCACCAGCCACCTTAGCCTGCTTGGGGTGGTGGCTGAGCCGGGCCATCCATGGGGGATGCGCCAAACAATTACTTTCCTTATTGAATATCTGATTAATTATTCAGTAGCTGAATCAATTATTCATATCTCATTTAAGCAAGGGGGGAAAAGCCACTGCCCCTTGACAGAAGCTTCTCAATGCTCCCAAGGCCCTGGGGACGGAGTCATCAGCGGGAGAAATTGTCACCGCAGGAACGCAGCATTGGCACCAGAGCTGCAGCCACCACAGCACTTCTGACAGCCGTCATTTGTGTGACACACACACACACACACACACACACACACACACACACACACGAGCAAACAGGTGCCAGGTGCCAGTGAGGCTTGATGGCAGGAACAGAGTGAAGACAAGTCATATTTATTACACTGATATGGAAAAAAGAAGAAGAATACAGTCACACACAGGACGAGCCAACTCCACAGCTGTGGGAGACCCTCCCGGGAAGTGACAATCCCTAAGTTGAGATCTATCAGGGGAAGAGGTAGGAGGCGTGGGAGGGCATTCCAGAAGCAAAGGTACAGAGGAGTGGAAACACCCCAGTGTGTCAGACCCTGGGATGTGAGAAGGCACAGGGAAGGATACAAACACTGCAGCTTGGAGCTTGGAGCTTACCTGTCAGAGGGCCAATGGAAGAGGAGGGATGTCCAGCAACATCCTAGCTAAACCACGAATCCTGTATTTTGGAAGGCCTGGAGCCCCACTGGACCTCTGGAGGCAAGGAGTCCTCTTCAGACACCAGTTTGCAAGCCCGAGTGGTACAAACTGCTCCTGGGGTCCCTGTCAACTGACCTCAAACACTGAGACTTTGTGAACTCACGCCTCTGTTCAGTTGTTCGTTTCCTGTTTCCTAGTCCAAGGGAATGAGAATCAGGACTACTCCAAAGAGTCTCAGACTTCCAGTGGGACCTACAGATGACGTTTTATACAGGGAGACATTGAGGCCCAGAGTGCAGGTTGGCCAAGCCTTGACCACCAAGCGTCAAAGTTCAACCCTCCAGTCCCTGGCTCAGCAGTGCAGTGCAAGCAGGGAAGCGCCATAGATGCCCCTCCTCCCTCCATGAGCTCTGGGAGCAGAGGTGGGATGCAGGGACCTCCTGAAGTACTACTGCAGGAAGGTCTCAGCCCTGGCCGCTCTCAAGGCTTCCTTCTTAACCCCTGTGCCTATTCCTCCTCGCTCTCTTTATATCTCGCTCAGTCTCTGTCTCTCTCTGTGTCTCTGTCTCTGTCTCTCTCTCTCTCCCTCTCTCCCTCTTTTTCTCCCCTCTCACTTCCTTCTTTCCCCTTCTCCATCCCAAGACCTACCCATGGCAGGGACCCAGCTCCTCCCTCCTCTCAGCCCCTCAGCCTGACCAGACCCCAGCTCCCCACACCCACTAATCAAATCTGCAACCCGATTCAATTACAGCCAGCAACAAACGCAGACGTGTAACCTTGTTAATATCACGTTTATTAGAGGGAGGGGGAAGAGAAAATTAAGATAGACTTCGTGTTGCTGCTAATTAGAAAAATTGAGACTTTACATCTGCGTAGCGCTGAGCAACATGTGGTGGTAACAGATGTGGCTCATTCCACAGCTGCATGGGGTGGGGGTGGGGGGAGGGGCGTGTGGAAAACACTCCCAAGCCAGCCTCCTACCCGAGCTGCTGCAATCTCCTCCAGGAAGCAACCTAGGCCTGATGCCATCCCCCAGACATGAGAAGTCAGAACCCTTGCCACCACAGTAGCTGTGTGACAATGGCCAGCCTTTGACCTCTCTGTGCCTTGGTTCAGTGCCAGTTCCGTAGGCCACTGGGAGATGAGATGGGTTAAGATAGGTGTTATGCATAGGGTTTACACATGCTCATTTCAGATAGTGGTCCCACCAGTGACGATGCAGTATGGATGGTCCTCTGCTCTGTCCCAGCCATAGTCTGATCACACCTATCTGCCCCTAACCCTAACAAAGGTCGGAAGGAACAAGGATTCGACTCACGTGCCCCAGGGGGGTTTCTTGGGTCTGAAATAGCTTCCAACCAGAAGTGTTTGAGTTTGGACTCTCCTCTTATGAGTGAAGCATAGAAAGACAAGAATAATATGGAGACCACTGCTTCGGGGGCCATGAAGGAGGGCACTGGCCGGATGCTAGGGGGTAGAGGAGAGCTGCCAGCTTAGAATTAGAATTAAAAGGTGGAGAAAGACTTATGGGGGCACGCATGAGCACGCACACAAACATATGAGATCTATTTAAGTTTGAATTAAAGATAAAGCCATTGTTTATTATAAATGGGCCCCGTATGACAGTTAGGAATGTACTTAAGCTAAGCAGGGATTCAAAAGTTCTAACCAAGCACTGCATCCTCGTTGTCCGGCCAACCGCAGGACATACTGGAGCTGGGAGAGGGTCCTGGGCTGCTTTGGGCTTACTGGACACCAGCCATGGATAGGGTAGGGAGAGGACTCTACACCCCACCATTTCTGTATTAGTCCTAAGGGTTCAGTTTCTCAGTCAGAGCTCAGCCCTGCCAGTCATTCAGAACCAATCAGAAGCCTCTGACAAAGATAACAAGCTTACAGTGCAGCCAGAGCAAACCCTCTGGCCCTGGGTCCCCTGAGGGGCCCCACTAAAAGCAGCTGAAAGTCCATGTCCCTATGACAGTTAGAACTCACCCCTCCATTTACCCATCAATGGGGTCACAAAAGCAGAGGAAGTCTCCTTGTCTGCATGTGGACAGTTCAACACCAGCGGGATGCAAAGGGCTGGACAGGGCTGACCCCACCTTCCCCTAGCAGGGATTTAAGGACCTTTACCTCTGGTCAATGGTCAGGGTCATGGGATGTAGGATTAAGGAGTGCAGAGCCATGAGTACCACTGATAACAGCACCCAGCCAGGTCAAGGAAGTCCTGGTAAGAGTCATCTGTGAGGTAAGACCAACGTGACACATGTCCCACGGGTGGAACCAAGTCACAGGCAGCCCAGTCCAGGACTCCCAAGCTCCAGAAAGAGCAGCCTCCCACAGGTAATGCTTGCAGAGGTTTATTTAGCATGCCTTGTCTGTCCCCTAGAGGCTAGCCTGGTTTCATTCATCAATATTATGTACAAGCTCTGTCCTATGTACTTGGCAAATGTCCATTCATTTACTCCCCTAACTGTACTAGTAGCTGTCACTTGTCCACCCTTCCCCAGATTATTTCTCTAACCTTCTCTGTCACCTGCCAGGCAGGAAGCTACACTTCCTTGACTCCCTGGCCCCGGCTGTTGTTGGATTCTAGAGAGCAAAAGGACCTGCTGTTGAGATCTCCTAACATGCCCCGAGCTGTGGGTGTATCATACATGGCTACACACCCAAGTAAGTAAAGACAAGGGAGTCCAAGACAGAAGCAGCTTCCTGTCCTCCAGCCCTACCCTTAGCCCCTTCAATTTGTCTAACACTTTTTTGCTTTTCAGAGCCCAGGTATGCCTCAGTCCCTTGCTGCTCCTTTAGTCCTGCCCTGACCATGTGACTAATCTCTCTGGTGACCTTGGCACAAAAACCTTTTGATTGTGTTATTTGTTTCCCACTAGGATTCTGGTTGAATCTGAGAATCCCGGATCAACCAGAATCCTGGTGGGAAACAAATAACACAATCACGTGGTCAGGGTAGGACCTCCTTCTTCTCAAGACCCTGCACACAACAGCCCTGCCCCTGCCCCTGCACCTGCCCCCGCCCCCGCCCCCGCCCCCACCCCATCTTGGTCCCTCTCTCATCCTATGGTCAGATTCAGAATCCAGATGTCATATTTGATACTTATCTGACACTGAATACAGGAAAGGCCAAGCCCTGTAACAGTAAAGGCTTAAAGGACCATGCAGATCTGTGCCACAAGGCTCAGATCAAGGATGAGCAGGACCAAGTCCAAGTCTGTCCACTAAGAATCCTGGGAAATCTATGGCCAGACACACATGAGCCTTGCTTATTACTTTGAACCAGTACTTCACCAAGGTCATTTGGCTTCCTGGAGGTATTTGGCAAAGTCAGGAAATGTGTTTTATGATCAAAACTGGGGTGGTGAGTAGAGGCCAGCAACACTCCTAAATGCTCCGAAGTGACAGGGCAGTCCCCAGAATGCAGAATTATCCAGGCTAAAATGCTAACCAGGCCAAGGTTGTGAAATTTAGTCTTTCTCCCTAAAAAAGAACAAAGAGTCTCAGGACTCTTAGAGGACCTTGATCCTATTACAGATAAAGGATACTAAGGACCTGAGAAGATGAAGTTAAAAGTAGCCAGTGCCCAAACCCAAGTGAACATGTTCCTCAAGAAGCTGGCACAGCAGGGAGGCATTCTTATTCACCAACCTCCAGATGCTTCTAGGGGAGATCCTGGGAGGTCCAGGGTGTGTTTTTAGCATCCCCTTCACCCCAGCCAGAGTGGGATAAGCCTTGTACTTTTCTGACAGTGCTGTGGCTGGTGACACGCGGAGCTTTGCAGAAAGCGTGTTCAAGAACGCTCATGTTCTCTGAAAGGAGGTGCAGTTGGGAGATGTGCTCCCTGGAGATCTTGCTAGATCAGGCCCATTTCCTAGACTGAAAAAGAAACTGTCTAGGAAAATAAATGTTCATAAAGTGGTTCTAGAGGTGCCTGATAGGGCAGGGTAAAAAGCTGGAACCAAAGTCTATGGAACAAAGCAGGAACAAGGCATCTTTAACAAGGCAGCCAGAGTTGAGAAAGGAAACGCCAGCATGAGAAGCACAGCCAAACTACCCTGGTAGGAAGTAATGACCATGTTTAGGGATTGATGGAGGGATGGGAAAGGACTTTCAAACAGCAGGGTACCAGGTTCTACAGGGACAATGCCTGCTAAACTGGTACTAAGCCAAGCAGAGAGGGTCTAAAGAAAGACTCCGACTTCTCTCTCCTTCCACTCTCAGGTCTCCAGCTAATGATTCCAATTAACCAAAGGGAGGGACCAGGATGGGACTCAGAAAGACAGAGAATCCAACTGCTTTTTGGCAAAGGGATGAGTACTGCCTCTAGAAGAGGCTCAAGAGACCCGTGCCCTTATGACTGGTGATTCCAAGAGTAAAGAATGGAGGGTCCATTCATCTCCTCAGTAGGATTCACACTATAGTTACTCCCAGGCCCAGAAGGGCTCAGAGAGGGGCCATCAGCCGAAACTCCCTCACGCTGCCCACCACCTCCCATCCTCACCCATCCAATGAGCAGAGTGTGTCTCTGAGCACCACCCAATGATGGTTTTGTAATGGGTCACCTGGACACCTTAAATCATTCTAATGAACCATGAGAACCCCTGTGTGGGGTGTTGGCAGGAGACCACACCATCCCCGTGGCCAGAGGGGAGACCTTTTAATTTCTTTCCCCCAGGAACTACTCGATAAATGCTTTTAGCATCTTTTTAAATTAAAAAAAAAAGGAGTGAAATCTAAGGGCATATTAGCATTACTCTCATTTTCAATGAATCCAAATGGTCGTGTTAAAAGCTATTAATAAACCAGCAGGAGTGGAGGTCACTGGCGGAGTATATCAGACAGGAGCTGCAGCCCATAGTGGAACCTTGGGCTGTTATTCCTTCAGAAACATCTGCTAAGATCTGGGAGGCAGGGGGAGCCTCTGTCTGTTCAAACCCAGCAAGAAAGATGACCCTGGCTGGCTTGAAGTATAAAGGAATGGGAGGCTCATGACCTTTAACAAGAAAAGTCAGACTATCCACGTAAGTATCCACACACAGTCTGGGCTGAAAATACCTCTACTGACTTTGTTCCCATCCTTCCTTCTCCTAGGAAAGTGGCTTGATTGATTGATTGTCATCTACCAGGGCAATCGCTTAGAGAGCAGTGACGTGCTGAGCCTACTATTCCCACCCTAACCTTATCAGGAGATCAACTATTCGCTTTGGCACAATCACAGGCCAGAGGCAGCTTCCTTCCCAACTCTGTCCAAGTGCATGAGTCCACTCCTAGTTTCCCCCTTTGGTCCTGAACTTTGTATCTAGAAATGTAAGCCCTTGGGACAGAGGTTTCTTCTTTCTCGGTGCCCATGGCCTCAACATAAGGGTGCAGCTTTGAGGCTCCTGGGTGTGGCCAGAACACAAAGGAGAGAGGGGCCTTTATTTCAGAGACTTTCAAGCCAGGATTGGGACTCACCCTTTCCAGTCCTTGTTAGTAGCACAATTCCTGAGCCCTGTCTCACAAAGCCCACCTTCCCACCAGTCTCCCATGTTCTCCAGCTTCTCTGAACTTCCTAGCTCCCTGGCAATGCCATGCAGATACCTCCAAACCCTCTGCCTTCCCTGCCCTCTTGCCAGATATCCTTATTCTTGAAGGTTAAACTCAGAGGTCACTGCCCACCCCCATTCCTACCCCTATTCCCACCCCATACCCACCGTGATCAAAGAAAAGCTGCCAAATCAAAGAAAAGCTGCAGCTTGGGCATTCCAGACCCTTCTATCTCAGTCATCAATGTCTGTCTGCAAGTCTGGCTTCCAACAACACTGTAGCCAAGGACACAAACCAAGGCCTGGTGCTCAAAACCAAAACCAGTAATTTTCCCAACCAGACCCTGAGAATGAGGCCTGTTCTGACCTTTTCCCTGTGGTCTTATTGCTCAGGTTATAAATCTCAGACTTGCGCATCCACTTAGGCAGGGTCCCAACAAGAAAGGATACCAAAGGATCCCAATAACCCAATGGAAGGTTCCAGGGCCCTCTCTAGGATGATAGGGGTGTTTCACTGTTGTCTATTGGCTATGGCCCTAAGAAGGATGAAGTGGTCCCGATAATTTAGACCCAAGCCCCACAGTCCTCACACCCCATTCTCTGTCTAAGACTTTACTCCTTAGTCTGGAGAGTGGATCCCAAAGCTGAAAGAAGTGCTGAGCCTGGGCCAAGGCCAGGGAATAAGGATGAAATCAGGTGGTGGAGCAGTGTGGTCCTGCACAACAACACAGCCCATAGTGGGAAGAGCTCTTCCTGGTTCCTAAGACCTCCCCCACATCCTTGATTGATAGAGTAATGTAGTAAACCACCCTGCTTCTTCTCCCAGGAAGGGTTGCTGCTGCTGTGTTGTTGTTGTTATTGTTGTTGTTGTTGTTGTTGTCATTGTCGTCTTTCAGTTTTGCTAAAGCAACCTGAAAATTAATTTAATATCCTCCTTCGGTTGGGTATGAAGCCGGGCTTGAGGCTGATGATGCATGAACCATCAGTGGCAAGTATTTAATCTCTGGACAATGGATAGAGATGTTAGTGCACGCCACACTAAATTCTATTTACGCTGCCTATTAAGGGCAGTCAAGCTGAAGGGAATCGGTGCACATTACAGGCCCTAATGGGAGAGGAAGCTCCACCACAGTACATTAAAGGCAGAAAATGAATTAGGAGGGGCCGGCCCAGGAGAAAGCAGGCAGGCCGAGAGCCTGTCTGCAGATAACTCTTCCTGACAGCCATCACATGTGCCTGCCCCTACTAGTCAGATACACCAAAGAAGGGAGCAGCGATGGTCACCCCAAAGGGCTTAATGGAGGGTACTGCCCTGCCCCCAGCCCAGAGACATGGGGATCTACTATCCTGTAGATGAAGAAAAAAAAAAGTGGGAATTTTCTTAGTCCACCAGCCCAGCCTCCCTGCCAACTCTTGGTGGATTCATCTGAAGATCTAGGGCATTCTCCATCGCTCCAGGCTCACCAATATTTCCAATCCCTCTCCCTTTTCTATTGAAATGATTTATAACACAGACAGAAATAGTCTCACACAGGGCATATTATAATGAAGTATTAGGGGAAATTATAGAACCTTGGGCACAAACAGAAGATCTTACAAGCTGAGAGCGGGGAGAGAGAGGGGAGAGGGAGAGAATGGATATCCAGTAAAGGATCCAAATCCAGATGTGGCATTTATTTGTATTAATATCTATTGCTGCTAAACAAACCAATCTAAAACAGCAGCTTAAAGCAGCAAGAAACAACCACATCTTATACCGCCATGTTTGTGGATCAAGCATTCAGATGTGGACTGGCTGGCAGCTTCGTTCCAGGATCTTTCCTAAGAATGTATCATCAAATTTTCAGCCAGAGTCAGTCATCTGAGGCATGGCTGGACCTAAAGGTCCCACTTCTCAGATCTTTTGCTCGCATAGCTGGAAGTGGTGCTAAGCTGTTGGTGAGATGCCTCAGGTTCTCACCATGAAGTCTCTCCAAAAAGTTGCTTGTATGTCCTCGTGATGTGTCAGAAGGCACCACCTGTCCTTCTTAGCCATTATTTCTGGGATATTCCATTGACAACAGAAGTCATCCTCATTAAAGGTGATAGGGGACTCTGCAGGTCAGAATGCCAAGAGACAAGAGTTAACAGAAATAAGAAAGCTGATTTCGAAAGTTTAAATTTAAATGTATTAATAAAACTAAATTTCAAACAATGGATCAACTATAAGAATAAAATTCTTAAGGATAGAGTGTGGGGCCATACCAATGATAAGCACTTAGTGAAATAAATTATGCTTTTAAAACCCAAGGCAGAGGGGTGGAAGAAGGCTCAATGGGTACGTATTGCTACACAGCATCAGGACCAGCTAAAGCAGATTCCTAGCAGCTAGGCAGGTATGATGGCCCACCTGTAACAAAAGATGTCTGGAATGAGCTGGATTAGCCAAATCAGCAAGCTCTGTCTCAATAAAGATTGAGAATGATCACGGAAGACACCAAATATCAATCTCTGGCATACACACACACATGCATGTACATGCACACACATGCAAACAAGCATACATGGGTACATACCATACACTCATACATGCCTATGCTTTAAAAAGAAAAAGAACCCAAAGTGTAAATATTAACTGTAAGGAAATTACAAACTGCATAAGATAAGAGATCGTGGCTTTCCACCTGGCTCGATATGAAGAATGTTTACAGAGCTATAATAATGTGATTGTTAAGCCTTGATCTTAACAAAATTATGATATAATTACCATGGAAGATATGGGTATATGAGAAGGCTGTGTGTGCATAGGGAAGATAGGTAAGCTAAGAAATCGAAGACTCTACAAGACGTGCTGGCTGGTGCCTTCAACCCAATTTCAGCATTTGAGAGGCTGAGGCAGGAGAATTATCCATGAGTTCAAAGCTAGCCTGGGCCACAAAGTTACTTCCAGATCAGCCTGGGCTACAGAATGTTATCCACCCTGTCCCAAAACAAATATTGATATAAATATATAAATATAAATGGGCACAGGCATAGACATTTAGGGTCTGATGAAATGGCTCCAAGGTTAAGAGCACTCTATTTACAGTCATGAGAACCAGAGTTTGGATCCTAGCACCAATGTACAGACAGATGTCCCTCCAAGTGTCTGAAATCTCAGCTCTGGAGGTGGGGAGGAGGCAGAGGCAGAAGGATCACTGGGGCTGGCTCGCTTAAAGCTTAGCTCTGAGATACAAGAAATAGAGAGATAAGAGAGATAGATGATAACACATCTATCTTAGCATGAACAGGCACTTAGAAGTACACACAGTAACTCACACACCACCACCACCACCACCACCATTACAACCACCGCCAACAGTAACAATAAATACAAAAATAAGAAAAAGAGCCAAAAAAGGGGGAATGAGGGAAGGAGAGGAAAGAAGGGGAGGAGGGAAGGGGAGGAGGAAAGGCCAAGGCCTTATCCTCCATGATTTAATACCTAAATCTAAACGTTGGGAAAGACTACACAAACATGTGTAACTGGAATACAGGTAAATACAAAAATCTTCTGGAGGGAAGAAAGATGAGGAAGACATTGCCAGCGGAGGCTAAGATAAAACACTACTCCTTCTGGCCCTTTAAACAAGACTCAAAGAGCAATAAAAAAATTGTTTAAACTAAAAAGAAATCAGAAATATCCTATTGAATGACCATAAGCCATACCAGATCAGATGCTTATACAAAAATAAAGTGTGTTTGTGGTCACCTCTTCTCCACAGGCCCTCCACCTGAAGAGTTCCTTATTCCTCCTCCGTCAACAAGTCTTTGGGGATAAGACAGACTGGGATTCTTAGCATGTCTTGGTTATTAATTAGCTTGGGGAGTAGGCAGTCCTATGCCTTTAGTTTCTGATACTTTCTATATCCATGCATGGAGAGAGGCATGGGGTGCAGAGAGAATGCCTACACCTTATGTGGAGAGGATTCATGGGATGACATGTATAAATGTGCCCAGCAGGAAACATGCTCTCCATAAATAGCTGCCTTTGTTTTTCCTCATGGTCATCAGGGAAATGAAGGGGGAAAAAAATCCAAAGAAAAAATAGGCAGCAGAAGAATCGGGAAGAGGGAATTTCTCAGTGACCGTTAAGTGATATCAGGAGAGGTAGGGTTGAAAACGATAAAAAAAAAAAAAAAAAAAAAAAAAGGCAAGCTAAGGTTGCTTTCTTTTAAACTATGTTATTTCATTTAATCCCATAGAGCCCCTATGAAACAGGTGCTGTCACTGTGCCCATTTGACAGATGAGGAAGCAAAGGCACATGGAGCTGGAATGAGCCAGCCAAGGATGATGAGAGGGGTGCTGCAGAACCACAGTGTAAGCCCAAGGAAGCCAAGTTCAGAACTCAGGATCCAGCCTCCTCCGCCTGATTGGCTGTAGCACTCCGCCTGTGGAAATCTCAGGGCTGGTATTGCCAGCTCTGGAAGACCAATAACCACCAAGGTCACCAGTAAAGGACTGGTTAGTATAACCTGGTGAACTGGCTTAGATGACTGGTAGAAACAGTGCAAGCTTCCCCTATTATGTACCTCGGCAGCAGCCTTGCAGAGTAAAGTGTGCCACCATAGATGCAGACACACAGGAAGTGTTCCTAGTGGAAGGGGTACATTGTTCAAAGCCCTGTGGCAATTGCGAGTGGTAAGGGAGGCCCATCAGGCCAGCCGGGTCTTTACAGATCTTGGACAGGACTGTTGTCTTTATCTAGAGAAGGAGAAGAGTCGGGAGAACGTCAAGCAGGGAAGTGGTGTGACTGCATGTACACTTGGGAAAGATCTGCCAGATGTTGAGTGGCAGCAGGGAGACTCACAAGATGATGGGTGGGGTCTTCCAGGACAGTGGTGAGCTGGGGGGGGCGGGCCACTAGAGAAGGCAAGGGGTACCGACAAAGCCCAAGGAGAGAAAGCTGAAAGACACAGTAAGTCTTACAGATAATAAAGACGTTGAGAGTACAATGTTGGGGAGGTAAGCCAGAGGACGATAGACATCTCAAGAGGAGGAGCCTCTTGGAGGATGGAGTGAGCTCCCAGAAACCGTTTCGAGTTGCAGGCATGATCTTCTCATCAAGCTGGGATAATTCTGGGGCAGAGCCTAATAGAGAAGCAGCAAAGAAGCAAAGGGAGAGAGGGCAGAAAGGGACAACCCCACAGCCAAGTCCCTGCTTTTGATCCACTCTCCTCCCTTTCAGCCTCCTCATGCCTGTCTGTAACTTATTCCTTCAAGGACAGTCCCCCACTACAATTGGTAAGCAGTGGTTACAGCTCTCACCCACCCCCCACAGCTTCACTACTGGAAATTAAGCTGTAGTGTTCACAGAGCTTAATTTACAAAATCACTCGCCATGCCAAGAACTGATGGCATCTCTGGATGTGACACCATTTGAGATGAATTAACCCTGTGCCCGGCAAGGTCATCCCCATTCTAATCTGTGGTCCCTGCTTGCCCTAGACCCCTGGCCCACCTCCGGGGCCTCCTTTCTTACCTCCAGTTCCCAGAAGCCCTTACAATTAATAGCTAATTAACAAACAAAACAAACCTACCAGGTGGAACACCAAGAAGACATTCTCAGCCTACAAGGCAAGTAATTATTCAGTGTTGGCAGGTCTGAGGAAAATCACTTGTGAGAGGAATCAATGACTCTCCCTTATCTCAAGGGTCTGTTCCACTGGAAGAAGGATCCTCAACACTAGAACACTGGCTTAAAGGAAAACCTATGCCTGGCTCGTTTCCTCTACACCTCATCACAAGGGAGGACAGTCCAAAGTCTTCCTCCCGGGCTTGCTGTGTTCCACTCAGTGTTTAGAGATGCTGTATACCCTTTTAAAAAGTGTGATCTAGAAAAACGGCCCAGTGAATGAGAACCTTTGCTTCACAGGCATGAAGACTGAGTTTTGATCCCACAGGAGAGGCCAGCATGGCCACATGAGCCCAGTGCTTTGAGAAAGATGCTCTGGGTTCAGTAGCAAGGTAACAAGGTAGAAGATGGCTGGCTTCTTTCTCTGGCCTCCAGGTGCACACAGTCATGTGTGCCTGTGTATGTGCACATTTGCATCACACGCACATATGTGTGTGCATACACACACACAAAACACTTATTGTATCCCTACTATGAAATGAGGATAAAGAATGGAGCAAAGGCAGGCATGGTTTCCACTCTCCTGGGCCTTTATATTGCAATGTTTTGTAGACAGACAATAAACGAGCAAGTATGAGATTACAGGTAGTGATCAGAGGTGCGAAGATGACTCTTAGGCGGGTGTTGCAAGGAGAACTGGGCTAAGAGCTAAAACATGCAGAGGGTCAGAGATTTCCTGAAGATGGCATTGAAGCACAGCCAACTATACTCAGGGCTGAGAGGGAGATGTGAGTGTTGAAAGACCCTGAGGAAGGATAGGCACTAGTGGTTCTAGGAACAGCGGGGGGCCAACTGGTGTGGCCAGGGTACCGCATGTAAAGAGCCAAGTGAGAACAAGCTGGAGATATGATCAGGTTGGCCTTGTGGTTCTCCGTAGCCATTCCAAGTGTACTGGAAACTTTGGGAGATGTTAATCAGGCGAAACATGGCAGAGGTACAAGTGGAGGGAACAGCAGATGTACAGAGCCTTCCCTACACTCCATGTTAGCTGCTGCCCTACTCCTGGGGGTCTCACAGCCCCCACCCCAGACTTTAGCCTTTGTGAACTGAGCCAGAACCTTCCTTTCTAAAATACATCTCTTACCTGAGACAGAGAGGGAAACTGAGGCATGACCTTTCAATGCCCGCATACCCTGTGTGAATCACAATAGCTTGGCGGTTGGGTAGTGTTTCCCCAATATGACACATGAAGAAGCTGAGGCCGAGAGAATTTAGGTAACTCAGTAAGTGCAGGTGGTCAGAGTACAGCTTACTCCCACATCAACATTCATTTCCCTAAGCTCTCAAAGCCCACCCACACCCGGTACTTGAGCCTTCCTCATGCCACCTGCATACACTTGTCTGAGATGAGGGTCCCAGGTGTCAAGAATCCAATGTCAAGAATCTAACCACAAATGCTATAAAGAGGCTGTGAATGTAAAATTAGCAATATACAAACATTACCTGTACGTGAGTTCCTGTGTAACAGGGGAACTCGGTTAGATGTTTTAGAGAAAGGGAGGCAGCCTGTGCTAAGGGAAGGCTCATTCCCTCTGAATGGAAAGAGATAATGTAGGAAGACAGAGTCATCCCCCTGCCACCAAGGGCCCGAGAAATATAGCCACTCTAAAAAGCGGACTTTGCTTTTTACTAAACTTTAATCTTGTTTTATTTTAAAAGGTGGTCTTACTATAGCCCAGGATTGTATTGAACTTAGAATCCTACTGCCTCGGCCTCTGCGTGCTGGAATTACAGGCATATACTACTTAATAGATGCTCTAAGTATTCTGAGTTTCATGTCTGTGTGGCTCAGTGGACACCGATGCTTCTTTTTAAATCATTAATCTGGACCTTGATCTTAGGATGCCATGAAACAAGCGCCTCCCTGCCCAAGGGTACTGCCCCTGGGCTAGCCTGGGTGTTTAGTGCAGTGCCCTAAACGGAGGCCAGGTGGCTTTGTCACTCCTATCTAAGAGGCAGAACTGTCCTATAACCATCAAAAGGCCAAGGAGTAGCCCTCAGGAGCAGAGAAAGTAGCTCCCCCACCCTGCTCGAAATGTCCTGGCTGAGAGCCCAATGGCTTGATAAGACTCAGGCCACCAAGTGGTCCTCTGTGACCAAGAGGTGGAGAGGAAGGGAAGGCAGCCAGCCCTCCAGGGTTCACTCCTGAGGTCTGGGCAGTTTGGTAGATTAGCTCTGAGTGTCTGTGTCCCTGACTTGCAGGAAACCCAAGAGCCTGCCCTGGCAAGATGAAAGATCTGCTTCTTCCCACCTGAGACTCTTGGTTCTGCAATGAGATCCCAATTAAGTTGGCACACCCTCTGGTTGCTTCCGTCTCTGCTTCCTCCAACTTCTTCCACCTCCGTCTCCGTGCTCCAAATCACTTTGCCATCTTGCCCCTACCTCGATGTCTCCATGTAAGATCCTTCATGGGTCAAGCCAGCAGTGCCCGAGTCAGCATCATAAAGTACAAGAAGCCAGCAGCCCAACTCCCCTACCTCCCGGACACTCAGGGACCATCCCGTATGCAAAACAGCAGGCGCCTGCATTCATAATTGGACGTTCCAAAATGTAATTATGAAAGATGAAATGCTCCTCTCAATGAGAAGGCTGTAAATAGAATAATTAATTTTGTGTTTGCTTGAACAATTCTGTATTATGGACCTTACAGTGGAACTGAAATTAATTAAGTGCACCAGGATTTATGGAGGAGGTGAAGAGAGAGGGAGAAAAAGAATTAATCCGGAATAAAAAGATAGATGAGTTTGGGAGTGTAATGATGTGTTAGCCTGGGGTATTCTTCAACAAATTTACCAGGCACGTTCTGGGCATAAAAGGCATACGTTGACAGAATTATCCCAACTAATACAGCGGCTGTTCAAAAAGTAAATGAAAGGAAGAAGATGGATTGGACCTAGGAGGCCTCTGAAGGAAGGACAGAGAGGGGCTATTTTGAGCTGTCCAACAGGGGGCGCTACCAGGAGGGAAAGGGGACCAGGCTCAGAAGTGTCGTCCTCCCACAACAAAGCGGGGTACAGAGTGGCGGGACAGGGGTATAAACCAAGAGGATCAGAATGTAACAAGAAGTCCCTTGGCGTTCCTTGGGCAGTTAGGTTCATTCTTAGCCCAGCAATACTTCCAGTACCACCCCCCACCCACCCCCCCCCCAGCTTCACTCTATTTCCTGTTCTAAACCTAGACAGGAAGTGACGTTGCCTCACTTCAAGGACCAGATCAGAAAGGGTCCTGTGGTTTTTTTAAGAGCACCATTGGACCCTAATCACGCAAACTGATTCCCACAGAGACCACATGGGAGGAATCGGGGGGGGGGGGGGGGCCACAGTCGGCCGTGGCTACCGGAGCTGTGACTCTGACCCTTCAGATTTTGGCTGCAGCCTCTAACTTTTCCCAAGAAGCATCAATGTAGAAGCAGATGGGTATCTGCACTCTACCGGTCTGAGCTCTTGACTCTCAAAACCTGCAAGAGGTCATAGATGAGCTGTGTTTAGGTGCCACATCTGAGGCAGTAGGGGAGGCAGGCTTAACCACAACAGGCTTAACCCTCCTCACATGCTCTTTTCATCAGGGTCCCACAACAGAGTTTATTTTTTTAAGAAGGATGGTTCGTGGCAGAAGAGTGTTGAAAACATACTATTCTGGTAGAAAATAGTAATAGCAACACAGATTTGGGGTCACACGGACCTGGGCTGAGTCCCAGCTCTGAGCTTCCTGGCTGTGTGTCCCTGTACAGCCCACTGTTACCGCTCCGAGCTTCCTTCTGAATCTCACAGCTCTGAAAATTCTAGAACTGTGAAAGCACCTGGCTCGGGAAACAGGCAAAACATCACAGTCAAGAGCAACTGATGCCCCAGAGTCTGGTGGTCCTGTGTTCCCTGGCTCCATGATCACACATAGTTCAGAGCTCCCGACCTCAGTCTTTCCATCTGCGCAGTGGGGAGAACAGTTTGGAGCAAGTTCATGTGATAAAGCGCACACAGTAAGTACTTGGCTAACAAGATGTCTGTAGTCTAACTGAAATACACCAACCAGAAGCATGTTGGTGTCTCTGTTCTAATTGTGTACTGTGTTGTCAGACTGCAGAGATTCAAGCCAGCTAAGGGAGATTCTGGCTGGGTTCACATCTGGACATCAGCAAACTCCCAAACTAAGTTCCTCCCACCCCTGTACCCTGGCCGGGTGAGCATGCCCAGTGCAGACTCACTCCCCAGGGTGGTATTAAGCAGGCATTTAGATACCTGGCATGAAGCATGTGATGGATGGCTTTATTAACCCACTGAGGCGAAGCTGCTGACAGTGAAGGACTCCCCTGTCAGAGAAGCCTCCCTTGCCTGTAGGCCCCTCACCAGCCTGCCTGACAGTCTGAGTCTCTGACAGATGGGCAGCTCCTACAGATTGGGCGAGCAGAATGGGGACAGGCCAGCATCCCTCCAAATGCTAAGCCTTCTCCCAGGCCCCAATTCCCTAAGGCTGCCTACCACCAATATTGCCTGACCCTAGTAGCCAACAGTCCCATTGTCCCCATGTCTGCTGTGGATTGGACAACGCTCACCTTGCAGTAGGTGCAAACAGTGTTCCCTAGCCAATGTGGCTGTCCTGCTAATGGTTTCTGCCAGCACCTGCGGCCCTGACTTCAAGCAGAATTCCATGTGTTTCAGCCTAGCAACATTACTGCACAACCTTAGGAAAATGAGAAATACTATTTTAAGTACCCATTTCACATAGGAAGACACTCAAGCTCAGAGAGCCCAAGATCACATTTCTGGGTCTCTTGGGCCATGCCCCATCCCTGATACTATGTAGAAAGATCTCCTGCTTGTTTCCATGATTCTCCTCCCTCCTCCTCTACAGTCCTCGGATCACCTCCCTCTCACCCCCACACCGTCAAACTCATCTGCTTCCTGCGTCAATAGCTTTCCGAGGCTGTCGTTAGACGTGAGATGTTAAGAATGAATTACCCCAGATTCCCCTCCACAGTGTACCCCAGATCTCTACCAACTGCCTCATTATCCCATACCCCCGTTACCACTGCTCCTGTTCGGATCTCCCCAACACTTCTCTAAACCTTCTGCTTCCTTGATCCAAACCACACGTGTACCAGTGTGATCTACCATGAACTCAAACTTTCAATCTGCTTGACCCTTAGCATCAGCTTCTGAATTCTCTTTTGGCACAGCTTCTTCTACAAAACTCTCCTGTCTCCTCCAGCCTCCCAGCCCACCCCCCACCACACACACACACACACACACACACACACACACACACACACACGACCCCAAAGCCTTCCCTCCTGCCTCGCTCCCCCACTCTGTTTAGCATGTCATAGCTCTGTTTCTTTTTCTGACCCTGGTGGTCTGTAGGACCCCACACTTGGCTTTTGGCTTTTCACCCCTTTATGGGTATCTGTGACTTATGTCACCTGCTGCTTCCCCACTTTTCTAAGAGCCCTTGGAGGACCCTCTGTCATGAACACTCATCATATATACTCATAAGCCCTTGTGTTTCCTCTGCTCCAGCAGATCTTGCTCTGGAGTGCGCTTGGGCGGGCCTCTCCTCTCCATCTTTCTCATTGAAACCAGTGATCACACTGATTCTGTCCAGCTCAGTCACTCCTCAGAGTTCAGACAGCACATGCTTTCAGCCTGGAATATTCTTTCTCTATCTTCACTTGACTAGCTCTTTCTAACTCAGCTGAAGTGTCACAAACCTCAGACAGGCTTCCTGAAACCATTTGAAATCAAGAATCAGGTTGTACTGGAATACACTGATACCCTAGTGTTTCTCTCTGCCCCAGCTCCATCTGTATCCTTAGCCTGATGATAGCAGTCCCTCCTACACAGGAGGTGGAGTCCAGCTCCCATCACTGAAACCTAGGCTGGCTCCAAGACTTGCTTTCACCAGCGAGTGGAGATGTGCTTCCTGTACTGAGTACTGAGGAATCCCTGACCAAGTGTCCCACAGCCAGCTCTGAAAGCACAAGAAAGGGAGGCCTCTCTGCCATTTGGCCCTGGTTTGATGGATAACTTCTCCTCCTGTCACCCACTAGGGTTGGAGAAATAGAGTGGCCGCCAGGACGGGGACAGCTCCTTCTAACCCTGCATAGCTCAGCTGGAATGTCACATCATCAGATGGGGCTCTTGATGTATATATTCGTTAACTCTTGCTTCTCTACTTTCTCTGGAGAACATTCCAGGCTACAGAAAAAAGACCTATTATGTCTCTGTTAAAGCCATCTTGGCCAGCCACCCTACCCCAAACCACCAAAGACATGAGAGGACCCAGACAAGGCAAGAAGAGCCACCACACAGATCTCAACCTGAAAGGCTGACTTAATTAAACAGTGCTTTGAGACATGACATTTTGAGACGATTTGTTATACAACATTCTCTGACAACCAAAAATTGATACATACCTGAAATTTCCCTTCATAGTAGGTTACCATGGCGACTACAGTTTGTGTGTGTGTGTGTGTGTGTGTGTGTGTGTGTGTGTGTGTGTGTGTGTGTGAATCTTGTGGGTGTCTTCCCTCCATTAAACTATAAGCTTCATGTTGGCAGATACTATGTCTGTCTTTTGCATGATTAAATTCATTGTCCTGACATATTGGCTAACATGTAGAAGATCTTTCGAAAAATATGTTTGAGCAAATTAAATAATGGAATGGCTAAATGGTTGAATGAATGAATGCATCAGCCTCAAGTTGTGCAGTTTCCTGGGTGTCTGGTCGTTCTGTTTTCACATAGTGCAGGGCATGCTAAAGAAGATAATTCCCATCTTACTGCACTTTGGGGAGGTATCCTCACACTTCCAGGAAGTGGGGCCACTGGGATTTGGACCTGTGCATGCAAGGGTTTTATCCCCATATCTGCTTCCTCTTCCATACACTCTTACGAACTGAATCAACTAATCAGAAGCTAAATCTTTACTTGGTAGCTGTGAGAACATAAGCCCGAGAAGAGTCATTGACAGTAATAATAGAGGCAGTTTCTCTTCAGGGTTCATTTAAGGCACGCTCCATGCCCTTCTCCATGGTCTGGCTGAGCCCTTCCAGAATGTTTTCTCCTTTCTCCACCATATATGACCGTCTTTATCTGAGACCAAGCCTAGACCAGCTGCTATGTGTCCTCATCAAGCAGGTAAGAAACATCTTCATGACACCTGCCTGACTCTTTGCGGCAGTTTTTCTTTTTTTCCCCTGTGCGATACTTTGCATTAAAGAAATTGTGATTAAAACATCTTTTACAAACTGCATTAATTCCTAGGCCAAGATAAAAATTCCATTTGACACAAATAGATTTTCCATGGTGAGTTAGCACTGCATTGAGGGTAATGGGTGGGGGAGGGGGAGACATCCAGCCCATAAATCAGCAGGGAGACAGGAAGGGGGAAAGGAGTTGATGGAGGGGAAGGAGAGGCAGGAGTGAAATTTCAACCTGTGAGAATGATGCCCCCCTTTCCCCCCAGTTCTTAATGATCTCATCAGGGGTCCAAGATCGATTCCCAGCCCTGTTCATCTATCCCCTTCTGCATTCATTATTTTAATAGCATCCACACAGGACCATTTGACATTTGCATCAGGCGAGCATTAATAGGAAGTTTGTTTGGGAAGCTTAGAAACGGAAGAGAAGCAAGCAACCCCTGGCTGGACCCAGAACAGTCTGGAAGGGAGAGACANCTCATCAGGGGTCCAAGATCGATTCCCAGCCCTGTTCATCTATCCCCTTCTGCATTCATTATTTTAATAGCATCCACACAGGACCATTTGACATTTGCATCAGGCGAGCATTAATAGGAAGTTTGTTTGGGAAGCTTAGAAACGGAAGAGAAGCAAGCAACCCCTGGCTGGACCCAGAACAGTCTGGAAGGGAGAGACAGTGACTGTGGAGATAGATACGAGAGGAGGAGGGCAGCATCAGCAAGCAGCTCTGCCCAAGTCAAACCAGGATGCTGCTCCCCTTGTCCTTCTAGGAATCCCCTACACTGCAGGACCCAGACTTCTTAGCAAACTAAGGAGTGTAGAATGTGGGCTTGTGGCTTAAACATGCACAGACCTCAGGAGTAAATCAAATGGCGTGTTATTCTAATCCACCCACCCACATTTTCCCAGCTGCTCATCTGAGATGAGGTTTGCACTGAGAATGAGCCCCAGGTCTGCCCTCAAAGCACTGCAGTTCGGATGAAGAAAACCATTTTCAGCCCTATTGGATAAACAAGGAAGAAGGACATGACCAGGGTTTCTAGAGTCCAGAATGCTTGAAACAAAACACAATGGTAAAATAGTGGTTTTCCAAGCTCTTGGCTGACACTGGAAACAACGTACACGAAAGTGAGAAGCAAGAAATAGGTTGATGGGGCTGGAACAGGGTTTGTTTCTCAGCACTCACACTGGGCAGCTCACAACCACCTACAACTCTAACTCTGCGGGATCCAACACCCTTTTGTGGCTTCCAAGGGTGCCTGCACATATATGGTAGACACACACACACACAAAGAAAGGAAAGAGGGAAAGAAGGAAGAAAGGAAGGAGGGAGGGAGGAGGAAGGGAGGGAGGGAGGAAGGAAGGAAGGAAGGAAGGAAGGAAGGAAGGAAGGAAGGGAGGAAGGGAGGGAGGAAGGGAGGGAAGAAGGAAGAAAAGGGAGGGGAGGGAGAAAAGAAGGAAGGGGAGAAGAGGGAGAAAAGGAAGGAAGGGAGGAAGGAAGGAAGGAAGGAAGGAAGGAAGGAAGGAAGGAAGGAGGAAAAAAGAGGAGGGGAGGCAGAAAAGAAAGGAAGGGAGGAAACAAGGAAAGAAGGAAGGAAGGGAGGAAGGGAAGGAGGAAGGGAGGGGGAGGGAGGGAGGGAAGGAGGAAGGAAGGAAGGAAGGAAGGAAGGAGAAAGGAAAGGATGAAAGGAGGGAAAGGGAGGAAGAAAAAAGGGAGGAAGGAAAGGGAAGAAAGAAGGGAGGGAGGGAAGGAAAGGTAAGAAAGGAAGGAAAGGAAGGAAGGAAAGGAAGAGAGAAGGGAGAAAGGGAAGGAAGGAAAGAAGAAAGAAAATCTGTTTTTTTAAAAAAAAAGAAGAATAAGAAGCCAGGTGGTGTCTTTCAAAACTATAGGAGCTTCAGAACACTAGAGAGCACAGAACCAGCAAAGAAAGGTCCACTACTCATTACCAAACAGCTCAGAATTGTTCTCTCTATATGTACATAGAATTGTTCTCTCTATATGTACATGGACACACACATATAAACAAAGAAACCCAGCAATGTGTCAATGTTGAGGGAATCTGGGTAGAGTATATAGCAGTCCTTTTTAATGACCTATTTCTATAAATATCATAAACCTGACATGATGACTCATACCTATAATCCTAGCATTTTGAATCTAAAGCCGGTTTTCTGCACGTTCAAGGTCAGCCTGGACTACATAGCAAATTCCAGGCCACCTGAAATATTCTGTTTCAAAAAACAAACAAATAGGAAAAAACAAATGAATAAACAAAGCCAAGATCATTTCACATCTTTGTTTTATCTAAGTCCACTTAGACTCATTTGCATCCATTCTCAATGAAATAAGAAAATCCCAGCCCACTGAAAAGGAAGCACTACTTACTCCCTTAAAGGTATGAAGCAAGTTGCTTGGGGAAAAGACTCTCATCGATAGACTTACTCAATTGTGGGCCCCGCCTAGTACACTGATCACCCTCCAGACAGAGATATGGCCTCTGGTGTGAAAGTGCCAAGTCTGTTATGAGGATAACCAGCCACCCTCAGCTTGAATCTGACTCCACTCCACAGGAGAGAATTCGCATCTGATACTGTAAACACAGTCCAAAGCCTGTAGCTAAGGAAGTCCTGGGCTCTAGTGGGGAAACAACCGCTGTTGTTTGGCTAAGTAGACATGATATACCCATCAAATTGCCTTCTGAAAAATTATGTTTATGTCCATAGATTAGAGCCACCATCAGCTTCGGTCAAAGAAACATTCTCGTAGTGATGAGTGTCTGTTGCTGCAAATTCTCATACCTGGTCAGTCATGAGAAGAAGAGACTATAGAATATTCTGCCATGGTTTGGGCCATCTACATCACCACCCCCAATGCTCAAAGATCATCATGGGAAAGGGGGCAGAAAGAATGCAAAAGCCAGAGAGAGGGGTGGAATGCTGTCTTCTGGGCATGAACAGGCAGCTGTGATTGCCTGCGCAAAATCTGCTCAAGATGGGGCCTCATCGTGGAGGAGAGACATATTTAAGAAACCTGAGCCATCCATCTCTATGGTTGCCAAGGGACAGAAAGACATCTTCAGTAATGTAAGATAGCCATGCTCCTGTAAGCAAGCATAGGTGGATCAGTGGGTCTCACACACACACACACACACATACACACACACACACACAAAACGTGAAAGTAGAAGTGTGGCTAGGAAGGGATGGGAAAAGACAAGAAAGGGTAATATTGAATTATACCAATCTGTATACATGTACATTTGCATATTTGTATATATGGAAATGTCATAACGAAATCAAATATAATGTGTAATTAATATATGCTAATAAAAAGATAAAAGACAAGAGAAGGGCTACCTGTATAGGAAATGCCTTTAAGGCATTATCCAAAAAAATTACTTTGGTCCTGAAGGGTTTCCTGGATCTTTTCTGCTCCCCAGGAACTTGACTTCCTTTAAGAGCTGAGCCTAGCAGGCTGTCCCTGTGGGGTCCGGAAGCAGCTTCCCGCTGCAGCAGCCACACTCCAGCCTGCTGGGCTTACCCATGAGGAAGGATATGGCATTCTGAAGCTCTTCTCCTGTGTCTCTCAAGGATGCAGAATTTGGCCTCAAAAAGATTCCCCAGTTCAAAAGGATGATAATGCTGGTGAGGTGCCAAGGGCTTCAAAGGCAGGCATGAGACCATTGTTGCTGAAGAACACTGGGGTCAGTGTTTGGGTTGAGCCCCGACTCCATTGCTTGGTCTTCCTCAGTGTCCCTCAACCTCCATGTCTGTGACAGGAGGAATCAAAACACGAACCTCACAACCTTCATGCAACTGTTCACCCAGAGAGCAGCATTCTTAGCAGACCCTTCATGATCCTCGTGATGAGTGGGTCGCCAGGGTGCAGGAATGGGTCGAGCAGATTGGCCATTCCTTCCTGGGAGTGGGAAGCAGAAACAACAATGGCAGATGAGTAAGGAGTGGGTGATCCTCTGGATCAGGAGTAGGGAAGGAAGTCTTTCCTGAGGAGGTGACTTCCCTGGGGCCGGAAGGCTGTGTCACCAGCTGGGTGGGAATGCATTCTTAGGACAATCAGAGATTTTCCATCATCATCGTTATCATCCTTCTTCCCATTTTTTGCCCAACATAGACAGTACTCAACCAAAGGGCAAGATCCCCTTTGCTAGAAAGGTTAGCAGCCACCCCCACAGTGGCCCCCAACTCATCCCAGAAAACCTGAAGTGCTAATACACAAAGGGACTGTGCCAGAATCCAGAGAGGAAAAACCCACCCAGTCCAGATGGTCATAAGACAGTTGCTGGTTCCCTCAGGTGATGCTGGGGACGATGCCAAGCCAAATGCCTTTGCCAGCATCCCTCCCACTCCACAGCCAAGAAGGGTCTCTGCAGTATCTCCTAAAGCTTCTGTGAATGCTCTAGCTTCTTCCCTGACTTAATGGGGTACCTCCTGTGTGTATTCAACTCTCTCTCTCTCTCTCTCTCTCTCTCTCTCTCTCTCTTTCTCTCTCTCCTAGAGATTGAGCCCCAGTTGTTATCCTCCCTAACACTTCCTACAGGGTCTTCCTTCCCTTCTCTTCCCCATCTTCACAGTCCCAGCACTCTTTGCTGCAGCTACCTCCCAAGTAAACTGCAATCTACAGGCTCAGAATCTCCTTAGGAGAAGCCAGCTCCAGACACTACTTTGGTGTCCAGCAATCCAAATATAACTATAAATTCCTTGAAGACCAGAATAACCTCTCTTTGGGTCAATGCCCTACCTCAACATCTTACCCAGGTGCTTTATAAATGTTTGTGAAATGAGAAATTACCTTGCACGGAGCCGTGCAAGATCCTGAAAGGGCAGAGAGTGGAGCCCAGAGATCCTGGTGTGTGATTGGCTTCTTCCGGCACCAGGCCTCAGCAGAAGGAAGCAGTAAGTGGCCCAAAAAAGGGGGCGTTGCCATCAACTGGGACTAGGAGGTGAATGACAGGCAGGGCTTGTATGTGTGATTCAGGTTCCACTCTGCTCCACAGAGAAGCCAGCTCCTCTGGGCACCACTCACCATGTGCACAGCCACAACACAGACCATTTCAGTTAGCTCAGGAAAGGTACAAGAGCATGACAAATACGTGTAATTTGTAAATTGGCCAGTCTTTTGCAATAATTTAGAGGCGCTAGTTAGGAGCAATAGAAACCCCCCAATTACTGATGTTTAAGACTGGTACTGTTGCTGGCTGAATATTTCATGCATAAATGAACTTCCACTAGACCACCCGCTGCTTCTGATGAGACTCTCGCGGGCTTTATTGCCCAGCGCCCAGCAGGGTCCCTCCAATGGGCCCCATGACGGATGATGCTTCGTTTTGCAGCTTAAATAATGCAGCGGGCGACAGGCTCAAGGCAGGTGCACTTTATTTACATATCAATTGAGTGGCCACCCTGAATATGAAGAAATATGAGAGGAGAAGTCACCATCGCTGAATATTTCATGGCCATGAGCCCGGCAGGAAGTGAATGTCTCCAACCCAGAGCTGGGACCAGCTACCAGTGTTAAGGCATTCAAGCACTAATAATCCAGGGGACACAGAAGGAGCAGCCTCCACAGCTAGAGAGGGGGCTGCTGACTGGAACTGATGAGTCCCCCCCACACCCCCAGCATCTGCATACAGTCCATCTCTGCACTTACAAGTCAGCAAAATATCTGCTTCCCGCCACTTGTTTCTGGATAATGGGAATTTCTGCAGAGAAGAGAACCTGTTTGAGCCAGCCTGTGGCAGCTTCCAAGTCACTCAAAAGGATCAGAAAGGCTGAGAACAGAGAGCAGCATGGTCCTGCAAGGGAAGGCATTGCTTTAAGAAATCAAACCAGGGATCAGCCCAGTCTGTCCCTGTGAAGGGTCTGGAGACCCCCCCCCCTTCCCTGGAGTTAGGTAGGTAAGAATAAACTACTTTTCTCTGCTAGTGCCAGACCCCTTGCCAAGTGATAAGGACCAGACTGAGAAAAAGACACAGCCCCCCCCCCAGGGAGCCCACAGACAAGTGCAAAAATATTGAAGGGGGGATCTGTTCAATATAGTCAATGTCTGTGACTGCTTAACAAATTATCCCAAGCTCAGTGACTTCAAACAATAAACGTTTATTATGGAACACAGTTCGTGGTTTGGCTGAGTTTGCTCAGGATCTCTCCTAAGGTGGCTGTCTAGGTGTCAGCTAGGGCTGCAATAACTGGAAGGAGACACTCGGGCTACAGCATCTGGCTCCAAGGAAGCCACGTGTGTGTAGAAAACCAGCGCTTCTGTCAGCAGGAGACTTTATCTCCTCACTACACTGGCCTTCCAAAGGAGTGACTGCCCTCCCAACATGGCAGTTGGCTTTTCCCAAGCAGGGGGGTCCAAAAAAGCAAAGTAGGGCATAGGTGTCTTTTAAAAGATATAAACAGAAGTCACAAGCCATCACTTTGGCTGTGTCCTGTTGGTCACATGAATAAGGATGAATAACAGGAAGCCAGGATCATTGGGGGCCATCTTGGAAAGTAGTTACCTCACGGAGCAAATGGAAACCAAAGGAGAGGTGGCTATTTTGCCTTACCGGAGTCTACCAAGGCATCTTAGAGGAAAGAAAATATTCACAGACACTTGAAGGAGAAAGTTGTCTCAGCAAAGAGGAAATTGGATTCAGCTGAGGAACCAGCCTGAGTAATAGCTCAGAAGACTGCCCTGAGGATACAGTGGTTCTCAATCCATACCTGTTGGCAAGGGTGGGTGGGTCTGAGTGGGCTGGAGAGATGGAACTAGAGCCTGAGTCAGCCCCTGGATAGGCCATAGAGGCTTTCGTGAGGAACTCAGCTTTAGTGGGAACCAGAGAAAGCAAGTCTGTCTCTAATGCCAGCCCCCTCCCACACTCTATGTAATCTTGCTTAAGCCTGATCGGCTTTCAGCTTTCTCATCTGTAAAATGGGAATAATAGGAGGGTGTGCCTGAATGTGGCTGTGTGTGTTGACTGTGGTAAGGCGTCGGCACTTCGTGCCCCTCATCTGTGTTAAAGGTGCTCTGGGGTCCAAATGTTCTCAGCATTCTTCTCCCAAACTCTAACACTACTTTCAAATCTTCTTCTGAGAATATTACTTCCAGCTCCCTGCCCTGGATTAGAAGCCCCCAAGTCTGGGAAAGTCAGGCTGATGTCCCCCTTTGGACTGACCACTGCACAGCACCCAGGTGACTTGTTTGACTCCATCATTACCATCATAGCAATGATCACAGACTGTTCAGTGTTCACATCCTTTATCCCCAGATTGAATGCTGTATAAAGTCAGAGTCTCCCAGCCTTCTCTTTACCTCCATACCTGCAATGCAGACACTGAGCTTTGCAATAAAACCCAGAAGATAAAAATAGAGTCTGGCCCAGCTTGATCTTGGCCCTCAGAACATGCTCTCTTGCTGTACAGCTTTGGATAATTCAGTGCCTCAGTTTTCCCATCTGTAAAATGGGTCTAACACCTACCTCGTTAGAAGGTCTACAGCATACTACGTACAAAGCACTCAGAACAGAGCTTGGGGAAAGTATATATGGACAGAGGGTTTGTTTCATACATGGACCATTGTGGGTTGAATGTAAAATGCCCCCCCCACCATGGGCTCATGTGTTTCTACATTTTGTCTCCAGCCCAGCCGGTGGTGCTGCTTGGGAAGATTGGAGAGCCTTTAGGAGGTAGAGCCTCACTGCAGAGAGTGGATCACTGGAGCTGCACTTTGGGATTTTATAGGCCTGCCCCACTTCCTGACAGTCACAATAATGTGACTGACCAGCTGTCCCTACTGCTGGCCTCCCACCATGAACAGCAAACCAGGAAAAAACCCTTCAGTAATTTTGTGTCAGGTATTTTGGTCACAGCAACAACAACAACAACAACAACAAACATAGCAATCCATGGATATATCCATGTATTATGTATATCCATATGTGTGTGTGTGTATATTCAGAGATACAGCAGTAAATGCACAATAAATATTTGTTGAATAGTGTGCTTATTCTAATAAAAGAAACAAGTCCTAACTATAAGAGAGCCAAGATAGGGTTGAAGACGGAGGGCCCAATTCTTGATCTGAACAATGGAAAAGGGAGCCTTGAACTTGAGAACCTTGGAAACTGAAGATGGCAGAGAAGGGCGGATATAAGAGAAGGCTCAGTGGGCGGGGCCAGAGGCCAAAAGACCCTTCTGGGGACCCCCCACCTGGGATTGCCGGCCCATGTACTAACACACTCGAAACAGCTAAATCATACATTATTGATTTGTCAAACGTATTTGCATATAAATAAGCATGATCATTCATAGAGGCCGCACAGTGCCGCCTCCCCTCAGTGCCATGATTGCAGATGGATGGCCCTAGTTAGACACGAACCAGGGACGCTGCCACCCCAGCCNCCCCCCACCTGGGATTGCCGGCCCATGTACTAACACACTCGAAACAGCTAAATCATACATTATTGATTTGTCAAACGTATTTGCATATAAATAAGCATGATCATTCATAGAGGCCGCACAGTGCCGCCTCCCCTCAGTGCCATGATTGCAGATGGATGGCCCTAGTTAGACACGAACCAGGGACGCTGCCACCCCAGCCACAGAGTCAGTGGCTGATTTAAAACTACATTTATTGGAGCATGTAAGTGTGACAACCTAGTGGTGAGTTCGGGATAATTAGTCTAAAAGACAAGATGAACGACTCCTAAAACTGGTATTGTGATGAAGATCCCACCCCCAAGAGCCCCCCTCCCTTCCACCAGCTCAGCCCTGATACCAAAAATATAGCCTATGATAATTAACTAGGGGATGTTAGCAGGCAGGATTCAGTTTCCAAAGGACTGTAGAATTTCACACCCAGGTTGATTGAGTCCCCTCCCCCCTGTGATTAGCAGGAGAGAGCAATTCTCAGCTCTAAGCTGAAGTGGGGGTGTGGGGGGCGCAGTAGGCAGACAGTCCTAGACAAAGTCTCTATGGCCAGGCAAGCAGGTGGCTTTACTCAGCCTCCGCGCCGTCGCCCCCCCCCCCCCCCCGCACTCGAACCGAGATGGATCTGCAGGGTGAAGCATGCTGACCCAGGGAAATTATATCTGCCACGTTAATTCATTCTGCGTGGGAGATCAGCCATGAGCTTGGAGGCTGGCATCGCCTGCCTCTGATGGATCAAGGGACCCAGCTGCTCAGCTACACACAATACTAGAGAATCATCATCCATCGCAAGGGAAACATGCCGTGTGCTAACACTTCATTTTAATTGTCCCAAATTACGCTAGAAGACTTACAGCCCAGCAGGCCAGGCAGCAAATATTCACAACCTTGAGAACCAGCCTGGCCTAGAGGGAACCTCAACATGATACGGACATACGGAAGCAAAAGAGGGGATTCCAGGCCTTTTTACCCACCGCAGCCTCCACCTCCTTGGGGAGAGATAAAAGCTGCCCTGTGACCCCGTGACTTCCAACCCACCAATCCATAAGTTCCAAGGTTTCTTCAGCGATTTAACTTGTTACAGACCTAGACCAGCATAGTAGGGATTAATCCCAGCACTCCGGAGGCAGAGGCAGGCACATCTATAAGTTTGAGGCCAGCCTGGTCTACAGAACGAGTTCTGGAACAGCCAAGGGCTACACAGAGACACACTATCTTGAAAACTCTAAGGAGGAAAGGAGAAAAGGGGTATCGGCCCCAGCGGGAAGAAAGACAGAGACTTAGACGTTTGAGATTCTCAAAGGGCAATCCAAAAAGACAGAAAGAAGCCAGCAAAGAAGTCTGTGATAGGCAAAATGACTCCCCACAAGATGTCCATATCCAGACTACCAGAACCTAATGTTGATAAAGGGGACTTGGCAAATAATTGAGAACATCAAGACGGGAGGATTTTCCTGAATCATCCAGGGGGCCCAGTGCAAGCACAAAAAGGGTAATACTGGCCGGAAGGAGGTGCGACTGTCTTGATAAGTGGAAGAAGGGACCGTGAGGCAAAGAACGTGAGTCACCCCTGGAAGCTGGAAAAGTTCAGGGCACACACATTCCCCCTTGAAATTCCCCATGCGTTCTTGGAGAAGGAGCATGTCCCTTTTCATCCTGGTTGCATGTACTTCAGACTTCTGCTTCCAGAACTGCAAACTAATGAACACATGTGCTCCAACCCACAAACGGCATTGACATTTTACTTGCGTCAGGCCGACGGGGCTGTCTGAACGTCCAGAATCAGACTTGTGCTTCTGGGATGCCCTGGTGGGAGGGGATTCTAGGTGCAGGGGACAGGTCTACAGATACCTAGCAGATGAGACCTGGGAAATCAGAGGGGCTACAGGAACAGGTGATTCAATTAGGAGGTGGCCTGGCCAAGTGGCCCTCAGCTATTGGGGCATACCTGTCCTTCGAGTGCCTGGCCCCTGTCTGACTCCACACAGGAGAGAAATATTATCTGGTTACTTGAGTTTGGACCCTGCTTTGTGTGTAGAGCTCATAGTTGGGAGAGGTCAGTAGACGTCTTCCCCTGGCTGAGGCGATAGAAACGGGCATGTCTCTGGAGGTCACTGCTCAGCCACACTAGCCAATGACAGACTACCTCCACAGATCACTATGTATGGCTCCTAAATAATAACACCCAGGGTTGTCTTCTTGTTTCCACATGTTCATGCGTGTGCACGCTCATGCATAAGCGTGCAATAAAGACTAGCTCACTGGAGCAGGCAATCGTATCCACCTAGACATGGAGGAAAAAGACTTTCCCTGACCACTGTGCAAATCATGGCAAACCTCAAAACCCTATCTCAGGATAGTGGACTGTTCCTCTCTCCTTAGGAGAGGGAAGACCTAGGGACTTCCCATCACTATGTGCACAGAATGCTGTGTCTCCTGTCTTAGGGCTTACCCCTGCCATGAAACACCATGACCAAAAGCAAGTCAGGGTAGAAACTGTTCATTTCGTTCACAGATCCATATAACAGTTCATCAAAGGCAGTGAGGGCAGGAACTCAAGCAAGGCTGGAGCTATTGCAAGGGCCATGGAGGGGTGCTGCTTACTGGCTTGCTCCCACACTTTGCTCAGCCTGCTTTCTTATAGACTGCCCAGAGTTGACCACACCCACAATGGGCTGGGCCCTCCCCCATGAGTCACTAAACAAGAAAATGTCCTACAGGCTTGCTCACACCTTAGGCTCATCCTCTCTGATGACTCTCCCTTATATCAAGTTGACATAAAACTAGCCAGTATACCTCAGATCTCTGCTCTGTATACACCGCCTGAATACACCTTTCCTTTCCGGGTACCACCTAATCTCGTGGTGGCTGACAGCTGATCTGTCCCAAAGTAGTTAATTTCTGTTTCCAGACAGGGTATTGAGAATGGAGAAGAACTGTCCTGTATTATAAATGAAGGAAGGGAAGGAGAGGAGGGAAGGAGGCAGGCAGGCCCACACCGTCCCTGGGACATCCCTGATAGGCCTATTGGAAGCCTTTTCTGAAAAGTCAATCCACGTCCATTCCCTCTGTACAGGCAACTTAGGCAGAGACATTGCGATTATTCCAAACCCCACCCAGCCAAACAATGACGGTACAAGCCCCAACCCCTCTTTTCCTCAGCTTCAGAAACACTGACCGCGCCACTGGCAGACAATACGAAACAGCCTCCAGAATGTGGACGTGTGAGACTGTATCCCGAGAAGACTTCGCAAAAAGTAAATATTGTGACAAACAGTCGGAAATGTGGTGCATTTATCTGCACTTTCGATAGCTGCTCATATGTTCACATTAAAAACATTGAGATGTATAATTAAAAATCTGTTTCAAACAGCGGAGAACATGTAAAAAAAAAACTTCTCCATTTACACATGAAAAACAAAAGCAAATCAATGTGAGCCGTAGGGGGCGGGGGTAGAATAAAAACAACTTCAACGGATGGAGACTCAATGTAGAGGGATGATAACAAGTCTCAGATCTCACAAGGAGGCACTCCCCTTATCCCTCAGCACGGGACCACAAGGTTTAAGCTGTGCGTGCGCATGCGCGTCTTTCGATGCACCTAATGTGCGGCTTCCCTGTATCTGAGTGAGAAGAGTGGAGAGAGATTAACATGGGGCTTGAGGCCCAGGGGAGTATCAGTGAAAACCAGAAAGCAATATAGGAAGACTATCAAGTAACAGGTATTTGCACCCCACAAAGCCTGTGTTTATCTTTTACCATCTTCCTCTTTCTCTGCCGCCATCCTCACAAGATCCAGTAATTACTCTGCGATTTTTTTTTTAGCTTGCATTTGAGATAGAAGAAGTTGAGGGGAAGAGAGGAGAAAGGGGGGCCGAGAGGTATTCGTGGTTTTGTCCTGAGAGATTTTAATGCATTATAAGGAGAAAACAAGCAAGTTCTAAGCGGAGCTGGAGGAAGAGGGCAGGAGTGTGCGGAGAGGAAAGCTGAGGAAACTCTGCTGTGAATTCAGTTAGGTCTTTAACATTCTTTGAGAGATTTCAATAAATAATTTAAGTTGTTCTAAATTCCTTTGATCACGGGACATTGGTTTTATGTGGGTTATGTAAATGAAGAACCACGAGCTCTCGCCTGCACAATCAGACTCCGGAGTAGTGTGGACTCTGTGCTTTGAGAAAAATCAGCCACAACACGGGAGTCCCACATGAAAGAAAGACTTTCCAGAGGAAGTGCAGGCTGGAGTTGAAACCAGGGAGGATATGTTAAGCTCACAGGTGTAAATTGCAGTTTCTTCTATCTCAAGATAGGAAGAAAAAAAATTCCCTGCATAGTCACAGGCTACTTGAGGCAAAAGGGGGCACTCTGCTGGATAGAGGGGGGGACCAAAGGAAGGTGGACAAGACTGTGGATGGTGAGACACCCCAGTCCTCTAGGAGAAGCGTGGTTATCAAAGTGTGATCCATAGACGTACACATCCGAGCATGGGAATGACTTGCGCTCCAGTTCATTTGATCCTCTGGCCAGGCGGCTGTGGACCCCCTTGCAGCCTGGACTCTTCTAAATTCCATCTCTCCAGAAGAGTGACCAAGGGAGATGGCATTCTACCTGAAGGGTACCTAGGGCAGTCGAGAAGACACTTTCAAGAAATTCCCAAGAATAAGAAGACGCTCTGGAAAAGGGAAAGGCCATTTGCCACCTTCTGAATTCATAAGCTAGGAACACTTTTGTTTTCAATGAGCTTGTTTCACAAGCTTGTATAAATGGAAGTGGACTTGATTTTAGCGATTCCTAACTGCAGTGCAGCCTTAGTAGCAATATGATGCTTTATTTTATTGATTGCAACTAGTGACCAGCAAGGAGACTATCAAAATCGCACCGTCTCACACAGGGTGCGAGCTATCTGAGTACTTAACTTCATGAGAAGGTGGGGCTGAGTTTGTAGCCAGGACAAACTTAAAATCCTAGGGAACATCCTGAAGCACATGCAATCTTTAGGCTCTTATCTAGGACAGTGGCACTCCCTAATGTCGGGAAGTACAGCTCGGGAGGGACAAAGCAAAAATGACATAAGCCAGGGATCAAGTCTCTAAGGTTAGGTATAGCTTGGGCAAGAAATTTCCCATGGTTTGTGAAAGGCAGAACTCCAACTTTGCCATGCACACTGGTGTGTAAAAGGGCCAATGTCCACTGTTCAGGAAACCTGACTCAACCCTACTGACTCAGTCATTCTTTGTTTGTTTGGGATGTTATATAAACTCTGCACTGAAGAATAATAGCATGTGTGGCAGTTACCCACTACATATCAGAAACACCACTTTCCAGTTCTAATAGCTGAGTATGTCTCTGCCAAATATTCCCAGGGGGAAAAATCAACCCCAGCTCTCAGGCTACCTTCAGTTACATTCTGAACCTCGGTTACATTGGAAGGAAGCCCCGAGAAAGACTCATCTGGCTTATGCAGGTTCTGCTCTGATGATCTGGGGACCCTCAGCCAATCTCAGCAAAGTCCTGCTACCTTCCCATTACGCCCTCCGGGAGCAGAGGGCACAGGGCACTTTCACATTGATCTGCCAGAGACTCCAAAAAAGACTGAAGAAAAACTGATCAAATGGATCAGAGGATGAGAGCTCTGTAGCTGTGAGTCTGGTCCCAAGCTCATCATGCAGCAGACACAATAGTCTATGCATCTCACAGTCTCACACTCAATGAACATATGGCCACCTCTATGTATGGCCTGAGCTATATAGTGAGACTTCGGAGAGAGAGAGAGAGACAGAGACAGAGACACAGACAGACAGACAGACAGACAGACAGACAGACAGACAGACAGTGATAACTCAGTAATGACTGCAAGATTTTCCCTCATCATGTGATCTTCAGTCAGGCCTGTTTTGCTTCTGGCCTGAGACTAGACTAGACCTGCACTGCCTTCCCGTATAGCTGAGTGATAACATCTGCATGTCGTTTTGACTTAGAGGCCATCGTACTCCCATCGATAAAGGAAGAAACAGAGCTTCGGAGAATGTACTCAATCTTTAACTGGAACAAAATCATCTGTGAGTCAGAATTCACACGCAGATACACGAAATACAGAGCTTGCCTTTCTGAACTCCCGGTTGTGTGAACCGAATAAACTTGGCCATCAACAAAGGCGTTGTTGACCTACTGCTTGGCTCGTCCAGAAAGTCAACTTTCAGTGAAGATCTCCTAAATGAGCAGGACCAGAGGTGGGACTGACTTCGGGGAAACACTCACCCAGTCTGCGGTGCAGCAGACAGAAACCTCCCGAAGCCCATCCTCCCACCACCCCGCCCCCACTCACTTATCACCATGTAATTGAAATAATGCTTATCGACAGAGACTCACAAACAACTGCTCAATTTTCCTCAAAATTCAATTAAACTTCGTTTATTCTGGGGATCGATCCAATTAAAAGAAGGAAAATTTCAAATGGTCTGAGCAACACCATCCATCTTCAAACACAGTGTCTACCCCAGTGATGTAATAATTCGCCCAATCAATGCTTTAAAAGCATTTAGCAGTCTTGATAATGAACTTTTGTCAAAACAGCCTTGCAGAGCAATAAGTGCCTGCAGATTAATATGAAGTCATAAAGGGCTAATGCCTTGGGGCAGATGGGGTGGGGGGAGCCAGTGGGAGTCGTGAGCTCGTGCTTCCTCTGTCTCTACCTCCTCTGAACTAGGCATAGGCAGCATTGAGGGACTTGGAAGATGACCCATGAACACCCTGCTTTCTGCTCAATCTGTAGGCTCCTCTTCTTCCTTCAGCCTCAGGGATCCCAACTCCACCCAGCCAAGACCTAGGATGTCACTAACCCAAAACCCACAGTCTTCCTTGTCCAGAAGTATCCAGAATAAAAGAGTTGTCCTGCCAGCAGGGTTTCTACTGGGTCACCTGCACTTGCTAGCTCTGGCTTCAAATGGTCTGTAAGCCTGAAGAACCTCCTTTTCTCACATAGAAACACACCCTTTTTTCTCAGGGTACCCAACTTCCAAGTTGTGTGACCTCTAAAAAGTTACTCAAGGTCTCCGAGCTTTAGTTTCCTCACCAGGAAAGCAAAATTAAATGACATTTATTGAAAGTGGGAGAAGGAGACTGGGTAACAAAAATGCAAAGATGAATCAGACTACCAGGCAGTGGTGGCACATGCCTTTAACCTCAGCACTTAGGAGGCAGAGGTAGGCAACTCTCTGTGAGTTTGAGGCCAGCCTGTTCTACGTTGTAAATTCTAAGACAGCCAAAGCTACACAGAGAAACTCTTGTCTCAAAAAACTAATAGTAATAATAATACCAACCCCCCCAAAAAAACTAATACCCAGGCTTTACCTCTAAAGATCTCAGAAAGAGACAGGTACGAAGAGCCATATAGCAAGAAGCTGTCACATCTGAAGACATGTGAGACATATGTAAAACCTGTGTCGTAAGCTCAGCACCTGGCAGACCAGGGAGGATTTGGTCAAGGAGCAGGCATTTGCCAGGCAAAGAAAGCTCATGGCAGATAGAATAGAGAGTGCAGAGGTGTGGCAGGGCATAGCAAAGGAAGGGAGAGGAACGGGCAGGTTGAAACCTCATTTTCAGGTTGAGATGACTTTATTCCAAAGGCGATGGGTAGCGGTGAGAGGTGGTGTGTCAGGGTTGATATATGGAGAACAGCACTGAGAAAAGTTCAGTCAAAGCCAGGAGAGGAATGGGCTGCTGGCGATGAGGAAGTGATTGTCTAGACCAGACATGATGGTATTTGAGGTGATCAAGCCACAGGGTTCTGCCAGGAGTCCTCTAACCACACTGAACCACATAGTCCAACCGCAGGCCTCTCAAAGAGTGTCCCCACACTCACCCAGACAGGAAATCTGTGAGTCCTTCCACATATAAGGATTTCTCTGTTTGAAGGCTAGATTTACAGGAGCATGGTATACCTTCCCAGGAATTTAATCCCACGTTTGACTGTGATGTCTTCCTCACTGAGAAGTCTCCCCCAACTCCAAGACACCCATCAGAGCTGAAAGAGAATGCACAGAGCTGTCCTTGGTACTAGCCATCTTGCTCCAGGGAGGGGATGGGACCAAGGGAAGGACTTAGCAACTCATTGGAGATCTGAGCAGCCTGGACCTCATGGGCAAGTCCCTGGGCCCCAGGTGGTCCATGATCCATCAGCATCCCCTTCTCCATCTCTCCCTGAAGTCCCTCTCGACCCTGAGTGGCATGTCCTCTCTGAGGCAACCAGACTGCCCGTCCAGCTGCAACACCAGCAAGTCTGTGGCCTCCTCCTCTGCCAACCTGAAGTACCCCCTTTAAACACCAAGAGTAAAGCTCTGACATTGACCAGTGTTTTAAAAGCAACTGGGAGGTGTTGTCCATTTGCTAGAAGCCACAGTCCCCCATAAAACACCAAGCCCTGACCTGCCATCACAGAGGCCCAGGATCGGGAAACAGGAGGATTAAGAATTAAAAGGGTATTATGGATATGGGAGAACTTGTGTTGCTAGATCAGGAGGGCATTAAATGATCCCAGGCCCAGAAATACCTTTTCAAAGACTTTCCCCATTAAGACCTAATATTAAATTTATACTTTCTGTGCCCTAAAAATACAACTAATTTTTTTTCAAAAGGTAGTTTTGATGCCAAAGGTATAGCTTAGGCTAAAAGGCAACAGGCACATCAAACATCATTGTCGAGGCAGGGCTTCAAAGGGTTGTTCCAGCAGGATCTTTCCTGTTCTCTCGGTCCCCCTCCTTGGCTGATGAAGTTTCTGAGCCCCCTGAAGTCAAATCTTGTGTTCTTGTCTATCAAAGGCCCAGCCACACCGAGTCTGTCTGTCTGTCCATCCCAGTGAAACTCTTGCAAAGAAAGCTTCCCTTTTACCAGGAGATCTGAGGGGAAAATAAAAAGGATGCTGATTTGCGAGGAAACAGGAGGGAAGCCCCGCTGGGCTGATAGGAATCTTCTGACTTAACTGAGGCCAGATTTGAATACATTTGGGGGTGGGGGGGAAATCCATTACTTTGGAGCAAAGCTTCACAGGGAAATATGTTAATGCTGGGTGGAAATCATTTGTATGAGCTTCTGTGTGAGTGTTTCAGACGCACCCAAAGTTTAACGTCTTCAACCAGAGCCAAAGGCAGAAACAGGAATGGAGCTGCTGCAGCTGGGTAGAGACTGCCAGGGCGTGGGCAATGGGGCCAGACTCTGCAGCCCCCAGGGTCACTCCTGACACTTCAGCAACTGGCCCTGGGAGCTGAGACAAACAGCTGGAGATTCGGGCTGGTGCTCATAGGACACCTACACTCCTCATCCCCATCATGTAGATGGAAAGACTGAGGCCTAGGAAGAAGAGGTACTTCCCTTTTGACTCCAGCTCCCTGTCTATGTGGCTTTTCCTCACAGTCCCTATATTCAGGAGCACCTGCTCTGCTGAGGGCTACACCTAAGCTAATGTAGACCTCTACCCAGGCAGCCTGAAAACAAACTACCCAAAACAGGCATTCCTGTGACCTGCCCACGTCCTACCCTATATGGGAACGAATGTTACTTCCAGATATTTAGAAATCGCCCCACAGTGACTTTAAGAAATATAGTACAGGACAGAAAATAGTTTCATCAGTAGAGTGCTTACTACAGAAACATGAGGGTCTGAGTTCAGATCTTTAGCTCCCACATAAAAAAGGCAGGTGCAGCAGCAGCCATGCACAGCCTCAGTATTGGGAAGGCGGGCACACGAGATCCTTGGGGCCCCCTAGCAGAAGGAGTGAGCTCCAAGTTCAATGAGATATCCTGTCTCAAATCGCAAGGTAGAGATAACTGTGATTTTGTACACTTTGACAGGCATTTCTAGGACACCCCCAATATTGTATTTGAATGTTTGTCAAGAAGCAGGCTTCAAACAAAATGCTCTACAAGAAAGTTGTCAGAAGCTCAGTTTTAGGAATAGAAGATGTTGTTAATGGGAGGAATTGAGTCTTGTGTGTAGAAAATTCACTCTACCCTCCTCCAGATCTTCCTCAAATTTAAATTTTATTTAGAAAATAGCACCCAATTCCCCCTTACATTCTGTTTTGCAATTTGCCAAATTTTTGCCCAATTGTGTTTTGGACCGTTTTACCATTTTAACATACAGATTTATACCACTCTTTACAATATGCATGGAGTAATTCATTGTGCAATTCAATAATAATTATTATCCAAGTTTTTTCTGAAAATAGAAAGTGATTAATTATTAAGGAAGACCCCTGATGTTGACTTCTAACTCCTGCATGTATGCATACACAGATGCATGTGCACCTGCATGCACACACACACACACACACACACACACACACACACACACACTCACACAAACATCACATATATGCAGCATCATATATACACAAACACACAAAGGGAAGAGCATGGTTGTTTCTTCTGAGTTGTATACCACCCCACCATCTCTGTCTTGAAGGAAGAAACTCCCCCCAGAAATCAGTCTATTGCATTCCCTTGTAGGAGTGGGGAAGCTCAAGAAACCCAGGAGGCCCCTCCCTTTCCTGAGTCCCAGTCACTACTATGTAGACAATAGACAGCTGACTACAGAGAGGCTGCTCAGTGCTGTAGCTGGTGTAAGTCACAGCAAGTGTTTCTTTGAGTCGTCCACACTCTTATAAGTAACCCCAATAAACCCACTGATTCTGCAGGCTGGACTTGCACAAAACCTTTTCTTTTGTTGTCTAAACAGACTGGGTAAGGCATGCAATAGGAGCTGTATGCTAAATAGGGGTGTAGCTCAGTGTTCTTCCAGCATTCAGAAGACCCTGGGCTTTATTCCAGTGCAGGGGGGGGGATGAGAGAAGGGGAGGGGAGGAAAGGGAAGGAGAAGGGAGGAGAGGAGGGGAGGGGNAAAAAAAAAAAAAAAAACCTCTGGGATGTGTGTCAGGGTGGAGAGTAGAGGGGATAGGGTGAGAATTGGGAGCTGTGGTTGCTGTCTGGGAATCCTCTTTAGGGCTTATCATCCAAGAACCAACAAAACTTCGTACTTGAATCAGCAGCGCTGTGTTCTTGCTGCAAAGGGGAAGAGAGAAAAGAGAGGCAATAGCTCATCATTAATGGGCTTGAATTAATATAAATTAGCTGAGCACATCCCAGTTCTCCCGGGCAAGCCAAGTCTGGAGTTGCTGGATAGCACAGGGCTGCTGGGTAGCACAGGGCTGCTGGGTAGCACAGGGCTGCTGGGTAGCACAGGGCTGCTGGGTAGCACAGGGCTGCTGGGTAGCACAGGGCTGCTGGGTAGCAGGGAGGTTCCCTTCACTTTACATTCCCTAAGCCATCCATAAAGAGCCTGCTGACCACGCACTCTTCCTTCCTCCCAGCTCCCTCCCTCCTTCTCCCCAACTCCAGCTCCAGAGGTGTAAAATAGGATGGTAATGAGACCCAACCTTCAAGAGGAGAACCCCTTCCCAGAACTCAAGACCTTTGAAATGTCCTTTGGACGACTATGGTCAGGGCGATCCCGACTTGAGATGCTGGAGGAGCCGGCGGTTCTGAACTCAGCTATGGGCTAGACCTCACTTCACCCATCCTACCCTCTCATTGTGGACCAGAGCGGGCAGCTGAAGCCATTCATGTCTTCCAAGAGCCGATCTCTTAAAACAGCCATACCTTGTAGCAATTAGGGGAAGAACACCAGGTCTGAGAATCCGGAAGGTGTCCAGAACTGCTCAGCACGGTGCGGTACAGACTATGGTATGTCTGTCGAGATATGTTGAAATGTGAATTCTTACATCACAGAACCTGTCATGTCCCATCAGTTCAGGGAATGTAAAGCCTCCAGCAGGAGTCTCGGGGCAGATGGTCCCCCAGAGAGCAGAGGTCCCCTAAGACACACTGATACCTGCTCTCAGGACTATCCTGTGAAGCACACTCAACTTCCTGGCTCAAGATTGTCACAGTGGGGCTTGTGGGAACTTCCAGGCTCAAGTTCAGCCTGCCACGTGTGCTGGGACCCCTTCATTCACACATGGGCCCCAGAATACATCCACAGACCCTACCTAGAACCAAACAGAACACTGGATGCTTAGCTCAAATCCGAAGATAAAAGAGCATGCTCTCTCCAGGTATGCCCAGGAGACTTTTAACTCCAGTCACAGATAAGAAAGCCAACACTCAGAGGGGTCACGAGCTCGCCATAGGGTCACATAAATTTAAGTTCTGACAGGGGTTAACTTTTGCCGATGAGGGTAGACAAAGCTTTACCTGTGTTTCGTCTTCTAAGCCCCACAACCTCCCAGAGACAAGACCGGTACCAGCTCGTCTCTCCATACACGGTAGCCGGAAGTCACAGAAGTTGAGCCGCACTGCCCTGTCACACAGCTAATAAGTGGTTGTCTTGGTTAGGGTTTTACTGCTGCGAACAGACACTATGACCAAGGCAACTCTTACAAGGACAACATTTCATTGGGGCTGGCTTACAGGGTCAGAGGTTCAGTGCATTATCACCAAGGCAGGAACATGGCAGCATCTCCATAGGCACGGTGTAGGAGGACCTGAAAGTTCTACATCTTCATCTCTGAAGGCTGCTAGCAGAATACTGACATCTAGGAAGCTAGGACAAGAGTATTAAAGCCCACACCCACAAGACCACACCTACTCCAACAAGGCCACACCTACTCTAATACAGCCACACCTTCTAATAGTGCTACTCCCTGGGCAAAGCATATACAAACCATCATAGTAAAGGGCCTGGAATCCACCCCACAGTGTACAGAGGCTCAGCAGAGAGCCAGACTCAGAGACCAGCCTGCTTGGCTTCATATACCATCTTTTCAGTTTACCGTCAGTGTGATAAGCTCTTTGCAGGTTGTCCTAACTATACTGTAGGAATTGTCACTATTGCAAGAGAGGGGACTCTGTCACTGAAACCCATGGAACCATGAGAGCAGAGCCTTGCAACTACCAAGTTGGTGAGTTTGTTACATGAGTCTTCCTTCTGCATAAATATCACCCCTGTCATTCTGTAACCATGGGGTAAAAGCTAGCCAGCTGCAGAACTTTCTCTCTAGCTGAATCCTGGCCTGTTGGGCCTAAGGCTCAAGAGAGACACCCTCTGAACACAGACAACGGCATCCATAACATTGCTGTCAGACAAAACAAGGCCACTAACTGACGAGCTCTGTGATAGAATTGTCCTGTACAGTATTTATTATAAGGTCCTTTCCCTGACACCTCCCAGGGAGAGAATATTAAATATTTAATGCACGGGAGGCTGCTCATTTTTCATTCCTACTTCAGCACTCAAGCAGCCCCTCATTTGGGGGAGAGCCAACGTCCACCAGCCTGCCACCCTCACACCTTCCTTCTCCCTCCCGCAGCCCTTCTCTGGGGGGAAGATTCAGGTGTCGACGGCCAGATACAGCCTGGGATGAGCCAGTGAGGAGAACCCACCTGGAGAACTTGGAGTTGGTCCCCCAAACAGCTCTGATCAGCCACCCTCTGCTTATGACCCAAAGACAGCTCACTTTGTCTAAAGTGTTGTGTCTTTGGCCCTTGAGCCTTGTGTCCTGCCTCTCTCTCCCACACATCGCTGACTCCTTTACCCATCTACCCACCCATAGCAAGAGACTCCTCATCACCCACACCCTTGCTGATAGCTACTCTGGCTGTGGGAGTTTTGGGAGCAAACGGTCTCCAACAGCGGCAGTGATGAGTCAACTCCAGCTTCCTTGCCCCTGTCTTCCCCAGGTCCCTAGTAGGACTGTACCCCACCTTCTCGTAACAAAGCCCCACTAGCCAGCACACTCCGTTTGCTCCCTTCGGTTCCCGTTCCCTCCTTCTGCATGGACATCCTGGGATGGCCTCCCAGAAAAGATTCTGCTGTCAATGCCTTGTCTGCAGAATCTGCAGCTGTGATGACACCCCAGGTAGGGGACTGAAGAGGAGATCTTGACTTAATCCTCAGGTTTATCCCTCCAGACTCTCGCTTAACTCTGGGCTGCATCTGACCCGATGCTATCTGACTTTGCGACATCTTCTTTATTGTGTCTTTCATGACACTAGACATGACTGTCTAGTTCTCCTCTTATTTCTAATTGGCTGTTCCTTCTCATCTTTGCATTTTTCTCTCTTCTACTGTGTGACTTCTAAGTGCTGGAGCCCCCAGGGCTTCTTCACCTTGGGCATCCGTTCCTCTCCCTCTCTAAATAATCCCATCTATTTCCAAGATTAAAATAGTACCAAAATGGTTGCCTACATTGTAACAGCATCTTGATCAGCAGTGCAGTATGTCACACAGCCTGAGTGGGACCGCCAGAATGATCTCATAGTCACACAATGGCAAAAGCACCTACTGTGTCTCTCAAAAAGCCTCATCTTTTTTTTCTTCAATCCTAAGTCCCAACAAACTCCCTTCTAGCTTCTTTATGTAGCTTTCCAAAATGGATCTCAAAAGTTAACATAGATTTAAAAAAATTGTGTATGTGTGTATATGTGTGTAAGTGTGTGTGTATATACTCACACACATATGAAAGATGATGTGTGTGTGTGTGTGTGTGTGTGTACCCACACACATATGGAGGGTGATATATATGTGGGGTATGGGGGTGTGTACACCCACCCATATATGGAGAGTGATGTGTGTGTATGTGTGTGTGTGTGTGTGTGTATGTACCCACACACATATGGAGGATAGTGTGTGTATGTGTGTGTGCACATATGCATGTGTGTGAGATGTGTGATTGGATGCATGCATATGCAGTTATACATAGAAGCCAGAGAACAGCCTTGGCTCTCGTTCCTCAGGTGCCACCCACATTGTTTTTTAAGACAGGGTCTCTTGTTGGCCTGAAACTCACCAAGTAGGCTAGGCTGTCTGGCATCAAACCCTAGGGATTCGTTTGTCTCTGAATCACCAGTGCTAGGATTACAAACCCACGTCACCATGTCCAGCTTGTTTTGAGGGACACTAGAAATCAAACTCAGGTTTTCATGATTACATAGCCAGCTCTTTACTGACTGAGCCATCTCCCCTGCCACAGAAAAAAACTCTTACTTTCCATGTTTCCTGCCTTAGTAAACAGTATCATATCTTCCATCCACTTGTTAGGAAAAAAATATCAAGGAACCCTTCTGGATTTTTCTTTCTATCTCTCTCTCTGTCTGACTATCTCCCTGTCTCTCTTTGTTTCTCTCTGTCTGTCTGTCTGTCTCTCTCTCTCTCTCCATATATATATATATATATTCCTACATACATATATCCCACAATCCCACTCAGGCGGCACTTGCCAGTTGACTCAGAAACAGCAAAATTCTTTTGTTGACCACCAGGTCCAAGTTTGTACTGAAATTTTTCTTAGTATCTCAGTGGATGGCAGGCCTGAACCCAGTCACTGCACTCAGAGAAAACGGCATCCAAACCAAAGCCTCTGCTCTGCTGGCTCATCCTTGCCGTTCTCAACCTTGACTGCGCTAGAAAGCCACCGGGAAAGAGTCTGTTAGCCTAGAGAATAGAAAAGTCTGTGGCTGACACTTCCTAATAAGCCCTCTGGGTGATTCTGTGATTTGAAAACCACCAGTAGTCACTCCACAAACACACACAGAGCACTCACTGTTAAAGACCAAGAACTCTGTGAATAGATGCCTTCCAGTAGCTTCTACTTAAGGTGGAAAATAGAAAAGTTAAGGGGTGATTTAGGTGAGCTTTTTTTTTTCCCAGGTTCTTATCTTTGTTACCTTTTTAATTGAACAAACATTTCTGGACAGTGCACAAATTTACTCCTTCAGCTTAAGAACAGCAGTGAGGTATTATTACCCCCATTCTCCAAATAAAGAAACTGGGACACTAGGTCACTGGTATACTACACAATCTGTAGTAGGTGACCGAGCCATGACTCTAACCCAGAGAAATGAATACCATGTTTCCAACGACCAGTCTCTGAAAACAATGGTTCTCAAGAATCAGGGAAGCTGGGACAGAAGCACAGATTCTGGCCCCCGTTCACCTTCCTCCCAGCCCCATCACCCGCTAACTCTGGCTCAGCCTGCCAGAGTAAGACCTGAGACCCTGCACATTTGTAACATTGTGTGGGTGAGTCACATGCAAGCATCCTGCAGACTATCCTCTGAGTGGCCATTTTGATAGTTTTTAAACCATTTCCACAAACATCCTTTCCTCTGAAGGTGTTCTATGGCCTCTTCATTCAGGGTTGAACTTACTTTACTGACTGACTTCTAACAAACATATGGTTACACATCCTGTAGGATTTCCACCAGGAAGAGACAGAGCCGGCACATTCCCTGGGACATACCTACTGCACGATCAGAATATAAAGGTACCCCAGCCGCTCCTTGCATTCTTTTAGACCACTTCTCCAAGGGAAAACTGCCACATCATGAGGATACTAAAGCGTCCCTAAGAAAAGGTCCCCGTGGAGCTGAATAGAGGCTTCCCGCCAAAAACCAGCACCTTCTTGCCACTCCCAAAAAAGGACACCGTCTTGAAATCCTGTCCTCCAGTCTGAGACACTAGATAACCAGAACCCTGCCGCTGCCTCCTGATGGAACCTGAGACAAAAACCGCACAGTCCAATCCCAAATCCTGATGCACAAAAACCATCAGGTAACATGGGTTACTTTGTACCACTCTATCTTGAGATATTCATTAAGCGCCAACAGACAACAAGCAGAAGGGGGCAGCTTTCAGGGTCTGTGGGAGACAGGAAGAAAATTGCAGAGATGACCACTCATCCAGGACCAGAAGGAAAAAACACTGGCCAAACTAAAGACAGAGAACATTTATCCCAGCTAAAGAGAACAGTATGTTCTAGGGCATAGGTGAATGACGTGGTCCAGCAGCAGGGACTTGCAGAAGCAAGAGAGGCACTGTGACAGGTGACTGCATATGTGGCAAAGGCCAGCCCGTGATGGATAGAATAACTGCATATCCCACTTTTCCAGCATGGCCTCTTGACTAGATGTGACGTATTAATATCGTCAACTGAAAGAATCTAGAGTCACCAAAGAGGCAAAGATGTAAGCAAGTCTATGAAGGGGTTTCTAGACTAGGTTAGCTGATGAGAAGCCTCACATTGAATGTGCCTAGCATCGTCCTGTTGGTTTCCATCCTAAACTGTATTAAAAGTGAACGCTGTGTGTGCACACTCCATAGTCTCTCTGCATCCTATGGATGCCATAGGATATGACCAGCCCCCCCACCCCCCAAGCTCCTGCCACTATCCCTTGCCCACTTTGAAAGACTTGTGCCCTCTAGCTGTGAACCGATATAACTTCTTCTTTCTTTAAGTCTTTTCTTTCTTAAGCGGTTTTTTGTTGAATATTCAGTCGAAGCAGTGAGGTGAGTGGGTAGCAAAGGAGATTTACAACTTCTCATGGATAAAATGTCCCCGTGACAGCTTGGGCAACACGAGGCTCTGTGGAGCCAGACAAAAGTCTTGCACAGAGGGACAAGTGGCCTGATTCTAGGTGTGACCCACTTGTTGATGACATATCTGTGTGCAGGGTGCACGGGTTCAGAGTGGGGTCTGGCTTGGAGAGAGGCTATAGACGGTTAGCCAGAGATGAATAAAATAAGCAAGGAAAGAGAAGAGAGCTCCCCCCACCCCACCCCCACCCTACCCCCACCCCACCCCCACCCTACCCCCACCCCACCCCCAGAGCAGTCTGTGACCATGACAGCCTATATGAAGTCCAGAACAGTGGGATGGGGTTAAGGGAAGTTTAGGTAGAGCTAGGCAATCTTAAACAAACTTGATTATAGTAAGAGATGGAGAAGTCACTTCTGCCCCTCCCTTCAGCGATACCTTAGCTGAGCTTGAGTCACCCTCCTGATAAAAATTCCATGTTCCATCAGCACAATGTTTCCGTCCCAATTAGATCAATTCTCTCTGAGTAGCAATAAATGTGTTTTTCTTTCAGAGGCCAGCCCGACACATTAAGCAGGCTCAGGGCAGCCAGTCCCCAGACTGCTGCGTGAGGTCAAGGGTCACAGTGCCGCTGCCTCCAGCTCATTAGTAGGACCCATTCATCTTTGCTGGGGACACCAGCATTCAACATGGTGGCAGGGCTCTGGGTGTGGGGGGGTGTGAGGCCAATTCATCAGAGACCCTGCCTCACTAGAGACAGGAGCAGAAAAGTCAACCTGCTCCAAGCCCACAGGAAGCCCAGACCCACCAGCTGAGGACTGGAGCCCACTGGTTAAAAGTTAACCTGATCCAGGATGTCTGTCTGTAGGGGCCATAGCTACCATGCAGGGAACAGGGAACAGGACAGGCCCCTTTCAGATGCACCTGGCTCCTACCCACCAGCAGAGCCTCCCTTCTGTCACCCCACACACAATGAACCCTGGAAACCCATCCCAGCAAGACCTGGCTCTTTGATTTGCAAACTTAAGTTCTAGGAACAGAAGTGATGACCCCACCAAGTCTTTTCCTAGGCTGTCTACAGAGCCTCTGCCAAAGGAAGAATGCTGTCTCTCCTCTGGGTTGGGGTTTATGGATGTGGACTCAGCTTCCACCAGCATATGAGAAGAAGATATGAGAAGAGATGCACATGTGCACATCACACGCACACGCACACACACCAGAGCCAGTCGGGGCCACTACCCTGAACACAAAATTCCTAGAAGGTAACAGTCTATAGATGCTGGAATGAAGTATCAAACAGGAAGTAACTGAACAGAAAATCCCAGCCCTTGGGAGGCAGAGGCAGGTGGATTTCTGAGTTCGAGGCCAGCCTGGTCTACAGAGTGAGTTCCACGACAGCCAGGGCTATACAGAGAAACCCTGTCTCGAACCTCCCCCCACCTCACAAAAAAGTAACTGAATAGACGCTGGCTCTTACAGTTCTTACAGTTGGAGATGCAGTCAGTCCATGCTCACCTTGGAGGATCCAGGCAAGGATGCATCCATGCCTCTTTCCTGCTAACTGAAAGGTCATTGGTTTGCTTGAGGCATCATGGCCTCCATCTTCACGTGGCATCTCGTGTTTCTTCTTTTATAAAGATACCAGTCCTGTTACTTCAGGGACATAATCCCCACACCTGTATGACCCATAAGAACTCATGGCATCTACACCTGCCCTATTTCTGGGGTCAGGTTGAGGTGCATAGGTCTGGGGCTTCAACACTCAGACTCGAGTGACACATAGTCCAGCCCACAACACTCTAACCTTTTGGGCCGCTTGAGGCTCCCTTGTGTCTGGAGTATCCCACCAGGTCCACTGCAAAATACTGGGTCACTCTGATGGACTGACGTCTGACCTGTGACAGGCAGCAAAAGAGACAGGCTCTGACCTGTCACCAGAGCTAAGACACAGCCAGCTTCCACTACAGGTAAAAGGTTAAGAACTTGCTCATTCCTGGCTTCTCTGGGCTCTTCAGCCCCACACACCCCTTAGCTGCACCTCTCCTGCCCTGGCTTTCTGAGCACTGGCTGCTCCAGCCCCTCCTAGCCTGAAGCCTTCCCCAGAAGCTACATTGACAGCAGCTGACACTGTCCAGGAATCATAGTTTGGAGTAACCTTTTCTGCAGAGCTTAGCAAAGGTCATCTTGACTTACACAGCCCCTGATCCTGCTGCTCTCCTTAGCAGAAGTTCCTACTTAGGATGCTAGGATCTAGCAGCAATAAGCCACAGCTTGGTCCATTCCCAGGACCCAGAGAAGAACCTATATCCAGTTCATGTCTAACTAGCTCCAGGCCCAAAACTCACTCTTTTTTTATTGTAACCTTCACTGGTGTGACTAACAGTTTCCCCATCCCCAAGCATCTCTCACAACTGAAATTAAATAATAGGGGGAAAATTCAGCCACTCCAGGTCTGTATTCTCCAGAGGCTGTACGCTTTATAAGTTAACACAACTGTCAGACCGCCTCCAGACACTAAAACCCACCCTGTGCCTGTGGCATGGCTGATTTGACATCTACAGACATGGGCTTGGTCAACAAACAAAATAATTGATCACTTAGTCAACCCCTTATTCCTCCTCACCACAAATTGAGCCAAAGGCTTGATGTGAATCTGTTATGCCCTGAGGCGTACCATGAAGGAGAGTAAAGATGAGGGAGAGGTGAGATCTGCATGGCAGGGTAGAAAGAACAGCTTAGAAGGGACACTGTACATAGTGTACATACCAGAGGACAGGGCAGGGGTGGACTGAGAGCTGAGCATTGAGGTTTGACCCAAGCAAAGCTCAGCCTGTTGAGAACCGGAAGTGTTTAGAAGCCCATCCTGGCACACAGACCCCTCCTGGGTCAGCCCAGCCCTTCATCCTATCATGTGTCAGCATTTATGCAACCTCCACACGCATGAGTGTTCGCAGCTGGGTGCGTCTTCGATGCAGCCCCGAGTGCTTAGCAGCATCTCTGGGAACCAACAATGTCTCCAGTCATGGAGAGACGTTTGTCACCTCCAGCAGAGACAAGCTGGGGAGAGCACCGATCTGTAGCCCTCTCCCCTAGGAAGACTATGGACAATGTCCCTTCTCTAGCCTCTGTCTCCCAGGGAAGACCCCATGAGCTGGCACCCGAAGGCAGTCAGTCAATCAACAAACATTCTTTCAGCACTTCTATGCTGGCTGAAGGTTGGGTTCTGATGAAAACATTGAATACACAGGGGATCCTGTTTTCTCTATGATTTTATGGTTGATGATAGGCAGGATACTGGTCTTCTGTGACTATGCGACCTCATGTGGTAAAAAGGCTCTTTGCCATGCGATTAAATTCAGCATCTTGTGATAGGGAGATGAGCTGGCCTTGCCTAGATGGCTTCTGTATACTGCAAACATCCTTATAAGTGAAAGAAGAGAAGGCTTCAATCTGAGAAAGAATGACAATGGACAGAGCTGTCAATCAGGGCCATGGTGATGTCATGCTGAGGACTTGGAAAATGAATGCAAGGGCCCACAGCCAAGGACCACAAGTAGCTCCTAGAAGCTGGAAAAAGCTAAACAGTGATGAGTGTGTGTGTGTGTGTGTGTGTGTGTGTGTGTGTGTGTGTGTGTGTGTGTGTGTGTGTGTGTGTGTGTGTGTGTATGTACGCACGCGCACGCGTGTGTGTGTGTGTGTGTGTGTGTGTGTGTGTGTGTGTGCTGTTTTAAGCCACCTGGCTTGTGGCAGGGTGTCATAGCTGTAAAAAGAAACTGAAGCAGGGGGCTGTGAGTCTCAGGAGGAGCAGGACTGTCATGTGACATCGTTCAGGTTACACATTCCCCTCAAGTAGCCAGGCAAAGGGTTAGTGGGACTAAAAGATGTGACTATGTGAACGGAAACAAGGAGGCGCTTTTGTTTTAACTTGCACGGAGGTTGTACACAGCTCACTGTGTCTGCGGTGAGAGTCTTGAACGCCTCCTAGGGAAATCCAGGACCTTCAGAGAGGAGATGATGCCTGAACCAGAATTTAAAGGACAATTGTGAAGAGGAGAGTGATCCCAAGTAAAGATGATGATGAAGCCTGATGCATTTGGAGCAGAGAAAGAAAACCTACCACCTGAGTTCCCAGAGCCTGGGAGATGTTGACCACTGAAGGGCTCGGTTGATGGGAGCGCAGCTGACGGTTCAGTGGGGTATTCATAAGGAGATACATAGCAAGTGGCCAAATGTCTACATCTGGAAACTGTGGCAAAGGCCAGGCTTTTCCACGAGCCTCCCAAGGCTGGGTCTGCGTGGACCAGTCTTAGTCTTCTGATTGGCCGACTCCAGACACTGCTGCCCCATGACTCTGAGGGGCCCTTGGCTCCTCTTTTGTATCCTTTAGTGTATAGCAGTGAGTCTGTCCCCACAGTGGCTTCACTCCCCTGCACTTAACTCCAAGACAGGTATTGATGGTGCCTTGACCTTTTCTAATATATCCCCACAAAGTGACATAGGCCATCCCTGCAGTCCCTGGCAGGCCACAGCCCCTCCCTGGGCCTAAGCAAAGAACAAGAAAAAACCATCAAGCTGGGTGCAAGGTTTGAGATATAAATAGCAATAAGTTGTTTTCCTGGAGGCAAATGGTCCCCTGTGGACTAATGGCCATCCGTGGCTCCTCCTACCGTGTCCTCACCCCACCCACAAAGCTAGCCCAGCTGACGCAGTGGCTCCCGCTTCCCCCAACCAAGCCCCCGCTGCTGACAGCATAACCTTCAAGAACCTGAAATTCCTGAGTGATCCCCAGAGCCCAATGCATCTTGAAAGAAAATTTGTGTAATGTCATTTCAAGCTGTCCCTAATCCAGAATTATTGAAGGGGGGTGGGACTGGGACCTGGGAATTGCCTCTGACACTTGACAAATACTTGGCTTTGTGTAAATGGACAGGCTCCTGAAATAACTGCCTTTAGATGTCACATGAAGAGAAATTAATTCTTTATTAACTTCCGCAATGATAATCTAATAAACCCACCGGGCCTCCGGGCCCCAGCATTTGAAGAGCTTGCTGGTTTGGATGCAAATGTCTCCCGACCCCACTTTGTCTGGAAGATGCGAGTAGAGAAGAGGAATAGCTGGCTCTGGAGGTCAGATGTCTGCTCAGGGTCAAGGGAGTGACTTTCTTGGCTCCATACAGACCGGGGATGTACTATGTGAGGCTGGCTCTGGGCCCACAACTGTTCTGGGTTTTCTGGGGCGATCATTTCAGACAGATTGTCCCTTTGCTCCCTAAAAGATGATTGTCTGGTGTTCACTCATATTACAGGGTCGCTGAATTCTCCCAACCAGCAGTTCCAAAAACACAAGTCATCCGGATCTTCCTTGCTCTACTCCACATACCCATGCACTGACCTAAGAGAGACTCAAAGCTCCTGTCCCCATTTGTACCTTACAGCCTAGTGGGTGGCAGACAACAACACTGGCTGTAATCATTAACTGAGGGGAACCGCTACAACAAAGAGCATCCCGGGAGGTGCACAGCATGCAGGTCTGCAGGATGGCCAGTCGCCCAGGCAGGACTTCTGGGTCCTTCCGGGAGACACCAGGCTCACTCCCTGTGATGGCATCAGCAGAGACAGAAATAACCATTTAAATACCTACTCTGGTAGCAGGAAGAACCGGAAACAAGGTGAGAGAGGCTGCAGAGGCCTCCAGGGCAGGGAAATTCTTCAGGGAATGCCAGGGAAGAAAGAGTCCAGCCTGATCTGATACCTGACCCTACCACTTCCCTGCTTGCTTACCTCCCATAACAGGGAGCTCACTACTACCCAAGGAGACTCCCAGGAAATCCAAGACCGTGCAAGGCTTGCAGAATGTGTGTGTGTGTGTGTCTGTCTGTCTGTTGTCTATCTGTCTGTCTCTGTCTGTGTTTCTGTGTGTGTGTGTGTGTGTGTCTCTACGTGTGTGTCTGTGTCTCTGTGTGTCTGTGTGTGTGACTTGTGTATGTACATTCACACATCATATACAATAAAAGAATGATAAAGACATACCAAGAACTAGTGAACAAATCAATTGTTGAACAAAAAAAAAGATAGTGAAAGGATTGTCTAAGTATAAAATAAGGGGAAATTCATGGAATAATAAATGAGACTTCATAAAAATTTTTAATTTCTCTATGCTATAGAGTCAGGCATGATAATCAATACCACTTTTTAAAAGGGGCAGATGTCAAGGCAAATCATTCATAGCGGAGGAAATACAAACAGCTAATATGCATCTGGAAGAACTGTTCAGTCCTATGTAAAAATCATAGAAAGTGGGGTGAGCGACTGTAAGGTGCCACTGTTCACCTCTCACATTGATTTTCTCTTGTAATTCAGTGCTGAGGACGGGCAAGACGTGAGCTCTCTCAAATCGCTCGCAGAGGCTGCAATTGTTAAGGCCTCCTGATCTGTATAAGGTTTTCTTTCCTGGGCCCTCTATTACACGGAGGGTGTGGTCCTTAAAAAGGAGAGTGATGTCAAGGAGTGAGAGAGATTCCTGAAATGGACCAATCAAATACAAAATGTGGACTTTTGTTTGGTCCCCAGTTCAAGTACACTGAAGGCAGGAAGACTTTTTCTGTGATAATTAGGGGGAAAAAATGAACATGACTAAAGACAAGATAACACTGAGGTAATTAATTATTTTTCCTGTTTGCAGTGTGGTGATACTGCTCTGTCCATCATTTAAAAATTATTTTGCTGTCAAATTTAACCAGTGGATTTTATTTTATACTAAAAATAAAGCAATAGCTGGAACAATATTTGTGCGGGGTATTAGAGGGGGCGCTCCTAACGGGAAATAATTTTTAGCATGTTTAGGGTGTATGCTGCTCTTTGTCTTCTTGGTAAAATTCAAAAAAATCTGGCCAGGAAAGCAAACCCAATTATGAGCTAAATACCTCTTACAAGTTATGGCATATAGTCCATGAATATTAGTCCATGAATATTAGTCCACTGGATGAACTCAGGTCTAAAAAAAACAGATATTAAGATATTAGCCTTTCAAAATTGCTTGTGAGTAAGGAAAAGAGAAAGAAAAGGGCTTGGATTTACCTTTAAAAATGAATATATCTGCACAGCAAAGGAAAGCAAGAATGCTAACTGTGGTCCTGCCCATGGAGGAGGGTTCATTACAAATGACTTTCATTTCCCTCTTTAAATGTTTGTAGATGAAAGAAGGTGGAGGATGTAGTTATTGTAAGGACTGTTGCCAAAATTCCTCCTAGAGAAGGATCTAGCTTTGGAGAATCATCTAGAAAACAAAGGAGTCCAAAGATGGATCTTTGAAGACTCAGCGCAGGGGCCATACCAGTCTTAGGTCTTTCCTATCTCAGGCAGGATGGAGGATTGGGGAGGCCAGAAGCACCTGGCCTGCAGCTCTGAGTGCTCTCCACATACAGCAGGAAGCTTGATTCACCCGGGCCTGCAGAAATCTTGGTGATCTGACATTCTGAGGTATCAACTCTATAATCAAAATAAAAAATTCTCTCGTCCTCATATTTTAGGGAAAACAAAGCCTTTCTCTACCCCAAGAGGGAGTCTGTCTTTCTGGAGCCCCCCGCCCCCCCATAGTCATCCCCCGCTACCTCCCCCCCCTTAGTCATCTACCTGAAATCGCTCACATCGATTCATCTCCAGATATGGAGACTTGTCAATCACACCAGAGCTCAGACAGAGCTGAGAAGAAAGCGGAATGTGAACCATTTTTAAAAAGAACATAAAGCGGGGGGGGGGGGGGGGGTGTCTGACTGGACTGTCCCAGATGCTCCGGGGACCATGGCCCTCCACAGTAAGGACCTGAAGAGTCGCCTGGACAGAGCAGACAGGAGCCACCTCCCCTCAGAGCCCACGGAGTGTTTACAGATTGCACAGCGGAGCTGCAGCACAAATATCAGAGGTCTATTTTGTAAACTACTTGTCAATTACATAATTTGCCCAGGAATGATTTTTGCATCTAATTAGCACAAATTGTCTTACACACACCAAAAAAAAAAAAAAAAGGAAAAAATAAAACTAAGGAAGATGCATCTAAAAATAACACATGGGTCTTGGATGGATATCTTAATTAGAAACTCTCCCTTAAAAGCTAAAACAAGCAAATTTGCACATTGAAGAGGCTCCAAGGTCAGACCCAGGGACCCCAGCTTCTCTCTCAAAGAGTCTTGGAGGCACCTGAAGGACAGATCTCTCTGGGGGGAAGTTGTTTAGGAAAGAAAGGGTAGCCCAGGTTCTCTCTCACCTCTAAAGGGGGGGACCCCAGAAGTTGTAAATAGTGAGCACACATGCCCTCTCTGCAAAGCTTCCCCCATGGGTGCTGGGCCCATCCACATGGCTTACATGGTCTTATCCTCTAAGTCTATGTCTAGATATGTGGTCTGGACCCAAAGATAACTCAAGTTACAGAAGGCATGTCATCACAGCTTGGATAATCTGGCTTGTCACAAAATCCTCATTTGCACATTGACAAAGGTGAGCTCTGGATTGGTTCAGGGAAGACCGATCCCACCTTGGAGACCCACAGCAATGCCAGGATCCTGGTCTCCAGCCAATAGCTTTTCTCTCTCTCTCTCTCTCTCTCTCTCTCTCTCTCTCTCTCTCTCTCTCCCTGCCTCACCTCCATTCTATCACTGAGTTAGGGACTTGCACCTGCTGTACACACATCCTATACATTGAGGACAACTGATGCATTTCTCTGCAGTTCTGGAAATGAAAGTCCATGACCAAGGTGTCTCATGGCTCGGTCCTTCTTGGACTGTTGCATGTAATTTTAAAAAGCATGTTTGTTCCCTACCCAATGTCAGCAACAGCCATCTCACCCAGCTCCCTCTAGCCCAGAGGAAGGAAAATACTAGAGACTTATATTCTAAAGCTGACCAGATAACTGAAAGGCTGGGTGAAGCATAACTGGGAAGAACTAGACATTGCCTCCTCCTTACATGGAAACCTTGGCTTCCAGAGCCATCTCCAAACCCCACCTTCAGCTTCCTACAGCCTTCTCTCTGTGCCTCTCCTCAAAATCTCCTCTCTAAGTCTATCTCTATGAAAATCTCTTTTTCTATTAGGACATGGACCATATATATGAGAGCCTACCTAAAGACCTCAGTTTGACATGATTTTGGGGAGTTGCTGATTACCAAGTAAGGTCCCATTCCCAGATGGCAGGTACAATCATTGCAACACCTTCTGAGGATACAGTGCAACCCATGACGGGGAGGAATGTTCACAGGGACCATAGCTGACAATTCTGTAATAGCCCTGAACAACGCACTCACCTCATATCCAGAGAACAGGGGAAGCACCTCCCTGGCAGTATCACCCCTGTGTCCAGCCCACCTGAGACCTGGACCACGCAAGGCTGTGAGCAGCAGACCTGGAAGAAGAGGAAGCCAAGTAGCTAGACCCAGAGCGCTGCAACACAAGCAGCTTCAGCAGGATTGATAATTATTAACAAGTTATTAATAAAGATGAATCAGGACTCTCCCCTAGAGATCCCTATGAGTACCCTGGACATCTCTAGCACTACTGCCACTAAACAAGAAGGTAGAAGCAAAGGACTTCAGGAAAACCTGGTCAGCAGCTCTGGATCTAGTAACTCCCTCTTCCCCTGGGGAGCCCTGTTCTGTCTGAAACATCACACAGGAAAGTCTTCCCTTTCTTCCCAGATTAGGCCGAACGTCACAGAACAACGTACTGTTAGCATTTGTCAGGTCTTACATAGAAAGCCTGAGGCTGGAACCTGGCTGAACACTCAACTCCAAGTTATGGTTACATCAAGCCCAGTTCGGCCTACAGCTGAACAGAGGAAATGAGCACCAGAGTTGGGGGACCAACTCAACTCCAAGCCCTCAGAGAATCTCCTATCAGAGACACACAGCAACAGTTAGTTGACAGCCGTAATGGCAACAGCTCAGTCTTATCTTCAAAAGCCCACCCCCCCTCCTCACCTTGTGCCGGGCAGCATACATGAGCATCCCACCTTACAGGGAGGAAACTGGAGCTAAGAGATTGTGCAAGGATTCTCTAGAACACAGAGCTGCCAGGGCTCGAGATTCCTAAAGTAGACCTAGCATGGCAGTGGTTTGGGGGGCCAACTGGTGGCAAGAAAGAGAAGGGGAAAAAAAAAAAGAAGAGATGGAGGGTAGGGTGGGGTGGGAAGGAGGAAATAAAGGACAGAGGGAGGGAGGGAGGGAGGGAGGGAGGGAGGGAGGGAGGGAAGAGAAGAAGGAAGGAAGGAAGGAAGGAAGGAAGGAAGGAAGGAAGGAAGGAAGGAAGGAAGGAAGGAAGGAGAGAAGGAAGGAGAGAAGGAAGGAGAGAAGGAAGGAAGAAGGAAAAGGGGAGACAGAAGGATACATACAGATTTCAGACCACATTTAGGGCCCATGGTTGTTGATCACTGTATCCTCTGACCTCTGCCCTGTGCCCTGTGCCCTATGCCCTGTGCCCTGTGCCCTCTGCCCTATTGCACTTTTCTCCTGACATCCTGAGCTTCCCCTTTTGAGATTCTCAGCGAGTTTATATTTGGGAATAATTGTAACGTAATTTGATGCATAATTAGGGCAGAATAGAAGACTGCGTTTTTAACTATCCATACATCCTCATCTCATTTAAATAATTCCTAATCTATCTGAGCAGACTGCCTGTGCTGCACTGGTGTGTATTGAACTGAGGATAATGAAATAAGAGATGGGACAGAGAAAATGCTATTTCAGAGTCTGAAGATCACCAATTAATGACATGAAAAAGCGAGAGGAACTCTGTTCCTTAATGTCCCCACGCAGGCACGCATACAGGCTCCCCAACGCAATTAGGACAAGCTGGAGGACCAGGCAGGAGGAAGAAACAGCGCCTGCCATGTGAGAAGTACTACAGAACAGTTTTAATTGAGCTTAGGGGCTGGGGTGGCAGGGCTCATTCAGTAAATTGCTTGCCATAGAAGCCCAAGGACCTGAGTTCAGATCCCTAGGAGCCACACAGAAAGTCAGGAAGAGCAGTGTGGACTTGAAATTCCCGAGCTGAACAGGCCAAGACAGGTGGCTTCTTGGTTTTTGCTGGCCTGCTAACTTAGCTTAACCAGTGAGCTCGAGGTTCAGTTAAGAGACACTGCCTCAAAAATAATGTGGAGAGTGAGAAAGATATCCAGTGTTGACTTCTGCCTTACACACACACACACACACACACACACACACAAGCACACGCAAGTGCACAGCAAACTATGCACCCCTGCCCCCACTCCAAGCCCTCAGCAGACTCACAAGATTGATTTGGGGGCAGGTTAGATCAGTACTTGGGGCCGGCCTTTCCAAACCCACATGGGAGGCAGACTTCTAGCCCAATAGGCCTGGATGCCTAGAGGCTCTCCCTACACCCAGAAACATCCTGTCCCCCATCATTCCTTCATGCCATGGTCTTTCTGCTCCAACAGATGGTTTCCTGTGAGCCGCCCCCGCAGCAGCCGTGGAGGGGAGAGCTGCTGTTTAGCCAGACCTCAGGCCTTTCACAGGCAGGTAAAACTTTAACCAGAGCCCTTTGGCGGGGCACTGGGCCCTGCTCTCCCATTCAGGGTGTGATAAATGACTGCTGTCAGTGCGACATGAATGCTCATATTGAAAAGCCCTGCTCTCTGTCTCCCTCCCTTTCAGGCCGCCAACTTGTTCTCTCTCTTAAGTTACTAGGTGTCACTCACGTGTCACCCTTATCTTGAATGCCTCCCAGTCAGGGACCCCTGCTCCCTCTAACCCTCTCCTCCCACCTGCCCCACCCCCCTCTCCCTGCTCTCAAGGTCCTCCTCTTCCCTCCTCCTCCCTCCTCTTCCTCTTTCCCCAATTCTCTCCTCCCTATCTTTTCCTCCCCCAGCCCTGACTTGTCCCATTCCAGTCTGAAGACCGGGGAAACCTCCCCCAACACTGCCATTGCTGTTGGTCACAGGCACATGAATCCCACTATCCCCAGTCCCAACGTGGCCCTTCATGGTGGTGTGTATTGGTGATGGTGCCACACAGGCTATCCTGAAGGGAAGGACAGTAGCACTGAACAGGGGCCCCCTGGATACATCCCTACAGCGTCCTGATACTGTGGTCTTTAGCCCAGACACCAGGATGCACCATCTGCACTGTATTTCAACCGGGGCAGAGACACCAGACATCCTGTCAGTTCTGCAAACACAAATCAAAAATTGCTGCTCACCACAAGGCCTGGGAACTCTGCTCTCACCCCGCCTGGGGACCCCAACACAGCTTCACACTGTACAGATAGCAGCTAAGCTAAGAAGAGCCGCCAACCCGCCCCATGCCACCCCACCCCAGTGACCTTGTATGAAGCCTCTTGCTTCTTTCTTTCGCTCAGTCAGTCAAACTATAGGACATTCCATACCAGGGTGGCAAAGACAAGAAGCTAAAACCACCACAGGCAGGAATGTGGCATCACAAGCTGTGAACGGCAAGACTCCTCTTTTGGGGGGAGATGGGGAATGGCTGTGCTGTGTGAAACCTTAGCTTGTTCAGTAAGCAGTCCCCAAAAGGAGGAAGGTATGAATGGTTCAGTGTGGTGGGGACTGATTAGTAAGTTAGGGGTGTGTGTGTGTGTGTGTGTGTGTGTGTGTGTGTGTGTGTGTGTGTGCTAGGTAGACATGTACACATTTATGGGAGTGTTTGTGCATGCATGGAAAGGTCGGGATTATCTCAGATGTAATTTATAAAGCATAGTCCGCCTTGTTTTTTGAGGGTCTCTCATTGGCCTGGAACTCGCCATATAAGCTTGGCTGGCTAGCCAGCAAGCCCCAGGGAGTGCCTCTTGTCTACCTCCCTGCCACTGAGATGACAAGCTCTCACTGGGATCGAACCCTTGTCCTCATGCTTGCAAGGCGAGCACTTTATCGCCTAAAATAGCTGTTCCTTTACTCATGGAGGTGAGTAGCTTGCGTTTCCATAGCTCTTAGCATGCCAGGACCCTCGGGATCCCCTTGTTTACATTCCTAGCCAGGACTGGCTATTTGATTGCTATAAAGCACTGTGCATTTTAGGAACTGTGTGAGGGCATACAGGAGTCAGGGCTAAGTCTTCTGTTTCTGACATACCACACAGGAGGAAAGCAAGGGCCTCACCCACTCTGCATGGGTCTTCCCCATGAGCATTCCCCTAAGCTTAAGGGAGCCACAGATGTGGGCTTCCAAGGGATCTGGGTGCCCACAGCTGGATTCCTACACTCAAAACGGAGGCCATGCAACACGGTCTTGTGAAACGCTCTCCACAGTAGAATTCTTGGGTCAAATGTACAAGGAAATGCATACAGCCTGCTCTGCCACGATGAATATCCGTCCTCACAGGTTATTCAGAGCTCTGAGGGAATCCACAGCAGACAAACCTCATTAACTCTGAGTTTCCCACCCACACTTGATAGCCAAGCCACCTTCAATGTTCTCCAAAGCACACTGCCTTCATGACTTTACTGCATACAGATACATGAGGAGCAGGTACCTTCCTTTTCCCATCAGAAAGGTGAAGGGAGAGAGGTTCCACGAGGTTAATCATGTCCTGTAAGGTTCCATCTCCTTTAAAAAAAAGATTTATTTATTCTTAAGTATATGAGTACAGTATAGCTGTACAGATGGCTGTGAGCCATCATGTAGTTGCTGAGAATTGAACTCAGGACCTCTGCTCCCTCCGGCCTGGCTTGCTGAGGTCCAAAGATTATATATGTAAGTACACTGAAGCTGTCTTCAGACATACAAGAAGAGGGCATAAGATCTCATTACAGATGGTAGTGAACCACCATGTGTTTGCTGGAATTTGAACTCAGTACCTTCGGGAAAGCAGTTGGTGCTCTTAACCTCTGCGCCACTTCTCCAGCCCAAGGTTCCATCTCCTTAGCAGAGCTGGGGGACCCTCTGACTGCTGAGCTAGTCACTGGCCATCTGATTTGAGAAGTACGAGAAGAAACTTAGGAGAACCAGACACCAACCTACTAACATAAGGAGAAGAAAGCAGGGTTTTTTTTTCCGGCTTGGGGGCCTCTAGGCTACAAAAAAAGACATAGAATACAACCATTGTCAGGAAAAGGAGTGTGATGGAAAAGAAGAGGCTCTCTGCCAGCTGACCCTGAGCATGGCTGTATCCCCCTCGAAGAGTCCTCTGTCTAACTGACCCTATCACTGTTTCGTGCTTCTCTGCCTCTTCTGGGCTGCCAGGTCCTGGAGATTTGCCTGGCTTGTACTATTTCATGAACTGGCTTATTTCTCACCCTGGTTAGCAAATATGGCATCCAGATAGAAACTATCATTCCTAGCCTGGTTCAAAAGAAGCATTTAAAATAAATAAATAAATAAATAAATAAATAAAGACAACCAGGGGGTCTGAATTAAAAAGGACCCCGCCACAGGGGGGCAGAAGGACTGGGCTGCCCAACCTCAGAGATACTCAACAGTCACCTCTGAAAGGAGATGCTGAGGGGCTCCAGCCAATCCACACCTATCAGTCTTCTCATATTTTTATTAATGTAATATTCTTTTTGGGAACTACATACCTGCATACAAGGCATTTTGATCATATTTGCCATGCACACACATACTCCTTTGAAATTTACCATCACCCCCACCCTCTCCCCCCAACTCCATCTCCTCTCTTTTTTTCCCCAATCCCATTGAGTTCCATTTGTGCTGCCCATGTATGTATTCATGGATGTGGGGCCATTTGCTGGAGTATCATCAACACACCAAGGACCACACCCCTGAAGAAAACTGTCTCTTCCTCCCTTGGCAGACCTCAGCCTGTCAGTAGCACCTCAGCGAAGGGTAAGGGGGCTGTCATCCCCTCTCTACTCCCTGCTGGGATGTTGACTGGCTTTATTTTTTGTAGATCTTACACAGATGAGACAGCTGCTGTGAGTCCAGGAGTCCAGCCACCCTGTCATTCTCAGAAGACACTGTTTAGACACAACTTTCTCCAACCTCTGGCTCTTACAGTCTTTCTCCCCCATATTCAGGAATGCTCTCTGAGCTTTAGGGTGCGTGTGTGTGTGTGTGTGTGTGTGTGTGTGTGTGTGTGTGATCCCATTTGTGGCCGAGCATGTCACTGACACTGATTCTCTCTGTCAGTTTTGAGTTTTTGTGGCAGCAATCATTCACTGCACAAAAAAAAAGCTTCTCTAACGGTTTCCAGGAGTTGCGCTAAACATGGATAAAGACATTTCTAAACTACCTCCTTCTGAATCCCTGAGCTGGTGTCTCTCAGTCTCAAAAACGAAACCTAATTCCTTAAGCCTATTCATTCCCTGACAAAATTCATTTCCCCATAAAATATACCAGGTTGACTGTAATTGTTGCTTACACACACAGCCAAAGGCAGCTTGACACATAGTTTTTTAAACAAACTGTTAAGACACAATGTGTCATGATGTGATCACTGCGGCAAGTGCCATCACGGAAGGGTATGTACAGAGCTTTCTGCTAAGATCACGAAATAGAAAATCAGCTGCCTTAGTCTGAGGAGGGCTGAGAGAGTAGGTCTCTAGAGAGACTCTTCAGAGACTGTTCACCAAACACCACACTATAGGCAATAAACGGGGACAAAGCCTTGTGTGGCCACTAACGGATGTGACGTCTGTGATGTCCTGGTACATTCCTCCACTGAGCAAACAGAGACGCTAAGTACCTTGTCCCAAAGGACAACACTGTTAATAGGCACTGTGTGTGTGTGTGTGTGTGTGTGTGTGTGAGAGAGAGAGAGAGAGAGAGAGAGAGAGAGAGAGAGAGAGAGAGAGAGAATATGCACCCACAAATGACACAGGGTAGGGGTACAGAGGACGGAGGTCAGAGGACAACTTCCAGGGTTCAGTTCTCTTTTTCCAGCTTGTGGGTCCCAGGGGTCAAACGCAGATCCTCTTGGTGACAAGCACCTTGACCTGATGAACCATCTTGCTAACCTGATACTGATAAAGCTTGAGCACAAATCTGCTTGATTTTGATGCTTCGTTCCCCCCCACCCCAGCCACCAACACCATGCGCCACCACACGGATGCTGGAAGCTCTAGTTAAGAAAACCCCTTCCCGGGCTGGTGAGATGGCTCAGTGGGTAAAAGCACCCGACTGCTCTTCCGAAGGTGATAAGTTCAAATCCCAGCATCCACATGGTGGCTCACAACCATCCGTAACGAGATCTGGCGCCCTCTTCTGGAGTGTCTGAAGACAGCTACAGTGTACTTACATATAATTAATAAAATAAATCTTTAAAAAAAAAAAAAAGAAAACCCCTTCCCTGCTCCCAAACTGTGATCTGTCCTGGGCCAGTAGTAAGGGCATGACCTGAGCTGAGAGAGAGGATGTGGAATGAAGAGTCCGCTCTGAGGCCCAGTGAGAGTGATGCTTGCTGGGAAAAGTAAGAATGATTTCTCTGAGTCGATTTCTTCTGTTCGTGACCTAGTGCTGAAGATCCAACACTGAGACTCACCATGGGGAGGTGCTTTTACCCTGCAACCAAAGATGGTCACCAGGCTCCTGTTGCTGATGGCTATCTGTCTAGTTCTAGGCCGTGGCCTTGAAATGAAGCTTGGAAACAACTGTCATTGTAAGTAGCTCTAGATTTCTATTACTAGAACAAATTTTGCATCATTAAGAAAAAAAATCAGTTCTGTTGCTTATTTTCCATACCACATGCATTCAGGATCTCAATTCTTAGGCAAAATAAATGCAAAAGCGGGGGAACTCATAAGCTCAGGCCTAAAGTGAGAATCGCCTCATTATTATTAGTGAATAATCACTTTCACATTAATGAATTAACTTTAAAATATCAGGCTTAACTACTAATTAACCTCCAGTCGATGCTTTAAATAAATTTTATTATACTTACTTTCCGAAGTAAAAATATCATTAATAACGTATGTTCGGTGTTATATATCTTTCATATGCTATAATTAATAGAAAGTATTTTATAATTTCCCATGCTTGCTGTTTTTATGCAGTGGTTAAAGACAAGGCTGGGTGGGAGAGGAGTGGGCATCTGGTCTCGAGTGTCCAGCCCAGGGTATAGTGAGCTGATGTGCACACAGTAGCTCCCCCGCCACACCAGGGGTAGAGCTCATATTGCCCCCGTGTCCACTTCTCCTAGCCCCAGCTGGCCATATCAAAACAGGCAGAGCCCCAAATTCAGATCAAATGGAACAAGGCCCTAGACTTACATCTCAGCACCAAGAGAGCTGAGCAGTCTACTCCTCCCCCACCCTACCCCCGTCCAGAACCTTCTCCCAAGGATTGGGGAGCAGCTCTCCCACACAGTCCCTCATCCCTGAGACCTATAGAGACATGGGTGTCACTATGAACTGTTGCTAAGGGCCAAGAGTCTAAGACACACTTTCCACACATAATCTCACTGCATCCCCATCGTGTTCCTGTGATAAATATGGCAGAGATTATTGACAGGTGTGGCCAAACCCACCTGCTCTCTTACACTCCCCAGCTTCCCTAGAAATGGGTTTTTTTCACTCAGCAACGGGGTTGTGGCCAGCGACCTAGGTAGAAGCAGAGGGTGCAACATTCAGGACTGACCTGGAATGTGTACCATAGGCCCTCAGAAAACATGTGCATGTAAAGGCACAACTTGTGACTACCTGAGACTTTGAATGCCATGCGGGCTTCATCACAAGAACTCAAGGTTGCCATGTTTGTGTGCGAGCAGTCCTGAATAATGAGGAAGCAAATAGATGTGCCTGTGTACCAATAAATAGATGTGCCTGTGTACCAATAAAACCTTACTTACCAAGCCAACTGGAGACTGACTGGCATGCAAGTGAAATGTGCAAACCTCTGTCTCTAAAATATCCCACTAAAAAAATCAGACCTGATTATCTCAGATGATCTAGTAGAGGGGCCCAAGAAGGCCTTGCAGAAGACAGAACCTGGCTCCCATAAATCAAGTGGGCAAAGGGCTTCCTGACCCACATTGTACTTGGGTAGAAGCAAGAGATAGAGATTTAGAGACTGTTAGACATCTTGTAGTACTTCGTTTATTATTTCTGGCAGCTTTTGAAAATGAAGGTCAGAGACCAAAGGGGCCCAAGCTGTTAACAAGGCAAGAAATAGTAAGGCCAGAGTTCAGGATGATTGACAGCCCTCTTGAACAGAGACTTTCCTGTTTCTAACCCTGTGTTCACATCCTCAGCAAACAAACACCATCAGATCGCTCAACCACAACTGGAATACAAGTTCCCAAAGCCCATTCTTGCAACCCTGCTCAGACTACTTCCTGAAAAGACCCAGATTAGCTCGATGTGATCCCTGCATGGCCTCCTCACACCCTTCTTTACCCCTGGGGTGTGACCTAAGAGGCAAGCCTCCTCCCAAAGGAACTGAGTCAGGATTGAATATTTTTGATGTTTTATTTATAAGTCAGGTGGAGTGGTTACACATACCGTGCCATGCTGTATGTGTAGAGGTCAGAGGATAACGTCGTGAAATTGGTTTTCTCCTTCTACCTTCGTGTGGTCTCGAACTCAATTCTCCAAGCTTGTGTGACAAGTGCTTTTACCCACTAAGGCATCTCACCAGCCCCGTAGACATCGATTTTAAACATATACCAGCTTCAGTGTAGAAATCAGCCCTGACATCTATAAAATGGCACTAAATCCTGCTTTTATGAGCTCTTGCTACATTTAGCGGCCTTTTTTATCACAGTGGCTGGATGTGTACTTGAAGGGAGTTAATAACCGAGCAGTGCTGGAGCCTGTCTTCTCTGGGACTGAGAAAAGGAGCCACAAGCCAGACACACAATTCTACCCGTCCAATTCCCCAGCTCACCACCCATTCGCACAATGTGCCAGGGCCCCAGCTCAAGTGAACTGTTCAGTGGTTGTCTCAATGAGGCCTTCTTTGACCCAAAACCCAAAGATTAAAGAGAAGCTGGTTGGGTTGGAAATGAAGGGAGGATGTCCCAGAGAGGAGACACCGCAGCTCAGATGAGATGTGGGGACAGGTGGGTCCCTAGACGCTCTGGGCTACCTAGCCAGACCTACATTGAGAACTTCCAGGCAAATGAAAGACCTTGTGTCAAGCACAAGGTGGGTGGTGCCTGAGGACCAATGACACATGAAATCATCCCCTGACCTCCATACATGTGCTATGTACACACATACTCAGAAGTGCTTCGTACAGGCAAAGAAAAAAATTAAACAAACATGTTAAAGAGAAAGTCCAGCCCCTCCATCTCTCTGTCTTGCTGCCTTGAGATGGGATGTCTTCCTCCTGACATACATGATCTTGACTCAATGCCATAGGGTCCTCACCAGAGCAGAGAGGATGCTGGCACCATCCTGTCAATCTCCAAAACTGAGGGCTACGCAAACCTCTTTGCCTTATAAAGTTACCCTGCCTCCGGTGACAGCAACAAAATGTGGCTAATGTAGACACTGAAGCTGTACATGGAGGAGGGATAACGAGGCAGGAAAGAACCATAAGTGCTAAGAAAGAGGACCAGCATGTCACAGAGTCGGGGGGTATGTGACGCTACATAGGAGCTAAAAAGGGGAAGCTAGGGGTCCCTCTGCTCTGGCAACTTTAGTCACAAATACTCGCGTAAAAATCTACTATGGGTCACAGTGCACCTAACAAGAAGGAAGCAAAACTAGACTAACCTCCAAGAGCGCAGAGCATCAAAGGAAAGGACAGAGAAATCCACAAACCACACAGTGGCTCAAGGAACCCAAAAGAAAAGATTAAGGGAAGTTTTTGACCTGGGAGTCAAGGGGACTTCTAAGGGGAGGGTACACTTGAGTACAATGAATGAGAGTTATTAGACCAAAGAAACACCACAGACAAAAAGTATTAGTCCAGTTGAGGAATACGAGAGAGTCTCTGACTCCGGGAGAGCTGAATACATGAAGCTGAGGGAAGAGGGCAGAGGGCAAGGCGTCAAAGACCTTCCAGCTTATGGAGGAGTTTCAGCTGAGTCCAAGGCAAAGAAAGGCATGGGGGGAGCTGACATCCTTTTTGCCCTTTAGAACAGTCTCTGACAACTAACTTAGGTTGCTCGGACACTAGTCGTCTCCCACAGGCCTCAAATTCTACCCTTTCAAGTTAAAAAAAAAAATAGGATCACCTTTTCTGTTTTTACAACCCAAGACTCCCATAGCTATGCAAGAGTCAGGATGTAGTTGAGTCAGATGAGCACTTGCCTGGCATGCAGGAGAGCTGGTTTCCATCTCCAGCACTTTGAAAGCCAGTATGGTGGCATACATTGCAATCCTAGCACTAAGGAGGTGGAGGAAGGAGGTCCATCCTCAGCTACCTAGTAAGTTTGAAGCCAACCTGGGCTAAATGAGACTGTCTCAAAACACAAAATCAAGAATCTCAAACAAAGAGAGCTGGCGCATTTGAGAGAACAGCATGCTTGATACGAATGAACAACCCAAGCAGGGTCTGATTTGGGGAGCTGTCTGTCATTCAGCTTAAGGTTTTGCAAAGGGCTAAAAGACCCTCAGGGTCAAGCTAAGCCACCAGCATGTGTAGGAGGCTTGTTCCCAATCCTCTGGTGAGTATGAGACTGGAGGACTCCGTTGTGGCCCAGGGGAAGGGCTGACATTTGGTGAGATGTCTGTGTTAACCCCCACTGCTTGACATCTGTTTCCAATTAATTTGCCTGTGTTAAGAGAGATGCTACCCAGAGCACTTGATCTCAACTCAGTTCTCCAGAGAGACGAAGCCACAGAGGGGTAAGCTGAGCCTGGTTCCCCCCTCCTCAGCTCTACTCCCCGACTCCCAGGGGCTCTTTTGACCTCCAGGAGCACCCGGCCTGACAGGCACCCCAACACCTGTTCCCATGCTGTTCTTTGTAGTCATAATTCTGCAGTATCTGGGATTTGTTAGGAGAAGGAAGACAAGCCCATGTTTAAAGCTACTAGATAAACTGGGTATGAGAAAGAAGCACGAGGTGGACAGGAGAGGCAGAAGCCACGCTGTACAAGAGTCCAGAGTTGTGTTTCCTTTATTGTGTTTTGCTGGATAGTTGGTTTTGTTTGGTTCTTTTAATTTTTTTTTTGTGGGAGTGGGGGTGGGGCGTGTTTTGAGACAAGATTTCATATAGGCCCAGTTAGCTACTTTTATGGAGCCAAGGATAATCTTGAACTCCTGATCCTCCTGCCTCTGCCTTCTAAGTGCTGAGATGACAGGCGTGAATGTCCTCACTCGCTTTGCAAGGTACTGGGACTAGAACCCAGGGTCTGCTGCATGCTAGGCTGACACTCTACCAACCATCTACATCCTCGGCCCCACAAGTTCCTATTTCTACTCTAAAACTGTAGGACACGTCATGATCCCATTTTAGATTCTCCCCTTCTGTCTGCCTCTCTCTTCTCTCCTCTCTCTCTCTCTCTCTCTCTCTCTCTCTCTCTCTCTCTCTCTCCCTCAATGCATATACAGAAGAGATGGGTAGGGGCACAAAGGAATCATATAAACCTATGTTTTCAAACACAGATACCCCAGCCATACTTAGAAATGATGTTAGAGAAACCAAGACACCAACCATCTCTGCTCTTTAAACTAATTACATTTACACTCACATACCACTTGATTCAGCTATTTGAGAACTTTCAGTAAGTTGAGAATATCTTAGGAATGTGATTCCAACTGCCAGGCTTACAAAACCTAGATACAAATCAAGTGTTTGAGATGGAGATTTTGCAGCCCCATTGAAATATGAAGTAAGTGTAAAATGTATGCTAGATTTTTAAGGCTTATACACTACATATAAACCACATACATATAGACACATACACAAAATCTAAAATGCACATACATACATACATTACATATATACATACATACATATATACATACATACATACACACACAAAACTTAAAACACACATATACATATCACATACATTACATAAATACACACATTACACACATACACACACTTTACCTACACACACATCTTTAAGAAAATGTAGAGTGTTCCATAGTGTTTTATACTGATTATGTTACCATGACAATAGTTTGAATGTAATGAGTTGAATAAGATACAGTATTAAAAATATGGGGCTGGGGAGAAGCCTCAGTCAGTCAAGTGCTGCCCCCCAAGCACGAGGACCTGTGGCTGAAATGAAAGCCAGGCATCCTAGCATCCTGACATGCACTTGGAATCATAGAGATGAGAAGCAGAGACAGGCAGCTCTCTGGGACTCACTGGCCAACCAACCTAGCCTGTTTGGTGAGTTCCAGGCCAAGGAGTGGACAAAGAGAGTGGACAGAACCTAACAACACCCTAGGTGAGCAGACATGAGAATATGTCCTCTAGCCTCTCTCTGCACATGAGTACACACACACACACACCATACCACATACATACATACACATATCATGTATACACACCTCATACATACACACACACATCACACTTCACACAAACATACACACACAACATACATACATACATACATACACACACATATCACACACACCTACACACAAAACATACTCAGACACATTACATATATACACCGCCACATGCACACCATGTCCACACACATATATAAACATACAGTACATACATACACATATACACACCTACATATCAACATATGTGTATCACCACATACACACTACTTACACACATAAAGTACACACACACACACACACACATACACCACCACAAACATGACACCTACATACTACACACATGCATACTAAACACATATCTCACATACACACACTATACACATATGTATAACTACTACATGCACACACATCACACCACATTCAAAGGCAACTTAAAGTCACCTATTTTGTTTTACTTGTTCAGTGCAATACCAAGAAAAGGTTAACATTCCCACTGCTGGGCTGTTATATTTCCACAAGACAGGGTGATTGGAAGAATGTTGATGCTTCAACAGGGTAGCAGTGGTCAATACAAACGTGCAGATGACATATGTGAGGCAAGTTGTGGAAATGCTTTGGAGGTGGCCTCGGCAGGCCTTGCTGAGGGACAGTGGGGAGTCCATGAAGAGAAGGGACCTCATGGGAGGTCTGGGCTCCAGCTTTGGACTGGGTTCTGGCTTGAGCCCTTTGCATACATGCTGGTACCATGTCAACAAATAGGGAAAGCTTTGGGAAAGGAAACCTTGGCAGAGGACTCTGGGTTCCTTTAGGATGCACCAAGTTCAAGATGCCTGCAAGACGTCCATCCAGCAGGCAGTTGGATGTGCAGGCCTCGTATACAAAAGCAAAGTCGATGGCAGAGATCTCCAGGAAGCAAGCACTTGGAAAAGGAGAGCACCTCCTGATGGATGGACAGCCATACAAACGCCATCTCTGCTCTCTCAATCAGAACAAAACCTGAATAAGCCAACAGACCCTCCACCACAAAGTCTCTTCTGTGTGTCATCAGCTCCCTCCTCCTCCTCCTCCTCTTCCTCCTCCTCCTCCTCCTCCTACTCCTCCTCCTCCTCCTCCTCCTCCTCCTCCAGAAGAGACCTTTACTCAGTTCTCCTACTCACCCACAAACTCTCTGAGCCAGGCACTGTGGCGAAGGTGCCAGGAGCAGCCAGGCCCACAACAAGCCGTGGGTTGGAATGTTTGCTCAGACGCCTCCCAGTATCATTTATCTTGAGGGATGTCAACTCGAAAAATGTTAGTTCATGTCACTGTCAGGGTAAATGCCAAAAATTAGCTTTCTTTCATCAGAAAATGGAATAATTAATTCTGCAACTGTTTCCAAAACTGCTAATTAATGCGTTTTAGTCACTTGATCTGTCAGGCTGCATGGCTAGCTGAGCCTGCAGCCTCGGCCCCTTGAGGATTCCAGTTCTCCCCTCAGTACTGGCAGAACTGGGGAGTTTTCAAGTGATCACACTGGGAGAGCAGACCCCAGGAAGTCACCACTGGGTTGGAACATCAAAATCCATCTTCTATCACCTATCTTTCCCATGTCACTGTCCCAGGGACCCTCACATTTGTGACTCTCAAGCTACCATCTACCTGTCCCAAACGTGAAGGACAGATTAGATTCCAGTCTGTCTCTCCCCCAGGATGGGAAGTCCCTAGAGACCTCTTGGGAGGAGGTTGATGACTAGCAAGACACCTGCCTCTTGCCACTTGGGTTTTCCCAGGTATAAAGTGAGTCCTTGTGACTGCTTAGAAGCCTCAGCAGCTAAGAGAACTTGTGCTTTTCCAGGGGACGCAAGTTTAATTCCCTTGATCCATAATGGGCAGTTCGCAACCTCCAAGTTTTCCCTATTCATGGACATAGTATTAGCATGTATGCAAAGGGCTCAAGCCAGAACCCAGTCCAAAGCTGGAACCCAGAGGTTCCGTGAGGTCCCTTCTCTTCACGGACTCCCCACAGTCCCACAGCAGGGCCTGCCAAGGCCACCTCCAAAGCAAATTGTAAACTTCAGGGGATCCAATACTCCCTTTGAGATGTATGCATGCACACACACACACAAATATATACATACATACATACATACATACATACATACATACATACATATACATACGTACACACACACACACACACACACACACACACACAAAAGCATAAAATCTTTATTTTTACAAAAACAAAGAATTACAGTATGCAGTCTGTGGTGAAGCTACAAGCCAAGTTTGCCAAAACTTACAGGAGACGCCCCTCAAGCCTTGGGTGTAGCGGTCAGCTATAGCAAGCCCTCAACCAACATAGCTACTATCCCTCTTCATACCCCATCTCCTTTGTCTACACTAAACCTGGCCCAGCTCTGGCTTCTTCTCAGCAACATAGTCACATCTGTGCTGAGAACCAGCTTTGAATCCATTGCAATTACCAGAGAAAGTTTTGAACCCAGCAAATCTAAGCAAACATAAGACTTGACTATTAGTCCCCATTATAATGCCATCATACTGAGATTTTACATGCAAGTTCTTTGCCTAGTAACCTTCACAGGGCTTCCAGTTGTAAGTGGGATGTACTTCCACTCCCACGAATGGATGTGGGGTGTGTGTGTGTGTGTGTGTGTGTGTGTGTGTGTGTGTGTGTGATCCCCAATGGTACAATATTTACCATCCTCTGTCTACTTGTATACCCTATCTGGCTACTTGAATACCGGCTGCTAATTGTTTTGCTTTCTCTGCCTGATTGCCATTGACCAGCAGAGCCATGTACTTGTGGCCGCTGATGGGTTAACGGAGAAGATTGTATCTGAGACCCTTGGGTGGGACCAAGGCTAGATTGCTTTTTTCCAAAGTTCCTCCTTGGAGCCAAGCTGAAGCTTCATGCCCTTCAGCTCTATTGTCAAACTCCCTTAGCTTCACTTCTTGGAGCAGTCCCCTGGTAACGCTGTCACAAGAGTCGCCCCAGGAATGGTAACAAATGGTTGTTGTCCTCGCACACTGAGTTTTGAGGTGTTCTGTTACATGCATTATGAGCTGATACAATTAGAACACATAAAACCTGGAATAGTATCCAGCCATTAAAAATGGCAGGAGCTCAATATATTGACTCTACAGCATGCCAACAAAGCAATTTTGTTGGAAAAAAAGAATTTGGTCATCAAAACCCATGTTTAGCAACGTTCTTTCTGTAGAAGACTACAGATTCCCTACTCCCATCAGGATTCTCCACCATAGAGAAATGACTAGCCGGACCTTAAGGACTTCCCAGTGTTTGGGTCTCTCTGTCTCTCTGTCTCTGTCTCTCTGTCTGTGTGTGTGTGTGTGTGTGTGTGTGTGTGTGTGTGTGTGTGTGTGGCTTAGTCTCTGTCTCTCTCTGTCTCTCTGTCTCTGTCTCTCTGTCTCTGTCTCTCTGTCTCTCTCTGTCTCTGTCTCTCTGTCTGTGTGTGTGTGTGTGTGTGTGTGGCTTAGTCTCTGTCTCTCTCTGTCTCTCTCTGTCTCTGTCTCTCTGTCTGTGTATGTGTGTGTGTGTGTGTGTGTGTGTGTGTGTGTGTGTGTGGCTTAAGGGGAGAACATTTTTACTTTGTTTTTGGTTGCAGAGGCTTCTATCCATCACAGCAGGAAGGTTGAGATGGATCAGCTTGAATCATGGCAGACAGGACAGGAAGGGATGAAGGCAAATACAGCCTCCTATGAACTATTTCCTCCACCTAGGGCCACCTTCCACCAACTCCCAAAACAGTGCCACCAGTGGGAACTAAGTGGCCTGTGAATTCCTCTCTCTGGACACAATGCCTATTGGAAGCATCCAACAGCATGGTAAAACTTCTCACTCAGTAAATCAAGCTCAAAGGAAACCAGAGTATGAGTATCTGGTCTTTTAAAAAAGAAGGACGAGGAGGAGGAGGAGAGGGAGAGGGAGAGGGAGAGGGAGAGGGAGAAGGAGAAGAAGAAGAAGAAGAAGAAGAAGAAGAAGAAGAAGAAGAAGAAGAAGAAGAAGAAGAAGAAGAAGAAGAAGGAAAGAAAGAAAGAAAGAAAGAAAGAAAGAAAGAAAGAAAGAAAGAAAGAAAGAAAGAAAGAAAGAAAGAAAGAAAGAACAACTATGCCCAGAAGCAGCAGCTCGGCTTCATTTTTCCCATATTCTATCGGTGAAATGGCAACAGGCCATATGTGAAGAGACACAGGCCTCCCCCTTTTAATGAAAAGGATGTTAAACAATTTACAACCATCTCTAAATTTTTTGGAGCAGGACAGATGAGTTCAGCACAGGCAAGATTCACCCAGCCTAGAAACAGATAAAGCCCCCGGACAGCTGTAACGATAAGCTATAACTTGGTGCTTATTTTGTGTTGTTCTAAGTTACTTCTTAGTTCTGGGATAATTTGTTCTGCAGCAATAGATTATAAATCCATTCAGTTCTATTTTCAAAGCTGTCCCTCTGTCCCTCTGTCCCTGTCTAGGACCTAACACTGAGTGGGAATTATGTCAAGGACAGAGCCTGCGATGTATTTCCTGAAGGGATCCTGGAGTGAGAAAAGCCAGCTCTGAAATAAGCCTGCCTCTTGAATTCCTCCAACAAACATGTTTTTAAGTTCCTTCCCTTTGCTATGTGTTAAGCAAAATGCTGAGACTGGAAGAGAAGTAAAAACAGCCAGGGTTCCCCAAATTACAGGAGTCTCTAAGAATACCTCTCTTCCTGGTCCTGTCCTGGAAGGTTTGCCCCAAGGCGGATAGTGCCAGATGACATGAGTTTGTGACCTTTGACTATTCACAGCGTCTGTCCCAAAGCCTCCTTTTCCTCATTCTTCTCCCTGGCTTCTGACCCCTGGGTTCATTTCCTGTTCTCAACTTTCATTTCAGCCAAAGTCTTAGACCTAACTCCCCGACTACTGCTTTTCCTTGTCAGCTGTGCTCCTCTTTAACACCCAAGTTTCACACCCAACTCGCGTATTAATCGGGACATTCCTACTCATCAACTCTAAAAGCCAGGACCGGAAGTCCATGTTGCAAACCCGGAAGTTATTCAGGCTGGTTCTTTCCTCCACAGGCCCCCTTCCTCCTCAGCTCATCTTTGAGAATCATCCCAGGCTCGGAGCCATTGTCCCCAGCCAGTGAGGCGCATCTCAGATGCACTATCTCCTCGGGCTCTTTTCCTGCTCTGTCTGGATTGGGCTCATTTACTAAAAATTAGTTGGGAATGAAAAAAGCCCCTAGTTTATTAGCGTGCTATTATTCCCTCCCGCCATCCTCCTGCAGCATGATGGATTGCCTGGTGAGGGGACGCAGCCCCAGCCGGGGAGCGAGCAAGCTCTGCTCGGTCCCCAGCGCAGACAGATGGGGAGGCCGAGTCCTGACCATGATTGATTAGCTCCGCAAAGCCTGTTGAGCGGAGTTCCATCAAGATTGATGCTTTCTCCTCATAACAGCATTTCCAAAAAGTTTCTATTACATTTTGATTATGTTTATAGAATCTCGCTGGTCCGGGGGAAGATGCAATCTCGTTCATTCCCAGTGTGTGTCTGCGTGGGCCGCCACAGTGCCTCGCCTAGTCCGGCCTGCTTGGCCTCTTCACAGTGACCTTCGCTTCCTGGGCAGCAGAAGGGACCCCGGTGGCTTCCCAGGAACAAGTTAGAGAGAACTAATGTCCACTCTCCTGGTGCCTAATGTCCAGCATGGCAGCTCTGGTTTTAAAGGGCCAAAGGTCTAGAAGGTTCTATGGCCTAGGCCTGAAGATAGAAGAAATCTCCAAAGGAATTCTCCCAGATCTGCAGGTGGTGAGGGAAGAAACTGCATGGGCCTCATTTTTCTACCTGATTCCCAAGGACACGGCAAGGCCATGTCAAGTGTAATAAGCATGATAAAATACATGTTTAAATATTTATATGAGTGTGTGTGTGTGTGTGTCCATCTTATCCCATGAGGGATTTTAGTGATGCTCAGGGCATGGTGAAGAATGAATAAGAGAGAAGACAGAGAAATGCAAATTAGGGGAGAATGTCAAGACCAAAAGGAGGGAAATGCATATATATATATATATATATATATATATATATATATATATATATATATATATATACACACACACACACATATATATATATACATATACCCACACACACACACACACACACACACACACACACACATATATATATATCTGCTATGCAGTCCTTATGGTTAAACCTTTGATTTGGTCAGAGTTTCCTGACAGTCAAAGTGAAAAAGGAAATAAATCAACTGTTTTGTTTTGTTTTGTTTTGTTTCTTACTGTCATTAATGAGAAAAATAATTTTAAGTTCCTTGGGGGAATTTTAGATTTTTGTCTTGTTTTGTTCTGTTTGTTTCTTCCGAGGTTTACATTGGTTTGTTTGTTCATTTGGGCATGGGAAGGGGGTCACGGGCATGCCAAGGGGCACATGTCACCATCAGAGGACACCTTTTATAGCTGCTGAACTCTCCTTCCACCACATGGACTCCAGGGATTGAACCCAGGTCATCGTGTTTCCAGGCAAACGCCTTTCCCCACTGAGCCATCTCTCCAGCCAGCAGGCTTGTTTTTGTTGCTGTTTTCTGGAGCTGAGGTGCGAGCCCAGAGCCCTGCACACATCTGTGTGGTTTCAATCCTCAGCTATAACTTTTATTGTGGTATACCTTGAAAATAAATGATTATGCTTTCCAAAACAAAAAACAAACTTCACAGCTCTAATTGAGAAGCATTACTGAATGAATTAAACAAGGTTCTCCAAGTGACGTTTTAGGTGATAGAGTGAACGGTGCTGTCTCTTACAGACAACAGTGGTTTTCTGTCTCTTCTCACTTCACCTTTCAAGACAGGGCCTCTCACCGAACCTGGAGTTCATTTCAGCTTGGCTGGCGACCCAGCAAACCCCTGGGCTCCTCCTGTTTCCACCGCCACTCCAGCAATGGAGGGCATTGGCTGCTCTTCCAGAAGACCTGGATTGATTCCCAGCTCCCACATGAGGGCTCACAAAACTCCAGTTCCAAGGGAGGCAATTTCCTCCTCTGACCTCCTCAAGCATGGAGCACACGTGTGATCCTCGTACAGGCAAGAAAAACACCAGCATAAAATACACTAAATATTTATTTAAGATTTTTGAGATTTGCATGGTTTACAGGCATATGAATAGGTGTTCAACATCACTAGTCATCAGGAAAATTCAAACAAAAACCACAAAGAGGCATCACTTAACACCTGTTAGAATGGCTAGTATCGATACTAAAAGGGTAGCAAGCATTGACAAGGGAGGGAGAAAATGGGACCCTTGTGTCTGAGATAGGGATGATATTCTTCTGATGTTAGCAGCTATGTTCTCTGAGTCTTGTGACTGACAGGTTTGAATGAGAATGCCCACCCCACCCCCACCCCCACCCCCACCCCTATCCCCCCCCCCACCCCCACCCCCGCCCCTTCGGCTCAGATGTTTGGATTTTTTTGTTGTTGGTGTTGGGTTTTTTGATTAGGTTGGTTGGTTTTGTTTGTTTTTGGTTTTGGTTTTGGTCGGTCTGTCTGTCTGTCTGTCTGTCTGTCTGTCTGTCTGTTTTTTGAGACAGGGTTTCTCTGTGTAGCCTTGGCTGACCTGGAACTCACTCTAGCTCACCTTGCCTTGAACTCAGAGATCTGCCTGTCTCTGCCTCTGGAGTACTATGCCTTGAAATTGGAGGTATTAGAGGCATGTGTGCCAACATCACTGCCGGCCTGGCTCAGAGGTTTGAATACGTGGTCCCCAGTTGTTGGTGCATGTAGAGAGGCTCAGGAGGTGTAGCCTTGTTGCAGGAAGTATGTCCCTGGAGGTAGGCTTTGGGAGTTTAGATTCCCATGGTCCCTAAATCGATCTCTCTGCTTCCTATGGTTGAAGACCATGAGCAAGCCCTTAGCTTCCTGCTACTTTCCCACCATAGACTCTAATCCTCTGGCACCATGAATCCAAATAAACTCTTTTTTGTTTTTCTATGTTGCCTTTGTGATGGTGTTTTATCACAGCAATAGAAATGTAACTAATGCGCATGTACTTGAAAAATATTTGAATTTTCTTCTTCATACTTGTAAATATGTGTGTGAATTTACACTTAATCCATATTTTACATAAAATATTGTTTTCTAATTTTAAAGTATTAAATAGTATATGAAAAATAAGTAAATTTCCACCGGCCTCATGCTAAGATGAATGTCAAGGTTCCCTCATCTCTCCTTACATGCAGTTCTTCTAGGACCATCATCCAAGGTGTCCCCATCTCTTCTGTCACATGACCCCACTTAAAGGACATTGTGTCTCATATGGGTCATGGAGGAACAGGAAGGACAGAGTCCCCTTGATCCCACTGGTTATTAGGAATAAACTAATTGGACGGTATCTGAGCTATCTTATTGGCCACACAAGCTCCAAAATAATACTGATTTTGCTTCTTGTAGGGAGAGTTTGCTCAAGGCCTGAGCCAGAGTTCACTGGGAGAACGCTCATCTAGAATTCTCAATGCCCTGGGTTCAATCCACAGTTTAGCTCAAAACCAAAACGGTCTTCTCTCAAAAATCCAAGAATAAGACTCAAAGATTCTCAAAAAAAAAGCACAGCAAACAAAACTCAGCAGCTGGTGGTCAAGAGTTGGTACCAACTCTATAAACACAAGGTTGGCTTAGCACAGAAGTCAACCAATACAATGCAGGATATCAACAGAATGAAGAACAAAAAATAAAAATAAAAATAAAAATCACCAAAAGCGAAAAACTCACAATGAGAACATCTGATGGAGGTAAAGTATTTAATAAGATATAATTCCATTTCACAACTTTTTTCAATTAGTAAATCAGAAGTGCGAGGGAATTGCGTCAACATAATAAAGGTTACCTATTTTTTTTAATGGCCATCATCGTACCTAGAGGAAGGAGACTCAGCTTTTCTCCTAAGATCAAGTTTAAATATTTACAATGAACAACCAGAAAACGAAACTGGAAAGGCCATTCAATTTATAAAAGTATGAAAAAGAATAAAATACTGAGGACTAAAATTAAACAAAAGACATGGAAGCCATTGAAAATACCATAAGACATTATAGATGATCTAAGCAAGATCATACAACATTCATACAACAATATTGTTGTGATGACTTTACTCTTGGTAGCGGTCTGTAAAAACCAGGGCAGTCCTATGAAGTTTTCATTGCCTTTTTTTGTAAATAGACAACCTGATTGAAAAATGTGTATATAAATTCAAGAATATACAGTAGAGTATAATAGAACCATCTGGGGATGTAGCTCAGCTGAAAAGAGAGTTTTTGCCTAGTATGCAGGAAGCCTTGGGGTCAATCCACATCAAACTGGGTGTGGTGGTGCACACCTGGAATCCCAGCCCTCAAAAAATAGAGACAGGAGGATCAGACGTGCATGGTCATCCTTTACATAGTGAGTTCAAAGCCAGCCTGGGATACATGAGGAAGGAAGAGGAAGAGGAGGAGGGGAGAAGAAAGAGGAAGAAGAAAAAGAGGTAGAAGGCAAAGGAGGAATAAGAGGAGGAAGAAGAGGAGGAGAAGAAAAATCAACAAAATAATCTTGAAAGGGAAGTTCTATTAGTTTCTTTCCTTGTTGCTGTGACAATATACCAGGCAAAAGCAACTTGAAGGTTTATTTTGTCTCATAGCCCAAGGAAGGGTACAGTCCATCCTGGTCTGGGAAGCCTTCACAGCAGTTGCTTGAGACAGCTGGTCGCTTGCACCATGGTCTGGAAAGAGAGGACTATACGTGCTGGTCTTCAGTTCACTTTCTCCTGTGACTCAGTCTAAGACCTGAGCCCACCGTGTGGTATTGCCCACATTAGGCTGGGTCATTTCTACCTCTTTAATGGAATCTGGATAATCCCTCAAAGACATCCCTAGAGATTTGTTTTCATCTCGACTCTAAATCTCATCAAGTTGACAATCAGGATCCACCACCACAAAAGGACAAAAGTCAGAAATCGACACATCCCAATTTCACAATTTCCATTTGAGGTACAATAACAGAATTTTGTGGCTCTGCATAAGGTAGAGTTTGAATAAACTGAATTGAATTTCAAAAATAAAAATAAAAACTTACATTGTGGTCAACTTCTTTTCAAGACAACTCAAGGGGTAAAGAATGGCTTTCTGGTGCATAGACAGCTGGATCCTAGCACCCACATGAAAAGCCAGCTGTGCCAATGTGCTAGCCTGTAGGTAACCGCAGGGCTACAGGGGGTAAACACAGAAGGATTTTTGGGTTTGCCAGCTGCCAGCCTAGCCCCAAGTCCTTTGAGAGACCCTGTCTCAAGGAAATATACAGTGATGGACTAGGAAATGTGACATTCTGCTCTGGATCTCGTGCCTGCACAGGTGGGTCATGTATGTATGCACATACCATATACATATAACACAGAGAGAGAGAGAGAGAGAATCCAGTCATGATGGATAGATAAATGAGTTGAAAACACCAAAAATATTAATATAAATGTTTGTAACGGCATTATTTTTTAACTATGTTTCAGTGTGTATCAACATGTGGATATGCACACATAAGTGAAGGTGCCAAGGAAGAGGTGTTGGATCCCCTGGAATTGGAATTTCAGACTGTTGAAAGCCTCCTGATGTTCATGCCGGCGAATGAACTCAAGTCCTGTGGACGAGCAACAAGTGCTCTTATCTGCTGAGCCATCTCTCCAGCCCTGTGACAGCATTATAATTAACAGCCCAAAAGTAAACCAATATAAATGTCCATCCATTGACGCATAAATAACAAAATCTGGTATAGCCATGTAATAGAATACTATTCATCCATAGAAAAGAATGGATTTCTGAACAATACTGCAATGGGAATGAAGCTCAGAAACATGCAAGGTGGCAAAGACCAAGCATACACTGTCATGGATGACACGGTCTCACATGTACAAGTGTTTGGGACAGAGTGTTTGGACAGAGGCACTGCTCAGTAGCAGTGCTGTGCATCCTTACAGTGCATGAGGCCCTGAGTCCAACCTCTATAATAAAAATAACAATAAAATGTCCACGACAGTCAAATTCACAGAATCAGAAAAGATGTCATGTGTAGCTGCCAGGAGCGGGGGAATAATGGGAGCGGGGGTGACTGTCACAGGGTGTGGAGTTTCATGACAAGGGCATGAAAGACTCTGAAGCTACACTGCACTGATGGACACACAGCTCTGTGAACACACTAAAGGCCAGCCAGTTGTACACTTGTAAAGTATGAGCCTTATAGTGTGTGAATTGTGTCCCAATAAAACTGGTATTTGACAAAAAAAAAGAGAGGAGGGAAGAAGACACACACACACACACACACACACACACACACACATACACACAACCTCAATAGTGAAAAGGCAAATGACCCAATCAGAAAAGCAGTAAAAGACCAGAAGAAACGGTCCATCAAACAGACATGAAAAGATGCTAACTATCATTACCCAAAAGGAAAAGATGGCCCTGGGAGTCTGAGGCAGGAGGATAGTGAGTTCAAGACCAGCTGAGCTACCTAAAGAAACCCTCGCTTGAAATAAACAAGAATTCAAGAATGAGTAAATTAGGTGTCTGCAGGATGGTTCAGAGGCTAAAGAAAATTGAGCTTAACTCCTGGGACCCACAAAAAGTTGGGAGATGTCCTCTGACCTCCATATGTGCACTGTGGTACATACATGCACGCATGCACATCATGGACATGCACACACGTGAAAAACAAATTTCAAAAGAATGACCAAATTTTTTTTAATGCCAATACCAAAAGCTGGCAAAAGTTGGATCCCTGGTACATTGCAGTGGAGATATAAAAACAGATATAAAAACTTCTAAAAAAAAAACAAACAGTTCAGTGGTATGCTGTTGCTTTAGAAGTAAACATACAGTGTCTTATGACCCAGCAACTGTGCTCTTGAGTATGTATTCCATAGAAAGGAAAATAGGTGTTCCCACATGAAGAAAACTTCACAAAGACTGTGAGAATGTCTCATTAGTAAAAGCTACAAACTGGAAGCAACCTAGAAGCCCTCTGATAGATGAATGATTTAACCAATTCTGGTAATTCTATGCATAGAATAGAATTTAGCAGTAAAAAAGGACTGAAGCATTAATGTGTTCACTTTCTATGAACCTTCAAGGAATTATGTTGAGTAAAGAAAATCAACCCTGGGGTTGGAAGGATGGCTCAGTGGTTAAGAGCACGGAGGTCCTCAATTGGAAGGATGGCTCAGTGGTTAAGAGCATGGAGGTCCTCAATTGGAAGGATGGCTCAGTGGTTAAGAGCATGGAGGTCCTCAATTGGAAGGATAGCTCAGTGGTTAAGAGCACGGAGGTCCTCAATTGGAGGGATGGCTCAGTGGTTAAGAGCACGGAGGTCCTCAATTGGAAGGATGGCTCAGTGGTTAAGAGCACGGAGGTCCTCAGGTTCAGTTCCCAGCACTTACGTGGCAGTTCACAACCCTCCTCTATAATTCCAGTTCAAGGGGATTTGATGCCCTCTTCTGACCTCTGCAGGTACTGGATGTGTAAGCACACACAAACATAAATGCATGCAAAACACACACACGCAGACACATACACACACACATGCACAAGAACATTTAAAAGGAAAACATCTTAGAAAGTTGCAATTATATGGCTCCACTTGAGAAAATATTTTTTTTATTCAGAATCTTTTTTAATTGGATATTTTCTTTATTTACATTTCCAATGTTATCCCCTTTCCTGGTTCAGCCCCCCAAAACCCTATCCCATCCCCCTCCCCCTGCTTCTATGAGGCTTCTTTCCTGGTTCCCCCCATCCACCCACCCACTCCTGCCTCCCCACCCTGGCATTCCTGGGGCATTGAGCCTTCCCAGGACAATAAGAAAACCTTTTCTCCCATTGATGCCTGAAAAGGCCATCCTCTGCTATATATGCGGCTAGAGCCATAGGTCCCTCTGTGTGTACTCTTTTGGTTGGTGGTTTAGTCCCTGGGACCTCTGAGGGGTCTGGTTGGTTGATATTGTTATTCTTCCTATGGGGTTGCAAACCCCTTCAGCTCCTTCAGTCCTTTCTCTAACTCCTCCACTGGGGACTCCGTGCTGGGAAAATAATTTTAAAACAGAAATGAGCCAGACAATGGTGGCCCAAGCCTTTAATCCCAGCAGTAGAGAGGCAGAGGCAGGTGGATCTCTGTGAGTCTGAGGACAGCCTCACTCTACAGAGGGGAGGGGAGGACTGGAATGCAGGAAGAAGATAGATGTGCCTCTAAAGGACACCATGAAGGGACCTACTGTGTGAATGTTGACTGGTGGTGGACACACAACGCCACACATGATATTAAACTGCATATAACTAAATCCACACATCCAAGCGCAGGCAAAACTGTGGGACTGTAGATGAAATTCACAGATTGCATAGATGACAACATTGTAAGTTTTTTTTTTTAAGATTTTATTTTATTTATTATATGTGAGTACACTGTAGCTGTCTTCAGACACTCCAGAAGAGGGAGCCAGATCTCGTTACGGATGGTTGTGAGCCACCATGTGGTTGCTGGGATTTGAACTTATCACCTTCGGAAGAGCAGTTGGGTGCTCTTACCCGCTGAGCCATCTCACCAGCCCCAACATTGTAAGTTTTAAGACAGCACGGGGAGTTCAGAAAAGGACACACGAGATCTCTCTTTTTTTAATTACAACTACATATAAATCGTGTGTTCTTCAAAGTCAAGTTTTGGTTAAATTTATGCATGGTATGATCAAGGGATGAGGGGACAGGAGAGAGAGAAAGAGGATGTGGGAGGGAGGAAGAGAAGTCAGCAGAGGTAAAGAGGAAGGTTTACCATGGATACAAATGTGTCCCTCTCCAGAATCCAAGTTCTCTACCACTGACTGGAGACAAATATCTTTGTTACATTTATGTGTTGTGTGTATGTGTGTTCACACACTCACCCCAGCACACGCATCACAGAGTGCACGCATGGAAGTCAGAGGGAATGATGGCTGGATTAGGTTTTCCCATCCACCATCCATGGCCCAGTGACTGAGCTCAGGTTGTCAGGCTTGGTGGCAAGTGTCTGTACCTGCTGAGCGTCCTGCAGCCTCTCGGATAAATGCTTTACCCCCAATTTAAAGATGGGGAAACTGAGTTCAGAGAATGGCTGTCCCATTCTCCAAGACACTTTTTTGAGGATTCAAGATTCAATCCCTACGTTCCAACTCTCCTGTCTGCTTCCGTCCTTCAGCCAAACACGGGCATCAATCAAATGTAGGCAACGGCTCCATTACTCAAGAGGAAATTGAAGCCAGACTGTAAGATGCAGTCCACAAAATTCATGATTTCTTCCTCCCACCCCAGCTCCTTCGACTTGGTCCCTTTTTCATATGGATCGGTTTTTATTTCTGCATTTATTGCATACGCAAATTACAGATGAAAGCATCAACTACACAAGTCATTACTCAGAGTAGCTTCTCCCCAACTACCACCAGACGAGGACCGAACAGCTTGTGGTTAATTTGCTATATAATCACTGCCTGTGACAGCGGGGCAGGGCCGTGCCTGTGCTAATATTAGGAAAAAGGAAACTGAGCAGAGAGGATCCCTGGGGTGCGGGGAGAGAAGGTGGTATTGAACCAGAGAGAAGAGACCAGCTAGTTAGGAGACCTGCCTCACTTAGAGGCTTCTGGGAGGGTTGCCTCTACAGCCAAATGACAACCGGATTCCTCCCTTCTTCCCTGCCTCTGTGGAAGCGCTAACCGGATCCCTACTGTCCTACTCTCTGCCACTTCCTAGTCAATGAAGCCACTGCCAACACTCAGAGCAGGGTGTCTGTACACACAGGCTATGAATGTCGGGATGGATATGTGCAGAATGGGCCATGGACAGGAGGAGATCTGCCAGCAGGCAGGAAGTATAGGCACCACCGGTATTAGTGCACTAACAATTCAGAAAGGAGAAAGGCCATCAACCCAACTTTTGTAAACGAGAAGAATCTGTGAACCAGCGGATGCCAGATCTGGAAACTTAAATACGAGGAGACAAAAAGATGCTCAATTGTCACCACAGTCGAAAGGAATGCTCCATTCAAGCCTGTAGGGTTGACCAAACCCAAAGTGTTTAATCCAGCATACATACTGTGCTCGCCAGGGTATGAGAAAGCCAGCACTCTGAAGGTTACAGGGAGTGTAACACGGTAGTTTGCATGGATGGCAATTCAGCACGCTCCATCAAAAGTTTTGACTCACGTGCCCGCTGACCCATAAATCCCACTGCTCTGGAACGGATTCCACAGACAGACTCGCATATATGTATGCAAAGTTGGATTACAGGGCTATTCACTGCAGCGCGGTTTATAATAACAGAAGATTGGAGACAGCCTGAATGTCCATCAAGAGGGGACTACTCAGACAAATTGCTATACATCCTTAGGATGGAAATCTTTATGGCTGTTAAAAAAGAATGAGGCAGCTCTTTATGTACGGATATGAAACAATCTCCAAGATATATTGTTACGTGAAGAAAAGCAGAGTGCTGAACATTGTGATTAGAGTGTTTGTGTGTAGGGGGAGGTTATACATGCATACGCATCTCTGTTTATGTACACGGAATGGCAGATCTGTGCTTCTGAAGCAGGGACAAGATCCTGGTGGCTAGGGTCAAAGGAGGAAAGAGGTTTGTTAGTCATTATTTACCCCCTTTACCTTTCAGTGGGTGGGGCCTATGTGTACATATGTGTACACATCACCAGCTGCTTAATTTTTATTACATTGTATGTATGCTGGCACAACCTGCAATAGCACACATGGAGAGGTCAGAAGACAACCCACAGAAGTTGGTTCTCTCCTTCCCCATGTGAGTGCCAAGACTCAAACTCAGGGTCATCAGGCTTGGTGGCAGGCACCTCTACCTGCTGAGCCATCTCTCCAGCCTGTGATATTTTAAACCTCTGTTGACTCTCCTTGCTCAGAAATCAAAGCTGATCCTATACACAAGGCCTCGCATCTTTGACCTGAGTTCATTCCTCACTTCTTCAGCACCACAGTGAGGATGCTCCTTTCTGGATACAACAGATTTCTCCCAAAAGAACACAAAGGCACAGCATTCTCCCACCTCACAGACTTCGCACCCACTGTCCTGTGTCTAAGATACCCTGCTCACCCTTAATTGTTTTATATACCCCCTTGCTCATTCTTCAAAGGCCAGGACCAAAATGGGCCTTTTCTCACTTTACCCAGAGAGAGCTATTCCTCCTGCTCTGTGTCTGCCTAACACCCTAGAAAGGCCTCTGACCCAGAATAATTGGGACGGTACCGGCAAAAGGGTTCACCCAGTGTATATAACATGCCACTTTCCCCAGATAGTAAATGAGAGACAGTGCAGAGTCCCGGAACTTATCCACGGCAAAGACTCTGAGTAGCTGTCAGTTTGAGCTGTTATAACCAAGAACCATAGATTGGGATGAGATCCCAGTGGCAACAATTTACTTCTCCAGCCATCACTGGGTAAAAGCACTGACTGCTAAGCCCAATGAGCTGAGTTCAGTCCCTAGACCCATGTAAAGGTGGAGGGGAAGAATTGACTCCACAAAGCTCTCACCTCACCCTCTACACACATCACATACACACACACACACACACACAAGCATGCAGAGAGAGAGAGAGAGAGAGAGAGAGAGAGAGACAGAGAACAAATACATTTTTAAAAAAAAAACTAACAGCAGAGACAGCTTAACTCTGAGGAGTTCTGACACAACCAGGATCACAGAAAGGACGGGCCTCAGTCAGATATATCAAGGGCAGGTAGCACTAGAGATAATCAGATGGTGGGAAGCAAGCATAAAAACATAAGCAACAGAAACCAAGGTTACTTGGCATCATCAGAACCCAATTCTCCTACCATAGCAAGTTCTGGATACACCATCACACCAGAAAAGCAAGACTTTGATCTAAAATCACTTCCCATGATGGTGATAGAGGACTTTAACAAGGACATAAATAACTCCCTTAAAGAAATACAGGAAAGCCAGGCGGCGGTGGCACACGCCTTTAATACCCGCACTTGGGAAGCAGAGGCAGGAGGATTTCTGAGTTCGAGGCCAGCCTGGTCTACAAAGTGAGTTCCAGGTCAGCCAGAGCTGCACAGAGAAACCCTGTCTCAAAAAACCAAAAAAAAAAAGAGAGAGAGAGAGAGAGAGAGAGAGAGAGAGAGAGAGAAAGAAAAAGAAAAAAAAGAAAAGAAAAGAAAAGAAATACAGGAGAACACAGGTGAACAGCTAGAAGTCCTTAAAGAGGAAACACACAAATCCCTTAAAGAATTACAGGAAAATAGAAACAATAAAGAAATCACAAAAGAAGACAACACTAGAGATAGAAAACCTAGGGAAGAGCTCAGGAGTCATAGATGCGAGCATCACCAACAGAATACAAGAGATAGAAGAGAGAATCTCAGGTGCAGAAGATACCATAGAAAACATCGACATAACAGTCAAAAAATGCAAAAAGCAAAAAAGCTCCTAACCCAAAACATCCAGGAAATCCAGGACATAATGACAAGACAAAACCTAAGGATTATAGGTATAGAAGAGAGCGAAGATTCCCAACCTAAAGGGCCAGTAAATATCTCAACAAAATTATAGACGAAAATTTCCCTAACCTAAAGAAAGAGATGCTCATGAGCTTATAAGAAGCCTACAGAACTCAAAATAGGCTGGATCAGAAAAGAAATTCTTCCCATCACATAATAATCAAAACACCAAATGCACAGAACAAAGAAAGAATATTAACTTCAGAGACAAAGGCAGGCAGATTTCTGAGTTCAAGGCCAGCCTGGTCTATACAGTGAGTTCCAGGACAGGCAGGGCTATACAGAGAAACCCTGCCTTTTAAATAAATAAATAAATAAATAAATAAATAAATAAATAATAAAAAATAAAAAAATCAACTTTCAACCAAAAGTTATCAAAAAAGATAAGGAATGACACTTCATACTGATCAAGGGAAAAATCTACCAAGATAAACTCTCAATTTTGAACATCTATGCTCCAAATGCAAGGGCACCCACATTCATAAAAGAAACTTTACTAAAGATCAAAGCACATATCACACCCCACACAATAATAGTGGGAGACTTCAACACCCTACTCTCATCAATGTACAGATCATGGAAACAGAAACTAAACAGAGACATAGTGAAACTAACAGAAGTTATGAACCAAATGGATCTAACAGATATTTATAGAATATTTCATCCTAAAGGAAAAAAATATACCTTCTTCTCAACACCTCACGGTATCTTCTACAAAACTGACCATATAATTTGTCACAAAACAGGCCTCAACAGATACAAGAAGACTGAAATAATCCCATGCATGCTATCAGATCACCACGGACTAAGGCTGGTCTTCAATAATGACAAAACCAATAGAAAGTCCACATACACATGGAAACTGAACAATGCTCTACTCAGTGATAACCTGGTCAAAGAAGAAATAAAGAAATTAAAGACTTTTTAGAATTTAGTGAAAATGAAAACACATCATACCAAAACCTATGGGACACAGTGAAAGCAGTGCTAAGAGGAAAACTCATAGCTCTAAGTGCCTACAAAAAGAAACTGGAGAGAGCAGACACTAGCAGCTTGACAGCACACCTGAAAGATCTAGAACAAAAAGAAGCAATTATAACCAAGAGGAGTTCAGGGCCAGCCTGGTCTACAGAGTGAATTCCAGGACAGCCAGGGCTATACAGAGAAACTCTGCCTCAAAAAAGCAAAAAGAAGGAGAAGAAGGAGAAGAAGGAGAAGAAGGAGAAGAAGGAGAAGGAGAAGGAGAAGAAGAAGAAGAAGAGGAAGAAGAAGAAGAAGAAGAAGAAGAAGAAGAAGAAGAAGAAGAAGAAGAAGAAGAAGAAGAAGAAGAAGAAGAAGAAGAAGAAATAAAATAATTATTCTGTTTGTTGAATGTCAACAGTTTAAAATATTAAAAGCATGTTCTAAGAACATCATGGAAATATTATTGATAATTTTTCTCACTGTGCTTGAAATTAGCATTTTCTTAATGTTTAACTTCAATGAGTTTTTGCCATTTTGAAATTTTTAAAATATACTTACTGGGGCTGGTGAGATGGCTCAGCGGGTAAGAGCACCCGACTGCTCTTCCGAAGGTCCAGAGTTCAAATCCCAGCAACCACATGGTGGCTTACAACCATCTGTAATGAAATCTGATGCCCTCTTCTGGAGTGTCTGAAGACAGCTACAGTGTACTTACATATAATAAATAAATAAATCTTTAAAAATATATACATATATACTTACTGATAAAATAATTTCTCCCCTAGGGAAAAAAAAAAGGAACTAACAACATAAAATCCTGACAAGGATAAGAGCAACAGACACTCACACACAGCCAGAGAGCAACTGACACACACAGCCAGAGAGCTACTGACACTCACACACAGCCAGAGAGCTACTGACACTCACACACAGCCAGAGAGCTACTGACACTCACACACAGCCAGAGAGCGGCTGACACTCACACACAGCCAGAGAGCAGCTGACACTCACACACAGCCAGAGAGCAGCTGACACTCACACACAGCTAGAGCACAGAGTGGTCCAGCCAGCTCAATTATATCTACCAATGTCTAGAAAATCCACAAGGGGTTTATCAAAAAGAAACAAGCACACACTTCAAAAACAAAAGGGACTTGTACCCAGATACTCGTTGTGGTTTTATTTATAATAATTAAACGCTGGAGATAGTACAAACCGCAAGCAATAAGAACATGAAAGGGGTAGATTGTGACATAGTCTAATACTACACAATAGCAAAGCAAAGAATACATAGGAAATTACAAAAATATAAAATGTGAATGTAGAAAATGATACGTGTTTATATGATTCCTTTTACGTGATATTCAAGAATAAGCAAAATTGAACTGTGGTAATGGAAGTCGGGATGACAAGACTTCCTAGGGGGGCCCTCAGAGTCCTCTGATTCTCCATAGCCGGTGGAGGAGGAGAGAAGAGAGAAAGTGGACTCAGCTCATTATGTCCTGTGCTATATTTCTGTTCACAGTCCACTAATGAGAATTAGTCATGTGGTCCCACGCACATGCATGGGAGTATGGAAAATGTAGTTCCTGTCTGGGCAGCTGTTCTTATATTATGAAGGAGAGGTATGACATTTGGGGGGCCAGCTAGTTACCTCTGCCTCACCTGGCCATGCCTAGTGAAGATGATGATGGGGACAATGATGACGATGGTGATGACGGTGACTACAAAAGTGATGGATATTGTAATAATAACCAGTACTAATGTGATAATAACAACAGTCCACCCTCAGCACTTCCTCCAACATCAGCAGTATGTTAAGAACTTTCCAAGCATCGTGCAACCCAATCTCCCATCATTCCAATGGACTCAGAAGACCTCTTCTATGTGATCAGATCCTGCCCCATTTCCCCTGTAGTCATCTTCACTGCCAGGGTCACCTCCCAGACCGAGAACACACAACTACTGGTGGTCCCCCACCTCCAGACCCTGAGAAAGAAACACAAGGGTCACTTAAGGGAATGAAGACCCGGAGTGATTAAAAAAAAAAAAAAAAAAAAGACAGCTCCATTAGCGAAGTGCTTCTGGGCTAGCCTGGAAACCTGAGTACAGACCCCCAGAACCCACTTAAAAGCCAGACATGGCTTCACGCAGCTACAATTCCAGCCCTAGGAAGGCAGAGGCAGGAGGATCCCAGGGGCTTGCTGGCCAGCCCAGACAGACAGACCAGTGAGCTTCAGGCTCAGTGAGAGACCCTGTCTCAAAATCAAACGGGAGGGCAACCAAAGAAGGCACCCAATGTTGACCTCTTACTTCTGCACAAACACACACATGTAACATGCATCTGTACGCACATGCTTCTGCACACACACACACACACACACATACACAGCCAAATTCACACCAAAAAAATTTTAAATATGACATTATCCCTCATAAACAGTAGCACAGTTATTATGTGACCGTTAAAATGAACGAATGAAGATTTTTAATAGAATAGTTGAAGGCAGGCCTGGTGATCCACACCTGTAATCCCAGCATCCAGGAGGCTAAGGCAGGATTGCCAGCAGTTTGAGGCTAACCTGAGCTATATAAAAAGCACCATCTCCGGGCTGGTGAGATGGCTCAGCGGGTAAGAGCACCCGACTGCTCTTCCGAAGGTGATAAGTTCAAATCCCAGCATCCACATGGTGGCTCACAACCATCCGTAACGAGATCTGGCGCCCTCTTCTGGAGTGTCTGAAGACAGCTACAGTGTACTTACATATAATAAATAAAATAAATCTTTAAAAAAAAAATTTTAAAAAGCACCATCTCTCTCTCTCTCTCTCTCTCTCTCTCTCTCTCTCTCTCTATCTCTATCTCTATCTCTCTCTCTCTTTTGGTTTTTCAAGACAGGGTTTCTCTGTATAGCCCTGGCTGTCCTGGAACTCACTTTGTAGACCAGGCTGGCATCTGAAGAAAAAATACATAAATAAAAGGCATGTGGAGATAGCTGAGAGGTAAGTTTGGCTCAAGATGGTGACTCTTCTCTCCATAGGAAGTCTTGGGCTTCACGTTCAACAGTGTTGGCTCTGCCCTTCCGAGGATGATGGAGCATGTCCTACACCTTAGAAGCAGCCACTCGGGCAAGCAGATGCTATTTGCTTCTCGCATGGCTTGGTAACACATAGCTTTTCTTTTCTTCCACATAATGATTTTTTTTCTGAAAGCATTGACTCTCCAGCAACTCAGGTTGGTGGGTGCTTTCCCGGGGACCAGGCCCTTCGAGCTGGCTGCACCTCGTTGCCCTTCTGGAGCCTGGATGCAACCCACTGACCTGAGGGATGGGACTGGGGATGTGCTGAGGCAGGTGGTGGGCTCAGTCTGAACTACACCTTGAACTACCAAACCCTATGAGCCTTCCAGACACTAACATCAAACTTGGTAGCGTCCCCACACCCCAACAATCTAGTCACCTGAACCCTATGATCCCCACTTCATGGAGAAGGAAAAGAGGTTAAATAGAAATAAAATAGCCCTATTTCGTTCATTCAATCAACCACTGCAGTACCAATCACCTAAAATGAGCCAAACACAGCAGTAGGCACTGAAGAGTAAGGAAGTGAAAGGGGAGGAGAGCCAGGAGCAAAAAGGCAAGTGAAAAAAATATATTGATAGTAATTGTTCAGTGTGACCACAGGAAGAACGTTGAGACTGAATGGATGGCTACAATCTTCCTCCCCTCTCTGTAACAAGCCTTTGCCACAGAATACTGAAGTCTGCACATGCGTGTGCACATGCACACACACAAACACACACACACAATCACATTTCAAGGGTAGTGGGAGCTAGTGACGAGTGTCAAACACAGAAGTTGCATGGGAAAAATCCCTTCTGGTTACTGAATAGAGGATAAATTAGAGGAACAAAAGAGAAGAGAGCCATGGAGAAGGCTGATACATTCATTCAAAGGCTGGTGGTGGCCCAGACTAAGGAGGTGACCACAGAGAGAATCCCAGTACTCAGGAGGCTGAAGCAGGAAGACTGACAGCTGGGGACAGCCTGGGGTATATAGTAAGACTTTTTTTTGCTTGTTTGTTTATTTGTTTATTTATTAAATGCTGGATAACTCCGTGGGTTCTTGCAGTGCAAGCATGAGGATCAGAGTTCAAATCCCCAGCACCCACATAAAAGCCAAGAATGGTTTATGTATCTATCATATATACCTATCACCCCAGCTTTGGGTATGTTCCATGTAACTCACTGGCTGCCAGCCTGCCAAAATAATGAATTCCTGGTTCAGCGAGAGACCCTGTCTCAGGGCAGTCAGATGCATGATATCTTTCCCTGACCCCTGTGCACATATGTTACATACCATAGACATGCATGCAATCCTGCATACTCATGCACACACACACACACACACACACCACATACACACATACACATACAACACAAACATATACACACACTCATCACATTCACACACACACACACACACACACACCACAGACACAGAGTTAATAGGACTTTTTAAAAAGTAAGTATCTGTGTGTGTGTGTGTGTCCATTGATTTCCAGAAAAAGTACCAAGTTCTGTAGAGAAAACGAATTTTAATATTTTCTAAAACCTTAATCTATATCTTGCGCCATGATCAAACACTAACTCAAACCTGATCAAAGAATGAGGTTCATCAAAATTTAAAAATAAAAATCTCCTACTTCAAAGAATCCTAGTAAGAACGTGGAAAAAAATAGAAGTGGGCACTAGTGAAGATTATCTGGGTGTGAAACTGTGACTATACTTTAAAAATGAAATTTTATATTTTTAGGCACAACTGGGGTCAGGTCCAAGGCATGTATTAGGCCCACCCTCAGTCCAAGCTGCCCACTTTAGGTGGACAAATTGCAGAGTCTGTGGGCTTTATTCCACTATGTTATCAAAAAAGAGGCAGAAATGTAAAAGCCTAACACCATAAACCATCAAAACTGTAGTTATGTAGTTCTCCCACAGCTACTGGAGAAAGTCTTTATAACTTTGGGTCAGACACAGTCACAGGGGAATGACTCCCAGGGCCAGTAAGAGGGCAAGGACAGGTAAGGGTGCTTGTCACCAGGCCTGGTGACCTGAGTCTGACCTCTGGAATTCACATGGTAGCAGGAGAGAGCCAGCTCCCACAGGCTAGCCTCTAACTCCACACATGAGATATGGTAACTGCATACATGCACTCTCACACACAGACAAATAAATAGTAAATAACAAATAACCTTTCATTTAAAAAAATAGTTTCTATAAGAAAAACAATTGATGAGTTGGATCTCATTAAAATTTACAGTGTTTACTTTTTTGAAGGACATTTTAAGGAGAACAAAAATATCAGGCCATAGGCCAGGGGAAATGCTTTCAAATGACATATGTAGTGCAGACTTTGAATTACAAATATGTAAAACCAATTCAGACTTTGTCCTAAACAAAGAGTTTAAGTTTTTTAAATAAGTAAATTTTGAACAAACACTTGCCAAATAAGCACTTGAAAAATTACCCCATAATTACCTCAGAATACAGATCAAAACCATAATTAGGTCAGTTGTGGTGCCACATGCCTTTAATCCCAGCACTCAGAAGGCAGAGACAAGTGGTTCTCTATCAGTTCAAAGCCAGCCTGGTCTACAAATCAAGTTCCAGGACAGCCAGGGCTACACAGAGAAACCCTGTCTTGAAGGGAAAACGAAAAACAAACAAACAAAAAACAAAACAAAAAGAACTATAATTAGAAACTATCATGTTCCTCCTAGAATGACCAAAACATATGGACTGCACATAAAATATTACCAAAGACAGGGGGTGTCTTGAACTTGCCCATGGTGGTGGAGAGAGTGTAATATGGCACAGCCAAGCAGAAAGAAAATTAGCAGATTTATTTTGGTTTTGCTGTTGAAACTCTGGCTGGCTTGGAACTCTATGTAGACCAGCTGGCCTCAAACTCACAGATCTGCCTGCCTCTGCCTCAGAGTGCAGGGATTAAAGGCCTTCCCCTACCTTGCTCAGCTTGGCGAGTTCTTAAATGTTAAACTCTCACCAACAAATGATCCAGACATTTTGCTCCTGGGAAAATCAAATTATATGTTCACACAAAGACTTGTACAATAATTTCCATAGCATCAAATGTCCATCTGCAGCTGAATAGGTAAATATATTGTGGTATATCCATCCATACAATGGAATAATATTCAACAATGTAAAAGCACTTGGAAATCCTGAGACAATCAAATAAAATGGGTGAGGATCAAAATAATTATGAATGAGATAGTCCATAGGAAAAAACACATAGTGTATAAACTTCTATCTATATAAGTCTCTATAAAAAGGAAAACTACTCTTTCTCATTTTTTTTTACATTTATTCAGCAAAGGGGAGGGCATTTGGAGGTTGGTGAGCTATTTTCAGGAGTTGGTTCTTTCCTTTTACTAAGTCGGTCCCGGGGATCGAACTTGAGTTAGCAAACTTGGCAGCAAGTCCTTCAACCCACTGAGCCATTTCATGTACCCTCAAACTACTCCTTCCGTGATAGGAAGTGAGTCAGCGATTGCCCGAGTATTGAATGGAGAGGCAGGTATGGATCAGGAAGCCTTACACAAGGTCATAAGGAAACTTTGGGAACTGATGAAAGGTCCATGATCTTCAGTGTGGTGAGGTCTCCCAGACATATCCGATGTTTTAAGCCTTTACATTCCTGTCAATCATACCTCGATAAGACTGCAAAACGTTAATAGTGCTCAGGTGCAGCAGATGTGGGGTGCGGGCTGCCAGGGGTGACCCCCAGCTACTGCTGAGACTTTCAAGGATGGAGGTGCCATATCCTGGCATGAGGCTGTGAGAGAGGATGGAGAAGATGCTGAGAGGTGGGGAGCACTCAGGAACAGAGTGAGCAGCACTCAGGAACAGAGTGTTAAGGGGAGAAATCAGGCATCTCTGTGAAGGGATAGAGAAGTCAGTTGTGTGTTCGTCAACTAAAATGAGAACCTGTGGTTTGAGAAGGGGCGGAGGATACCCAAGCAATGAGAATGTGCGGTGTGGATGAGGAAGGGGCGGGGGAAATGGGCGTGGTCTGGAGTGGTAATCTTCAGAATGCAGTGGGCAGAGAGTGGGAGGAAGATGACCTCGAAGTCAGATGAAGAGATGGATAGATGGAGCACAGTAGAGGTCACGTGAGGGGGGGATTTCTTCGGGGCACCATGGGAGGGGAGCTGAGAGAAGAACCAGCTGGATTTGCTAAGACAGGAAGACAAAAGTCAGGAACCTTTACAAAGGTTGCAGTTGAGACAGGAGAAATGAGGAGGTCAGCTTTAGGGCGACTAACCCTTGAAGAAGATTTCACACAAGAAACTGGACCCCTGGATTGCTTCTATGCAGAAGCAATACATGCGTGGAAGACAAGCAGACAGACAGACAGACAGACAGACAAGCAGATAGGCAGACAGACAAGCTTGTAGACAACCCCAGGAGAGCAAGTGAGGGTAGAGAACAGCTTGGGATAGCAGAGAATGAGGGAAGGAAGGGCAAGACCCATGACGTCTTTAGAACCTCCTAGAACATCTCAAGTCCACATCTTGCCCAGAGCGAGGTGTGCCCAGGCCTGAAAAAGATGTCCCCAGAAGGACACAAGAGAGAGGGGGAACACACTGCTCCTGGTTCACACATATACACACCTCCTCACTGTGTGCTCACCTCTCTGATAGAGACCAAAATCGTTACCTCCAGTGGGCTTAGAAGGAACGGAGAAGCATGCAAGTCAAGAGACTTCTCCCGAGGTCGTAGGGCTTTGCTCTAGTTCCTCTCTGAGGAGACTAGTGCTCTTCTTTGGGTCCTAGAAAAAAGGTCCCTGGGGACCAGACCTGACCCCCGAGTGTCTGTGCGCAGAGCCTCTGAAGCAGTAAGTATGACGGGAGGGGCACAGCTAATTGCCTGTACAAATTAACTCTAATGTGCTCGGCATTGACATACTTATCTTTCTCTAATTACATTAATCAATTAATGAAGAAGATGGCTCCCCCCGTATTATGATTTCCAAGGCCCATATGTTCTTGGAGCTCCAGCTGCAGCTTGGCTCTCCTCTCTGCCCTTGGCTGAGAAGATCGGGGGACAGGGTGGACATCTGTAGAATAAATTGACACCCCCTCCCCTTGTTTTCTGAACCCTGAAATTAAGGTCCGAGGGTCAAGGTAGGTCAAAGGTTGCTCATTCGGGACCTCTTTCCTGCAGTGTGTTCACAGTTATTGGACCCACTGGTATTTGCCAGGAAGGTGGACTTTCTCTGAGCTGCCCATGCATGCCACAGCCCTGTGACAAGACTAAGGACATAGTCTGGAGATAGAGTTATTGTCTAGCATGGATGGATAAAGCCCTGGGCTCCATCCCTCTGTCACAAGAAAAGTATCTATGACATGCCTGTGCTATGTCATAGCTAACTCCCATCAGTCAATGTCTAAGTCAAGCCAGTAGGTTCCAGCCACCTCCTGACTTCTGAAGACCCCCCCTATAACAATCTCAATTCCTGTTGAGGAATAATTGGCAAAAAAAAAAAAAAGAAAGAAAAGAAAAACCACACCTTTGGCTAGCTATGTTTGACTAATGTCTTTAATCCCAGGACCTAGGAAGCAGAGATGAGCAGATATCTGTGATGCAAAGGCCACAAAGGCCAGCCTGGTATACAAGGAGTTCCAGCCATTCAGCGCTACATTGTGAGGCTGTCTGGAAAAAAAAATAAGTTGTCACATTTAAAGTATATAACTTTGAGCCGGGCGTGGTGGCACAAGCATTTAATCCCAGCACTAGGGAGACAGAGGCAGGCGGATTTCTGAGTTCGAGGCCAGCCTGGTCTACAAAGTGAGTTCCAGGACAGCCAGGGCTATACAGAGAAACCCTGTCTCGAAAAAAAAAAAAAAAAAAAAAAAGTATATAACTTTGCACTCATGTGTGTCAATTAAATATCCTTGTTCTCAAACTTTGCTGCTGATACCACAGTTGATGTAGTTCACAGCCTCTGTCCATCACTCCTGACACACACTCAAACCCTGTTAGTTAGGGGTAGTAGAAGCCATAAAAGATCATAAACAGGGCTGGTGAGATGGCTCAGAGGGTAAGAGCACCCGACTGCTCTTCCAAAGGTGATAAGTTCAAATCCCAGCATCCACATGGTGGCTCACAACCATCCGTAACGAGATCTGGCGCCCTCTTCTGGACCGTCTGAAGACAGCTACAGTGTACTTACATATAATAAATAAAATAAATCTTAAAAAAAAAAAGATCATAAACACCGCCTGTTGGTGTGTGGGTCTGGGGGTGCTCACCTGTGTGCATGAGTGTGGAGACCACGGGAGAACGTCGGACATTGCTCCACATCCTATTTTGGAGACGCTGAACCTGGTGGTCACTGTTTTCGGATGCACTGATTGAACAGTGAGCCCCCGAGCTCTGCCTGTCTCTGAGCCAGTTTTTAGCACGTTCCTGTGTGCCTGCACACCGTTTCATGGACTACATGCTTCAAACAGGCAGCCTCCGTTCCCTTTTTAACTGCCAGTCTCGGTGCTAATCGAGCCCCCGGCATCAGTATCACCTGGGAAAGACTTAGGTCCCAGGTCCACTGACTCAGCTCTGGGATGGGGCCCAGCCTCCTGGCGTCTAAGGAGCCACCCAAGAGACTCCGGTGATTTCTCAAACTGAAGGCAATGGCTTGAGGAATTGTGTTAACTGAGCCTCTGAATCCTTTGGGTTTCTACTCTAATCACTTCTGTTATCTTTTCATAAAGAGACAATTAACTTCCATTTGTCAAGCCATCCCATGTGGCGGAGACTATGCTAAGCACAGTCTATTGCTTGGAATGCTTGAACCAAGCCAACACTCAGCTGTCTATTTTACAGAAAAGGAGAACGGAGTTGGAAAGGCTGCTGAATTCTGTCTACCTGTTAAGTGGGAAGTCCAGGAAAACGGGGCTCACAACCTCATCCTGATCCCACGTTCTCCAAACAGAGCACGGGCACCGTCGCACCTGTACGGTCACACCTGTACGGCTGTGCCGTCACACCTGTACGGCTGTACAGTCACACCTGTATGGCTGTGTCACTCCTTGCTCAATTGTTTGACAACTTTGTCTCCAACTGACAGCTTGTTTGGGGGAGACTGTGGAAACCTCATGAGATAAAGCCTTGGGGGAGGAGATTGGGGGTAGGCCACTCAGGGGTGGGCCTTGGGGGTAGATCCTGGCCTCTCTTCCTGCCCAACTCTCTGCTTTCTGGTCGGAACCATGCTAGAAGCAGCTGCCACAGGATCCCACTGCCACAAACCAAGCTGACCTAGTTGCCAGGCCTCCCCTACCCTGATGAACTGTTTTCTCTGAACCATAAGTGAAAACAAACCCTTCGACACTCCAACTGTCAGGCACTCTGTCCCAGCAGTAAGAAAGGTGAGTAGACATCTTCCAGAAGATGTCTTCCCTTTAAAGGCTAGCTCCCCCTCACACCTCAGCCTTCTCCTACCTGAGTGGCTGCTTCTTTTTTTTTTTTTTTAAGATTTATTTATTATATGTAAGTACACTGTAGCTGTCTTCCGACACTCCAGAAGAGGGCATCAGATCTCATTACTGATGGTTGTGAGCCACCATGTGGTTGCTGGGATTTGAACTTGGAACCTTCGGAAGAGCAATGGGCGCTCTTAACCACTGAGCCATCTCGCCAGCCCCTGAGTGGCTGCTTCTTAACTAGCTTTTTTAAAGTGCTCGAAAGCATCAAGCACCCTCAACAGACACCATAGGTTTTCATTTTATAAAAATTGTATGACTCAGTTTGCTTCTCAAAATGCAAAGATTTCCTCTCAAGGAAACACAAGTTTCCTCTCAGGATGAAATGGAGGTGGAAGTAGAACCTTACTGGAACAGCTTTGGATCCTTTCTGCTCAAGAGAGCGCAAATCTAAATTCAAAAAGAAAGGGACTTCAAGGCCAGCTCTTCCTTATTTCTGATGTTTTAATCAGCCAATCAAATCACCCCATGTAAGCAGCTGAACTAGCCACTCCTACTAAGTCCCCAGGAAGTGTAAGGTGGGTCTGATGTTTTTCAAAGATGAGATGATAAACAGCCAGTATCTTCAGCAGAAACAATGGTCAAATCACAAACAGAGAGTTTAGAGTAACCAAAACATGGTTCATCTAATGGCCAGTGCCCATTATGGAGCTGAAAGTCCCAAATCCCAGAAGACAGTCAATCGATACAACAGTACCATGCATGGCTTCCCTCAACATATACAAGTTCTGCTCCCTTCAGTCATGGCCTGAGTCCAAGGCTCCCATAGATCAGAGCACCCTGGCCAGAACCAAGGCCAAACAGAAGAAATGTACAGGCTGCTGTAACAAATATCAAATATCACATCCAGAAGATAAGCCTTTCTCTCGGTTCTGAAGGCTGGAGGTCAGGGGTCAGTGTGCCCAGGTCTGGCATAGACCATCTTGTCACCTGATAGAGAGCTCTGGTCTCTTCATTGCTAAATGAGGGAGACAAATCCCATTCATGAGACCCTGTCACCACCCAAAGGCTGGCTTTATCCCCTATAAAGTCTCATTGTGACATTCCATCCAAAGCAGGCACCCTGGGGACCTCCCCCAGTTGATTCTGGGGCAGGAATGCCCCTCTCAGACAGCCTTGTCTTTCTCGGAGTCCAGGCAGCTGAGTACTGAAACACCATCCCTGACCTAACCTCAGCTCTTCTATGCTGAGGAGGATGGGGACAATTCCGAGAGAGCCCAGCCAGCCTTCCGTGCCGGCTACAAACTTGAAGGACCTCTGAGGTGACTGTGACTAGTCCCCTTTAGAGCAAAAGCTTGGGAATGGGGCAGAGAGTTGACAAGATCTTCATGCAGTCTGGACCAGGTAGAAGTACCCAAAGGTGCTGACTTCTCCATTCACACACACACACACACACACACACACACACACACACACACACGAGATGATGCAATTTAAAAAAGAAATCACTGCATAAATGCTCTGGGCACAGTAAATGCTGACATAGTTCTGGCATCCAGGAAGCGAGCGAGGCTGGAGGCAAAGAGGTAGCAAAAAGCCCCACAGCTTCCCTCCATCCGGCTCAAAGTGGGAGATCCAAACTCCAAAGCCTATCAGGTTTTGGTTTCCGTTTGTTTTGCTTCTTCCAAAAGAGTACAGACTCTTCGTTGGGCAAAGGAGCAGTGCCCCGGGGGCCCATGATGCTTCAGAGACCCATGAAAATGTTTTGATTTCCTTCAAAATCTGGAAGAAATGAACCTTGAAAATAGACAAAAATGTACTTTTTTTTTCTCATCAGAAACAAATGGAATGTTCAGAGCCCCCTGAAAATCTGTCCTCTGAGAGTAGCTGTCACAGAGAGTGGCTACTATCCCAGGCCACAGATGTCCTAAGGTGGTTCTGACCCTGGAGGAGCCACCCCTACTATTCCTGTCAGACAGAGACCACTTTCACTTCCACCTGGCCAAAGACAGGAGCCGCTCACAGTCCTACACAGAGCAGCCAGGACAGTCGCTGAAAAAAAAAAAAAAAAAAAAAAAAACTCCCAGCGTGGGGGTATACAGACCTGAGCGGGGAGGAGGGCCATGTCACAGGCCTTCCCCTCCCCTCCACTCAGTGAGCTTCCTCACTCTCCAAACCCCTATCCATCTTTCAAACCTGCCTCCCCTAAGAGAAACTGAGGCACACACCTACATACCCATCCCATTGGAATCGCTAGTGAATCTTCCCTCCAAGTCCTCCTCCAATGACGGCAGAACCGTAATCCCACAATGCACGCAATCCATTTTCAGTCACAGCCAGCCTGGGGCCCTCCTCTGGCTCACCCTATCCCTAGAATCTTCCATTCCAAGTGCCCCTGGAAGTCCAGTGATCCGACCCAGCCCATCCTCTTCCAACAGTTGAAAGTGTAGAAGTGGCAGGAACGCCAGGTGGGTTGAGCTGTAAGCCTTCACCAGCAACATCCCATACAAGGAATCAAATTCCGAGACGTGGTCTAAGGACCAAAAGAGCTGGTTCAGCTTTTTTCTGTGTCTACATCTTTGTACCTCAGTTTCCCTGTCTGTTAAGCTTGCTTCTGGCTTAGGTCTCTAAAAGGAGTCTCCCAAGTGACTGCGAAGCTTTCTCCATCCGCGCAGACAGAATTGCCAACGCAGTGGGAGAGCGCCACCTACCGGCTCCCAGGCCGCCTACAGAACCGCACCACGAAGGACCAAACCACAGAACCGACCTTCAAAGGCAGGGATACTCTTTCTGTCTCCACATAGTCACAGTCTCCTCCTTCTTCTTGAGGTCTGAAAGGGACTCCTTCAGCCAAGCAGCTTCTGCCGTACTATCTATCTCCTGCCCCAAAGACCCCAGGAAAATCATGAGCCCCGTGGCATCCTGCCTCTGTGCCTTGACCATCACCAGGGTAGCCTCCCTCACGCTGGGCGGAGGGCTGGAAGGGCGGTGAGGGCGGGGGTGGGGGAGACAATGATCCCTATTGTGACTAAATTTCCCCCTGAAGATCTCATTCAAGATGTTAGAGTGAGCGATCATAAAAGGAATTAATAGTTGATTCGCTGTATAATTTCCTAGTTCAATATACTTTAGTGCAGAGACTAAATGAGCCGTCCCGGCCGTTCGGTGGGGCCAGATAGCGACTTTATCGCTGGGATCTCAGGCTGAGGAATAAAAGCAATTCTTCTGAAGTAATTGCGTCTAATTAAAAGAAACATTTAAAAAGTGTAACCAAAAGGAATTCATTTCAAATGGAAAATTAATGCTGAAAAATAGCCCTGAGCTCTCTTGTCGCAGCTAATAGCCAGGCAGCCGCAGAATAATTAAACTGTTTTTGAAATGTCGATACCATCCTCCTCGGGAGAAGATGGGCACCACTGAGCACGCTGTGGCCATCAGCAAGGAGCCAGCCCAGGGACTTGAGGTCAGAAGCTAGCTACCAGGCTGGATAAAAAAGGGACCACCTGGGACCAGGCAGGAAGAGGTGGGTGCTGTGACCCTTAATGAGGAAAAGCCACTCCCCAGGGACCTGAGTATCTCACCGACTATCCCAAACAATCCTGCAAGTCTGGTTAGTTATAATTATATTGTGATAACTCAAAGGTAGATTCCTCGGGACGTAGCACCTAGCCCAAGAACACAGCAAACCTCAGCAGATTCAATATTCGAACTTAAGCCTGCCTTGCTTTGCCTTCCACGTCAATTCCGAGGCCCTGAAGTTAGGCGTCAAAAAAGGCTGTGTGTTTTCAAATATTGTGGTCGCTGTCCTGTTTATGAAGAGCTTCACCTGATTCCCATTGCAAGGCTTTGAAAATCCACCTCTCGACTCCATTCCCAAAGATTCCAGCTTCATTGGTCTAGACGCAGGACCAGTAACACTGTTCTCAACCTATAGGTCACAACCCCTTTGGCAACCCTCTATCTCAAACAAAACAAAACAAAACAAAACAACACTACAATTCATAAGAGTAGCAAAAATACAATTATGAATTAGCAATTAAAATTATTTCATGACTGGGAGGTCACTACGACATAACGGTCTGCATTAAAGAGTCACGGCATAAGGAAGGTTGAGGACCATGGCTCTAGAGAAAGCCTGGGCAATGTAGGCAACTGACCCTTGCAGGTCTAGAAGCATGATCTAGTCCTTAAGCAGCCCACCCTCCACACCTCGTGAGCTAGCTGCACTGAAATCTCTCTGCCCACCTCCGAGTAAAGAAATCAGGTAGCAAATCCTACCTTACAGGGAGGGCCTCGGTTAGCACCAGACAGACAAAGAGGGGCTAATGCAGAACCAGCGCCTGATCAATACAGAAAAGCTTCCAGATGCAGGGCGCACTCGGCAGACTTCAGAAGCCAGGACAACTGTCTTGTCAGCCTGGCTTCTCTAAAGCTTAGGGAGGGATATGGCAGAAGAAGAAAATTAAATATCATGTGTTTAAAGGTGAAAAACCATCTTGAGTCTTGCTCCAGCATGAATTCAGAAAGGGGAAGTCACATCTTCAAAAGCAAACTTAAATTGCTGAATAGACACCAAAAAAAAAGCTACTCCCCCCTGGACCCCTGCCGCAAGTAGCAAGCACTCAAAGTAGGCTAAGAGTTGCCTGTGATCCGTGATTAAGGGACTTGCTTTAAGGAAGCTGAATAATTTATAATCCGTAAATTGTTTATATGCTGAAGGATATTGTTAAAGACCTCTGGAATGATACCCACCCCCAAAATCTAGGCCCCCTAAGTGAATTTAAGCATGCCCCAAACCTAATTCACACCAGTACAGCTGTAGGAAAAGCTTGCTTTCTTTATACATATGCAAAAACTCCCAGCCTCCCTCCTTTCTGAATTGCAAATCCATCCCGGTTTCCAAAGATCATCACCCAGGCGCCATCTGCTTTGCCGTGGCTAACCCCCTAAAAAAGGCAGTCATGGTCCCTAAGAGACATTCGGAACCAGCGTAAGAGAGCCGCTTCCCAGTGATCCTGGCTTCCGGTGACTCCAGCGGCTCAGCCAAGTGTGAGGGATTTCTACAACACCCTTGGGGGAGGGCTGCCACCAGCTGCCATTCTCTCGCCTGGAAGCTTCCTTTGTCCACGGAATGGGTTTTGTCCACTCCAGTGGCAGGCCCGAGACACCATGTGCCGCTGCTGCAGTGACTGACACGTGAACACCAGCTCCCCTCCACTTTGAACCTATGCAGACTCATACCGGCCCCTGATGCTGAGTCCGGTAGAAACTAAGGGCACCCCCTCTATTAGCCACCCCCACTTCCTCCTTCCTTTACCTGCACTGCCTTTGCCTCACAATAGAAGGCTTGCATTTGAATCCATGTCTATAGAAACAGATGTAAGAATTGAGCCATAGAGATTGGGACATCCACCTGAGCCTGGCCCTGTGCACTGATTGGAAGCCAAGCTACATGTAAGCCACATGTTTTCCCCGCTGTGTGACTTAAGAAACACCAGTAGCCTTTCATGAGCCTTTCGTCTGTGGGCGGCTGCACAGGATCCCGAGAAGAGCGTTGACATCCTCCAGGCTAAGATTATTCCCTGAGGTGTTTACTCAACAAGTAGGAAAAGACAAAGGGAGATGAGTGTGGCAAAGACTGAAAGCAGAGCCCCTAGTCCTTCACTGGTCCTTCCAGGGAAAGGAGATATAAGCAGACCTATGAGCCAAGGGCTAACAATAGGGGCGGGGGGGGGGGCACTCTGCCACAAACTCTCCAAAGGTCTGGCATGGCTAGTACGGTAGCCACTAGCCACCGGGCCAATTAAATTTAAAATTCAAAGCTAGGCAAAGACCATGCATGTCTACCCCTGCTACACCAGAAGCTCAGATGAGTCCAGAAGTTCAAAGCCAGCCTGGGTAACATCATTTTAATGAGACATCACATTGAAAGGCAAACTACAATTCAACAGTATCTAATGGATATACAGAAGTTACAGTTTTATTTTATAAAAAAAAACTGTTGAAAAATTGAGTGAAATGTGAAATATTAATTCTGACCCTTGAGCAGATTTTATAGAAATGAGAATGTTCACGCTGGAGAAATGGCCTGATGGTTAAGAGCACTTGCTGCTCTTGCAGAGGACCCAGGTTTGATTCCCAGCCCCCATATGGTGGTTCACAACCATCCAGACCTCCAGTTCTCAGAAACCTGATGCCCTCTTCTGACTGCTCCTGGTACTAGAATGTATGTGGTGCACATACATAGATACATATATAGGCAAAACACTCAACTACAAAATTAATTACTCTGTTTTAAAAAAATGAGAAGGGCTGCTGAGATGGCTCAGCGGGTAAGAGCACCCGACTGCTCTTCCAAATGTCCTAAGTTCAAATCCCAGCAACCACATGGTGGCTCACAACCATCCCTCTTCTGGAGTGTCTGAAGACAGCTACAGTGTACTTACATATAATAAATAATAAATAAATAAATCTTTTTTAAAAATGAGAAATCTCAGGGCAGTGACCCTTTAGGCCTGATTCTTTTTTTTGTTTGTTTGTTCTTTTTTAAGGTTTATTTTATGTATGTGAGTACACTGTCGCTGTCTTCAGACACACCAGAAGAGGGTATCAGACCCCATTACAGATGGTTGTGAGCCACCATGTGGTTGCTGGGAATTGAACTCAGGACGTCTGGAAGAGCAATCAGTGCTCTTAACCACTGAACCATCTCTCCAGACCTAGGATTAATTCTTACTTACACAAAGACTGTACGAATGGCCACCAGTGTGGACATCCTGAACAATGTGCTTCCAGAAACCTTCAAAAAAAATGAAATTGCATTAAGTAAAACCAAATACAACTAAAAATTTCTGTTTCTCAAGCCCTCTAGTCACACCTCAGCTGTGGCTTCTCTCTAGTCAAAGTGGCTAGAGGATCTCCCCATTGCCACAGAAAGTCCCCACTGGCCTAGCTACCATCACACAGACCCAGACAACAGACCAGCAGGGCCTTCTTTGCTTCTGTGAGTTTCAAGCAGCTGTCTGACCTCTGAGGGCAGTTCCTGTAAAATGGGCTGCACGGCACTCCCTAGAGGTGAGTGGACTCACTAGACAGCTCCTAGTCTGGAGAAGTCTGAGGCCCAGCTGATGCCGGCTGAGTTGCTCCCACGTTTAGTTTTGCCCTGGGATCCTCTTAGACCCATCAGTTGCTCACTGACCCGTTTTTCTAACCAGGACCAGCTGTGCCCCTGCCCCTTAGTGGCACATCCCCTCCGGGAGTGACTCCATCCAAAAGCAATCACCAGCTGGGTGTTGGGTGAGGGTCGGGGGCTTCCTGGGCTTGTCCAAACAGAAGCAGAAGCTAGGAAAACATTGGACTGAGCCCAAAGCCTATCTGATGAGACTCCATGTAGCCTGATTCAAACTGTGCCACACTCCAGTGGGAGATCAGCGGTTACCAGAGGCAGCGGGAGGAAGAAGGAGACAGGTAGAACAGGAAGCATGGGGTGGGGGGGGGGCAGCGAACCGGCTCCCTCTGACGCTACAAAGGATCTGGCTGTGGTGTGTCTGTGAAATGAACAGTACCAACTATCCAGTCTAGAGAGAAGGTGAGTTCACAGGCTACACCTGCTGAGGGATTCTGGGAGTGGGCGGTTCCACTCAGGGTAAGGGGGGCGGAGAGATGGAGAAACTGGGTCATGCATCATTTGGGGGACAAATCAAGAAGACAAATTCCAAAGCTCAACCATAAAAAAAAAGAGGGTAGAGAAGAGAGGGAGTGGGGAAAGGGAAATGGAGAGAGAAGGGGCGGAAGGGAGGAAGAGAGGAAAAAAAGAAAGAAGGGAGGAGGGAAGAGAGAGAAGAAGGGAGGGAAAGAGGGAGGGAGAGAGGGACAAAAGGGAAAGACAAAAGACCCAAGAGATGGAAAGAATCAGAACTTTGCTGGTGTGTCCAGGGCCCTTTGTCCTGATCCACCACCAAGTGCCTGGAATGGATAGTCCCAGATCTCACCCCACACCTTCCTCCCTCTTAGCTCACTCTCTCCTTCCCACCACAGTCTGCTCAAATCATCACAAACTGTCCCCTTTATCATTGAACCTCCCTAATTAAGCTAACATTATTAGAAGGTTGGGAGGGGGAGGAAACCCCTCCCAAATTCTCTTAGCGTTTCAGTAGCTCTTTAATATGCGAGGCGACGAGAGATGAGCGGGCCCCTAATTGCCAGTCCCTGGAGTAGCCGGTCAGAAAATGAATTGATGCAGTTTTTCTTTTTTTTTTCCTTATGAACAATGCATGTAGCACAAATTGCAGTGGCCGTCACCAGAGATTTAATTACCAAATATCATTACTTTCACACATCATTTCAGATTTGGCCTGATCAAATCAAAGTCCAGGAGAGAGGGAGAGAAAACTGCACTCTTGGCGGGTCATTCATTCAGGGATGGCTTCAGAGCAGGGTGGCTTGGCGTAGGGGAGACTTCCTTCAGCCACTGTGGAGGAAGCAGCTGCCAGAGGCGTCGTCCATGGCAAGAGAGATGCCCTAGGTTCCAGGCTTTGGAAGAAGGAAGGCTGCACGCCCGCAGGAAGATTCTCCAGGTCCTGGAAAACATCCCCCAAGCCTGCAGGAAAGGGCCAAGCTGTATCGAGCCCTGGAACCCTACAAGTAGAAGCTACTACAGCAATCTGTGGCTGTTGTCTACTAATTTGTTCATCCCGCAAAGATCTGTGAAGCACCCAGTGTGTGTCAGACACTCAGCCCGACCCTGAGGACACAAAACAGCCTAGCAAGCTTCATCGTTTCACACTGTGCTTGGGGAAAACGGGTTTAATCAAATAATGTTTCATCGAGAGCAGGAAGGGGGGCAGGGAGGGAGGAGATGGGAGAGCCAGACCTCCTGGGTTAGAATCCCTGCTCCACTACAGCTGGATGATCTTGACTAAGTCACTCGGCCTCGCGGTGTCTCCACGTCTTCATTTGTAGAATGGGGACTCTAATGGTATTTATCCCACGGTTGTATGCAGAATTAGATGACTCGATATTATAACACTTGATGTGGTGTCTGGTACAGGGCAAACTCCACATGGAAGTGTTTGTTAAATGCATACAAGTATAAAAAACAAAAAACGGTAGCTCTAAGAAGACCCTGAGAGTCCAGGGCTCTGTCAGACTAGAAATGGAAGAGGACAAAAAGACAAGCAAGGGCAAACTGCCAAGCAGAAGAAGGGAGTATGTTAACTAAGGGAGGTGCTGAAGAAGTGTGCTCTTCCTTTACCTTCAGAATCAACACGTGCAAAGTCCCTGGGGCAGAAGTGAATTAAAAAGAAAAGAACACTGGAGAGTGGGGGGTGGGGGGAGGGGAGGGTGGCTAGAATCACCCGAAAATGAGGAAGCTGGTAGGATCGATTCTTGAAGGCTGCAGCCAAAAGTTCCGAGTGTGAACACTAACCCTGAGCTTCAGGGTCTTGGAGGACTCATCTCTCAGCTAGCTTCAGTCATGGTATGTTTATTACAGAAGTGTCCCTTGGGTTCCTCCTTCCCACAGGAAGCGGGTACCGATCAATCAAGTACAGTTTAATAAGTGAGAAGGGTGCAGGAAAACCAAGCAGAAAGGTGTTACACCCAGGAAAGAGTACCTGTGAAAACCCCTCCTACACCAGGGCCTGAAGGGACAAAATGGGGAGGAAAAAGAGATATAGTAACTATGGCTCCCATCCCCAAGGCCCTGCCCTCCTTAGTCCCCAGCTGGGATATCTCATTGGTTGAACCATTCATACTTAGGGAGATGAGGGAGCCTGTGATATAGAACCATTAGTCAATGCTCAGGCTGTGCTAGCAGAGGGGCTGATGGGAGATAGGAGTGGCGGTCAAGCAGAAGTCCTAACACCCCCCTCCATAGAGAATGGGTGGGCTTCAGGGGAGGTCAGGTCACGGTAGAGACCTGCCTGGGACCAGCTCCTTCCCCCTGTGTCATTCATTCCTCTACCTGTGGCTTCAACTCGGCCTTTCTCAGCAGCCATCCTTTATGAAAGCCCAGGTCAACACTGCTCTTTACAGAGCTGACAGCAGAGCCCAGTCCATCACCTTTCCATTCCCACTCTTTTGAGAGTCTATAGGGAGGTTTTCCCGAAACTGCAGCCCCGAGTGCCTACACAACTGCTTCTTTTATAAGACAAGATTTCTGAGACAAGAACCTAGTTTACTAGTTCAGCTAGACTGTTCCAGGGATCCGCCTGTCTCTGCCTCCTCAGCTCTGGGGTCATATCCACATGCTGCTGTAGATTTTTTTTTTTTAATGTAGATGCTGAGTGTCCAAACTCGGGGTTCTCATGCTTGCACAGTAAGCTCTACCAACTGAGCCACCACCCCACTCCCTATCTCTATTTTTATTGAAAATATTGTTTATATCCACTTGAAATAGATTGTGACTATTACTTTAGATAAACAAGTAGATTTTTACATTTCTACTTTAATGTTTTAATGTAGTAAATATTGGTAGGTATGACTTCCATGAACAAGAGTTTTGAGGAGATTTCAGCAATTTTTAGGTACACAAAGGGGTGGGGGGGGGCGGCTGGAGAGATGGCTCAGAAGTTAAGAGCACTGACTGCCCTTCCAGAGGTCCTGAGTTCAAATTCCCTGCAACCACATGGTGGCTCACAACCATCTGTAATGGGATCTGATGCCCTCTGCTGGTGTGTCCGAAGACAGCTACAGTGTACTCATATACATGAAAAAATAAATAAATCTTTTTTAAAGGCGGGGAGGGGTTCCTGAAACCAAGAAGTTTGGCCCAAAGATACTCAGAACAACTGAGAAGAACATGTAGCTTATCACACACACACACACACACACACACACACACACACACACACACACACACACTTTTTAAAACATGTACGAGTGTTTGCGTATGTCTGTGCATGCAATGCCTGCAGAGGCCAGAAGAGGGCATTGGTTCCCCTGTAACCGCAATTCAAGATGATTGTGCACAGTCCTGTGGGTGCAAGGAATTGAACCCAGGTTCTCTGGAAGAGCAGCCAGTGCTCATAACCACTGAGAAAGCTCCGTAGCCCCTTGTGTTATGGGAGAGACAGCTACAGCTCAGAGGTGGGCTGAGGACTTCTGGGTCACGCAGTCGGCTGACTCTTGGCACAGTTCTCTGACACCAAGGTTCTTGTGCACCGCTCCTCTCATGCATCAAAAGGACAGGGAAGTGGGGCATGGTGGGGCAGCACCTGTCTTCTGCCACCTCCTCCACAGAGAGGAAGTGACAGGGATGGATTGATCTCAATGATCAGCTACAAATGGTCCCTCCATGTGGCCATGTTAATCAGCCTCCACCAGGCAGTGTTTGACCAGTTTGAAAGGTTTATAGCAACAATGTGGGGTTGATTTATTTCTCCTTAATAAAAAAGTGATAAGTGAGACCTGCATCTATCACCCTGTTTATCACTCAGGGTGATTTATTAACTAATTTACACTTACGTGGCCGATGGTTCCAAATGTGGATAGTGGGGGGAGGTGGGGTCAAACATGACCCTCAGGGCTGCCCTGGCCTTGTCTACTGCCCCCCATGTAAGCCTCGCCACTCACACACAAGCAAGGACAAGCTCTCAGATCTGAGTATCAAGGTTCTGGAGAGAATGGAGAGGGAAAATGGAGAGGTGGATGGCTGTCTGGTCTGAGCCTTTTCTCATCTCTTAAGAAATCATGGCATGGGGGCTGGTGAGATGGCTCAGCGGGTTAGAGCACCTGACTGCTCTTCCGAAAGTGATGAGTTCAAATCCCAGCAACCACATGGTGGCTTACAACCACCCGTAACAAGATCTGACGCCCTCTTCTGGTGCATCTGAAGACAGCTACAATGTACTTAGATACAATAATAAATAAATATTTAAAAAAAAAAAAAAAAAAAAAGAAATCATGGCTAAGCCGTGCGTGGTGGTGCACGCCTTTAATCCCAGCACTTGGGAGGCAGAGGCAGGTGGATTTCTGAGTTCGAGGCCAGCCTGGTCTACAAAGTGAGTTTCAGGACAGCCAGGGCTATACAGAGAAACCCTGTCTTGAAAAGCCAAAAGAGAAAAGAAAAAAAGAAAGAGAAGAGAAGAGAAGAGAAGAGAAGAGAAGAGAAGAGAAGAGAAGAGAAGAGAAGAGAAAAGAAATCATGGCTGGTAGCTGTTCTGCTGATCCCAGGATCTATCCCCACAGCTGTGCCTCCTTCTGCAACAACTGGTCCCCTGCTAAGCCAAGGAACTTCCAAGTGAAGGCTCAGAGAGAACATGACCTCTCAAAGATGGTGGTCTGTTACAGTAAATCTCCTGCCCCAATAAAAGATCCCTTGCTGCTTCTCCGTTGTGTGGTTCTGCTCCATTTTCCCTCCACCTCCTCTTCCTCTGTCTTTTTCATCCCTTGTTCCCTACTCTTCTGCCACTCTGTAAAACCTCCAGCCCCGCCTTTCCCTCCACTGCCCAATCTCAGGCTCTAGTCTTTATTTGACCAGTGAAAATGGGGAGAAGGTTCACATGAAATCATCTGAGCTGGAGAGATGGCTCAGCAGCTAAGAGCAATGACTGCTCTTCTGAAAGTCCTGAGTTCAAATCCCAGCAACCACATGGTGGCTCACACCCATCGGTAATGAAATCTGGCATCCTCTTCTGGTATGTCTGAAGACAGAGACAGTGTATTTATTTATAATAATAAATAAATCTTTGGGCTGGAGTGAGCAGGGACTGAGCAAATGGGGCCTATGGGAATGAGAAGAGATCTTAAATTCAATTCCCAGCAACTGCATGAAGGCTCACAACCATCTGTACAGCTATAGTGTACTTATATACATAAAATAAATTAATCTTTAAAAAAAAAGCCATAGGAAGAGATACACATACCAGGAGGTTCAAAAGAAGAGGAGGAGAAAATGAGAATGAAAAGAATACCCATTAACCGCCAGGACTCTGGGGGTGGTGATAGTGATGGTGGTGGTAGTAATGATGGTGGTGGTGATGGTGATGATGGTGATACTGGTGATGATGATGGTGGTGGTGGTGGTAATCATAACAATAATGTTGACGGTGACAATGTTGGTGTCTGGGGAGGGGAACAAGCAAAGACTTTTCTAGACCTGGCCCTCTCAGCCTCAGTGAACACTACTGATGCTCGGTCAGGATCACGGTGCTAGGAGAGTTGACCTGTGTCACACAGGGTATTTAGCAGTATTCTGGCTCCACCCACTGGGTGCCAGGAGCAGCCCTTCCCCAGCACAGGGATCAAAATGTCTCCACACACCGCTTCATGCATCCAGGGATACAATCAGTCTCCGAATGTGACCCACTGGTCTAGACAGTGGGAGAGATGTTCGGATGAGCAGAACATTGGGGGGGGGGGGATAGCGAAGTGTGTGCGTGCAGAAGGAACGTGTAGAAATGTCTCCAGACTGACAGCTGTGGTTACCTCTAGAGGGAGGGCGGTGGTGTGGGTGGAAAGGGGAAGAGAGAGCTTTTCACTGCACATTTGACCCTAAGAAGGCATGTGTGTGCCTAGACCCTGTGAAACTGGAAGGAGGGAAGGAAGGAAGGAAGGAAGGAAGGAAGGAAGGAAGGAAGGAAGGAAGGAAGGAAGGAAGGAAGGAAAAGAAGGGGGGAAGGAAATCCGCACCTGAGACTGATCTTCGGAGGGTTGAGTTGCTGAGTTGCTGTGAGTCTCTTGCCTGCTGCCTTTCCTTCTCTGGTCCTCAGTGTCCTCAAAGTCTCAGAAGACCACTCCTTCTGTGTCCTCAGTGAGGGAGTCCCAAGGTGACCCGGCCCCCTTCCCCTGGCCACAGTTCTCTCCCACACAGCCCAGTCTTTGCACAAAGGAAAGAAGAGGGGGGCGGGAGGTGGGGGTATTCACTCCCTCTCTGCAGCTGATTGTGTTCCTGAGAGGGTGGGGGAGGGGGTCTGGTCAGCTCCCCGGGCTCCACTCACGCTGAGGACTTAGTTGGGTTGATTAAATAATTACACAGGGTACTGAGTAATCACCACTCAAGGAGCAGAAGCACCTTCAGTGGGAGGCCCCATTAGTGATTTGGGGGCGTGTGAGTGTGCCTGTCTTCTGCCTGTGATAAAATTACCATCCAAAGACCTTGCTTGAAAAAAAAAAAAAAAAACACCGCACGCAAGGCCCCCCAGCTCCTTCTAGGCGGATGGCAGAACTCCCGGGTTGGCAGCAACCAAAGCTGAAGTTCACACAGGTTTGTGGCCTACGACGGTCCCATGTGCAGCCAAGTCCAGCAGGGACCTGGGGCAGAGGCGGCCCCGTGCCAACAAACACAAGCAGGGCACAGAGCAGGCCGAGGCTACGGAGGATATATTTGTTGTCCTTTTATTTTTGTGACCCCCCCCCACACACACACTGGGATTATTTCTGCTTTTTCATTTTGGAACACAAATCTGCAAACAGCGACGGGAGCTTGCCTAAAATCATGTGCCAAGATCTGATGGAGATGAGAAGTCGCCTAGCAGCTGTTATCCGTGTACTCTCTCCCCCTACCCCAACCCTACCACTTCTCAAGGCCAGGGGCTACTTTAGGGGGATGGGGGCAGGTGGAAACAAACCCAGACAATCACCAGAGTGCCACCCACTCTAGGAAGGGAACATCTCTCGGAGAGTACCCGAGTCTCCCCAGAATCCTGTTCATCACAGACTCGGCATCTGCCCACTGTCTATTGGCTCACTCACACCGCAGCAGCCCAAGTCCATTCACAGGAATTAGTCTCTCCGGCAGATGAGGAGCAGCCAAAGAGCCATTAGATTTAAGTGTTGGGCCCAGCAAGATGGCCCAGTAGTTGCCAAGCCCGATGACCTGAATTCAATCCCCAAAACCCACATTGTAGAAGGAGAAAACTGAGTCCTGCAAGGTCTCCTCCGGGCTCCACACGCACACCGTGACCCCGACGCGATGAATAAGTATTTAGAATGTTAAGTGCTAGAGGAGGGAGAAGGGAAGGGTGCCACAAGAAATGGTGCTCAGTTGGACAGTGGTGGCGCACACCTTTAATCCCAACAATCGGGAGGCAGAGGAAGGCAGATCTCTGTGAGTTCAAGGCCAGCCTGGTCTATAGAGTTCCAGAACAGCCAAAGACCTGATCTGCATTCAGCACATGGATTGATTTCCACACCTCAAGCCCCGGGACCTTGGTTCATTCACAGTGCGTCCTACTTGGAGATGTGAGCCAAAAGGAAGAAGCGGGTGAGTTGCTGTATCTGTGACCCTTGTGTGATATAGCATCCAGAAGTGCGAGGTGACCCTGACAGGAAGCTCACAGTACCCTGATCCTTGAGGGGAAGCTGTTGAAAGTGATCAGAGCAATAGCGCCAGCACGTCTCACTGCCCGGCCAACAATGGATTTTACCCTGGCAGGTAATGGATTACTTGGGGGATAGGCTTTCAGGTTTTATAGTTGAGCCTCACTCCAGCCTGACTGTTCTGTTTCCCGAGCCTCCAAGTTATCAGTAATCAGCCACACAAGTGCCTCTGCCACAGGGAACATCTATGTACCTCAACACACTTCAAACCCTGAGCTGAAACCAAGCCTTCCTCTTCTGTTCGCCCCCTCCTTCGGATAAATGTAGAAATGGGAAGAGCAACCAATATAATATGTAAGGACACCTTGATGACCACACCCAGCCCCCAGCTCCATGTCCTCTGTCAGCCCAGATCAGAAGCAGACACATCAGGAACATTGCCTAGGGGAGGGACAAGGAACAGGGCACGACAGACCCTAGAGGAGAGTGGACCCCATAGTGATTCTGGTCACCAGTGGGTGCCTTGCAGCCCTCTGACATTCCTGATGTCTGGATTCTCAGTAGGCTCCACCCACACATGTGCAGAGCCATAACCTTCCAAGTGTGCTGAGCAAGAAGAAGATACAATGTAGCTCTTTGCTGGGACCCTGCAGCTCAGCGCTGGGAGAGACACTGTCTCTCAAGGAACAGGACGCAACCCAGCAACAAAACAGAAAGTAAAAGAGGTGCAAGGGAGGGGTGGGCGGGGCGAATAGCTAAGTCAGTGAAATGAGCATAAGGATCTGAGTTCAATCCCCAGCACCCACAGAAAAAGCTGGGTGTGGTGGCATGCACTTGTCATCCTAGCTCTGGAGAGGCAGAAACAGGCAGATCCCTAGACCTCGCTGAACAGCCAGGACAGCCTAATGGAGAGAGGAGGCTCAGGTCCTAGGGAGAGTCCCAGGTGAATGACTCCAATAAATGACACCCAAGGACAACACCTAGGTATATGTGGCCTTCTTCTTCTCCTCCTCCTCCTCCTCCTCCTCCTCCTCTTCCTCCACCTCCTTCTTCTTCCTTTTTTTTTAGTTTAGTTTAGTTTTTTCAAGACAAGTTTTCCCTGTGTAGCCCTGGCTGTCCTGGAACTCACTCTGTAGACCAGGCTGGCCTCGAACTCAGAAATCTGCCTGCCTCTGCCTCCCAAGTGCTGGGATTAAAGGCATGTGCCACCACTGCCAGGCTCATCTGCTTCTTCTTGAGGACAGGAAGTGACATTTTTACAAACTCATGAATTTCCTACCCAGTGCTCAAAACTTCAGGTGACAGCTGCAAGGACAGCACAAGGTGCATTTTAGCCCTTTAGTCTTTCCTGTTTTGGAAAGGAAAACTCATCTAGGAGTGTTCTACCCTCCCATTGGCAGCAATAGCACCTGACTCTCAGAGACATCCTACCATGGCTAGAGAGAGCCTTCTCCACAGAGACACCATCATGACCACAGCTAGTACTTCCCAAGCTCCTCCTGTGCAGGGTTTGGCCATTTCTTCCTCGTGGAAAACTCAAGGAGGTCAACACTGCCTTACTTGCTCCATAAGGAGGGCATTGAGGGACAGCAAAACTAAATGCTTACCCAATTTTTCAAGACAGGGTTTCTCTGTGTAGCCCTGGCTGTCCTGGAACTCACTTTGTAGACCAGGCTGGCCTCGAACTCAGAAATCTGCCTGCCTCTGCCTCCTGAGTGCTGGGCTATCCTACAAACTTCTTATCTGTCTCGTCATCTTTCTGATTTGAAAAGCAAAGACCACAACAGTTCTTCCCAGAAAACACTCAGAAATAAGTACCCACAGCGTGATACAGGAAGGGTGCTCATGCCATTGTGGGTGGGCACAGGACAGTCATACTAAAGCTCTGTACTTACCCGCAGCCTAGCCTGGAGGCAGTCAGACCCCACACTTACGTGAGACGCCTCCCAGTTCTGTACTTGGAACCCTTCCTTGCCTCTCCCACATCTCTCCCAGCCCTGGCCTACCCACTGGGTCACCCAGTCCTGTGGAGTAGCTGCCACAACTCAAAAGACAGTTTCAAGCCTGGAATCACTGAGAGGACAGAATGGCCACTTGGGAACCTGCAGGCTTAAGAGGAAAGCTCTGTGTTTGAGTGGATGGGGGGGGGGGGCAAAAACAAAAACAAAAACAAAAACCTCCCATGCAAATGACCACAGCACCACCTGGTGGCCACACATGGTATTTCTTGTACAAGTACATTAACACATTCAGCAAAGAGATGAACGTCCTGGGGCTGGAGCAATGGCAGTTAAGAGTTCTGGCTGCTCATGCAGACAGCCCAGGTTTAATTCCCACCACCCACATGGCAGCTCACAAGTGTCTGTAACCTCAGTTCCAGGGGATCTGACACTCTTTTCTTACCTTCAAGAGCACAAGGCATACACATGGTGCACAGACATACACACCCCAAAAACACTGCTCTTCTGAAGGTCCTGAGTTCAAATCCCAGCAACCACATGGTGGCTCATAACCATCCATAATGCCATCTGATGTCTTATTCTGGTGTGTCTAAAGACAGCTACAGTGTACTTACATATAATAATAAATAAATATTTAAAAAAAAATAAAATAACAGTCATAGCTGCTTGAAAGCCTGCATGATTCTAGGAGTTCACAGACAATCTGAGCACATAGGAAGACCTCATCTCAAAATAATAAAAGTTCCCAGAGAAAAAAGAAAAAAAAATTCATACACATTAAAAAATAATAATAAAGTAATGATAGATAGATAGATAGATAGATAGATAGATAGATAGATAGATAGAATGCTGTTCTAATACCAACCTCTTGGATAGGTTGTGTTAATCTGAGTTTGTTTGTTAATTCTAACTACTGTCTAAAGAATTACAGGGGCTGAAAAGACGGGAGTTAATAAAGTATGTGCCTTCGAGGTACAAGGAACTGAACTTAATCCCGAGAACTCACGTTTGAAATCACTCACCATGTGTGGTGACCCATTCTTTAATCCCAGCCTTAAAGAGACAGAGACAAGTGGATCTATGTGAATTCAAGACCAACCTGATCTATATAGAGAGTCTCAGGCCAGCCACGGCTAAATAGTGAGACCTGTCCCAATTATAACAACAACAACATAATAATAATAGTAATAATAGGAAATAAAACATCAGGCATGGTGGCATATACTTAATAGCAGCTTTGAGGAAGCAGAGACAGGTGGATCCTTGGGGCTTGCTGGCCTGGAAGCCTCACCTATTTGATGAGCTCCAGTGAGAGATCCTGTCTCACAACACAAGCTAGACAATTTCTGAGAAACAAGAACCAAGATTGACTGCTGGCCTCCATAGGCATGTACACCTGCACATACATATGTACATACATACATACATACATACATATATACATGTGTACCTGCACATACACACACACACACACACACTTTTTCTATAGTAAAAACATTAAAAAGGCATCGTTATCCTTTTTTGCAAACAAGAATCCTGAGCTCAAAGCCTCAGTCACTCAGAACTGGCATCCAGGGAGTAGCAGGCAGTGGGCCATGCTTTGTGGAAGAAAGTGGCCAGAGTCTCTGGATAAATGAAACTTGGGGACAAGATTGACCTTAACTAAAAGAATCACACAAAAGTATCAAAGGATCTGAAGGAAAGGTATATAAAACGTACCTACCTGGCCCAGGGGTCAGAGAAGGGTTCCCCATAGAAGCCATATATCAAACTGAGATCTGAGAGATGGCAAAGACTTAATCAGTTAGGCATTAATTTGTTCATTGATATATGAAAGCATCTCCCTCTGCCCTGTTTTCATTTCCTCTCACACATGTATAAATTTCTAAAATGCTGGCTTTCCAATTCTGTGTCATTTCTCAGCTCTTTGCATCCCAATGCTTTGAGGCCCTTCGTTTTAACTAAGGAGGCTGCCAGCCTACTGACAGCTCCCATCTGTACTACAATTTATTTTTCCAAGCCCCTGATGGTAACACTTGGGCCGCTTCCAAATTTTCGTTCCTTTAGACAGGGCCACGGCCAGCGTCCTCCATTTTCGGGTCTCACAAAGTGCCAGACCAGACACTGTCTCTGTGGCACCCAGACACTGTCCCTGTGGTACCCAGACACTGTCCCTGTGGTACCCAGACACTGTCCCTGTGGTACCCAGACACTGTCCCTGTGGTACCCAGACACTGTCCCTGTGGCACCCAGACACTGTCCCTGTGGTACCCAGACACTGTCCCTGTGGTACCCAGACACTGTCCCTGTGGTACCCANGGCCACGTGTGCACCTGAAGCCCAGTGCTGTGGGTTGCATGGATGGTTGCCAACCTGGCTTCGTCATCAGTGGAGACTGAGTCTCAAGGAAATAAAACCAAAGGTGATAGAACAGAGCACTGGACTTCCTTTTATGGCTTCTCTGTATGTTTTCATGAGCACAAGTATCTGCATGTGCACATGCTCGTACATAGTATACCATATATACATAGACACACTCAGATGTATACCACATACATAGACATACACGTGTAGGCATGCACCACACACAGGAACACACAGATATACACCACACACACACACACACACACACACACACACACACACAAGACATACACCGAGAAAGAAAGAGAGAGAGAGAGAGAGAGAGAGAGAGAGATACATCTCACACACACACAGAGGCATACACCACACACACACAGAGGCATACAACACATACACACACACACAGAGGCATACAACACACACACACACACATACACTCACAGATGCATATACCACACACACATACAGCACACACACAGAGAAACATACACACATAAGAAGTTCTTAAAAATTTTTTTGCCAAAATGCTGTGTGTGAGCAGTGTGTCTATTATGTGTACGTGTGTATATATGTGTGTGGTGTGCAGTGTGAATAGTGTGTGCATGCAGTGTGCCCACGTATGTAGTTTGCTATTAATTTGGTTGTTTTATTCTAAAGTACCAATGACCAACTTGACCCCTTGGAGTACAGACAGTGACCCTAAATTCAGTAACGGCAGAACCACGTTCACCCCTGTAACCATGTAGTGAGCGCACCTCTAGAACATAATAGGCACTCAGAAAATGATCATGAAATAAAAGAACGAAGAAGACCTTACGAAGCGTGGGAAACGTCTTACTATGTACACCTGACCTTTCATTTCCTATCTTGCAACGTGTGACCACACAAAGATATTATCAAATGATCATTGTCTAGACACAGTCAACTCCTGCGCTTTCATGTCCCTGGGACAAAACCCAAGATGTCAGCAGGTCTGCATTCCTCTGCAGGGCTCCATTTTATCAGCATTTAGAAGTGGTGACAAAAAGCATGATTTGCACAGCAGAGGAAAAAGAGAGAGAGTTTGTCCTTGAGCCCAGAATGGTTGGATGTGGCCCAGGAACACAGGCTCAGGTTCCCCCCAACAACGCGTCCCAACGTGACAATGATCTCATGATATGTTTATAGTTACAGAACAAAAAGAGGCCCCACATCAAGGCATTGCTCTCCTAGGTAGGTGGAGCCATTGGATAGGCAAGCCATAGCAAAGCCAGGCTTACCTCTCACATCTCAGACGCTACCTAATGACACATTTAGCTTTGGGGATAGTGGAAGCTAGTGATCTGCTAGGCTGATACATTCTGGAAGGTTCTACCTCATAGTCAAAGGGATGTTAGCATCTCACTGGGGGATAGCTCCATCATTAAAGTACTGTCTGTACAGGTATGAAGACCTGTATCCAACCCCCCAGGCGCTCTGTATAAGAGCTGTGTGCCATGGCATGCATGCACTTACGATCACGGCGCTTGGAAGGAAGAGGCATACAGAGCCTTGGGTTTGCTGGCCAGCTGGCTAGCATATATGGCAAACTATAGACCACTGAGAGAAGAGTCTGTACCAAATACAAGGTGCGGACATTGAGATGGTTCAGTGAGTGTGAGTGTTTGTCACCAATCCTGGTGACCTAAATTCAATCCTGAGAACACACATGGTAGAAGAAAAGAGCAGCTGGGCGGTGGTGACGCACGCCTTTAATCCCAGCACTCAGAAGGCAGAGGCAGGCGGATTTCTGAGTTCAAGGTCAGTCTGATCTACAGAGTGAGTTCCAGGACAGCCAGGGCTACACAGAGAAACCCTGTCTCAAAAAACCAAAAAAAAAAAAAAAAAAAAGAAAGAAAGAAAGAAAGAAAGAAAGAAAGAGAGCAATCTCCTACAGTTGTCTTCTAACCACCACATACTCACCCACCACTATAGTAATTAATTACTTGCTCTGTTAATTGAATTTATTTGTTTATAAAATATATATTTATATAAGATACGTTATATTTATATATTAAACATATATAAATATAATGATTTGATTAATTTATTTAATTAATTGATTAATTTTTAAAAACAAACATAATGGGCTAGAGAGATGGATCAGCAGTTAAGAGCACTGAATGGTCTTCTGAAGGTCCTGAGTTCAAATCCCAGCAACCCCATGGTGGCTCACAACCACCCATAATGAGATCTGACGCCCTCTTCTGGTGTGTCTGAAGACAGCTACAAGTATAAATAAAATAAATCTAAAAAAAAAAAAAAAAAACGTAAACCATGGACATCTCCTAAAGAACAACATGTGACATTATCTTCTGACCTCCATACATATGTGCACACACATGCACCTGCACACACATGAACACATACATATGTACACACACACACATTCAGAAAAGGATTTTAGGTCAGACACAGAGATGGGCACATAGTAGCCATCGGGGTACTAAAAAGAACCTCTGATAATTTTGGCTCCACTTCCACAGTGGCTGCTTCCCACCACCAGGAAGTTCTATTTGTTCAGCCAGCCACATGAGCACGACTTCCTTCTAGAAAATTCAGTTTCCAGAAGCCACTTAGACTCATTACTTGTGTTTCCTACTTCCAGCTCCCAACCCTCCGACGTTGTGTCTCTAACTGAAGCCAAGACAAGGTCTCTATTCACAGAGAAGGAGCATTCTCTGTGGTGCTCAGGTGATCAGATCGGAGCACCCCAGGAAGCCAGATCAACCTCCCCACCTCAAGGTCCATGTCTGCAGAGCCCCTTCTCCCAAGAAAAGGGGACCACGAGTTCTATGAACTAAGCCTGGGCATCTTTATCCTGCCCAGCACAACCAGACCTGGAAACAGGAAGGTGAATCAACACCACCTTATTCTCTGGCAACTAGTGAAGTCAAGTTCAGCATCACGTCTCGAGCTACAGAATTTGAATCTCCCACCCCCTCCTATCCCTGCCAATAAATAACCAGAGTCTCTAGAGTTGTAAGAAAAAAAATAACACATTATTTCCGTTTTCTAAAAAGAAAAGGCATGGCTAGGATGGTGGAACACTCCTTTAATACCTACAATCAGGAGACAGAAGCAGATGGATCTCTTTGACTTCGAGGCCTGTCTGATTTACATAAGCAAGTTCCAGGACAGCCCGAGCTATGTAGAGAGACCCTGCTCATTAAAACAAAAAACAGAGCCGGGCGTGGTGGCGCACGCCTTTAATCCCAGCACTCGGGAGGCAGAGGCAGGCGGATTTCTGAGTTCGAGGCCAGCCTGGTCTACAGAGTAAGTTCCAGGACAGCCAAGGCTACACAGAGAAACCCTGCCTTGAAAAACCAAAAAAAAAAAAAAAAACCAAAAACAAAGGTGTAAACTCTAAACAGTAGAGAAATTCTTTCTCTACTATTATTATCATCATTATAATAACATAAGTATGCCTTTGGGGATAGAAGAAGGTTAAAGAACCCACTCCGTTGGCTGAGGGGGAACTGCGACCTCTCTGCTGTGTAATTAAACATGTGGCCAGCAGGTGGCGGTGCAGGCTCACACAGCAGGCCCGTCACAGCCCAGGCTCATCCCTTTTTCTTGGGTAGTGGAGTCAGTAATACCTTCCTCCTGTTCTCCAGAACCTGTGTTAGGAAGAAATGCCCCAGAGGACCCAGCAAACACCAGGGATGGGAAACGCACGCACCATATGTAACCCTCTCCTGACCCAGGTACGAGGAGCGGAGGTTAAGCCTGTGGGGCCTGAATGGGAGACGCGGAACTGGAAGCCTGGCAACCACCACAGAAGCAATTAGCTCTCCGACATTTTTTATCTTGACTTGCCTATAGGTCAATAAGCAGCTCGCCATTAGACAAACTGATCTGAGACTGGGTGCAGTAGTGTGTGCCTGTAATTCTAGAATCCTAGAAACAGGACCTCTCGTTTTGAAACAGGAGTTCAAGGTCAACCCCAAATATATAGGAAAATGCTGTCTGTCACAGCCTCCTCCAGTCTTGCAAATAAATGCACTACACCTTACTGGGGAGATCATAGCTGTGCCCGCAGAGCCTATTAATCTCTCCAAATCCTACATAAAAATGAGAGGGATCAGAACAATCAAAAAGGAGGGAAAGGCCCAATATAAGTGGAGGCCAAAAATTGAGCCAAGAACATTCCCACCCCTACCCCACCCCACCCCAACCCACCCCACCCCACCCCACCCCGCCCCCGCAAAAGGTCGCCATCTTTTTGTATGCCTCGTTAAAACCGCACGAGAAAGTGGGTGCTCTTCCAGTTAAGAACATCAGCCTTCTGTGGTTCCCTCAGTTCAGGAAAAGCACTTTCACAAAAAGCAAACCGTAGGAAGGTCTTGAGGCCAAATCTCATAAAAAGTTAAATCAAGCAAAAATATATATATATAAAGAATAAAAAATAAAAATAAAAACAAACAAACAAATGAGGAACAAAACAGCATTCCCACCAACCAGAGAGAAACTCTTAGAACAGAACAGAGCCCGTAGCCTATTTCAAAATGGTGTTCGAGGCATTCAGAAATCATGCAAAACCACGGAAGAGCAACATACATCAGAATTAGAAAGTCCTGTGAAAAATGCACAGAACTCNAGAGAGAGAGAGAGAGAGAGAGAGAGAGAGAGAGAGAGAGAGAGAGAGAGAAAGGTTTCAAGTCGACAGAAAAGTTATAGAAAAGAGCATAGCATACAAAGATGGGCATGCTAGCACATGACTTTTTCCCCAGCACTTGGGGGGGAGAGGCAGGTGGACCACTGTGAGTTCTAGGAAAGCCAGGACTACACAACAAGACCATGTTTAAAAAAAAAAAAAAGCCGGGCGTGGTGGGGCACGCCTTTAACCCCAGCACTTGGGAGGCAGAGGCAGGTGGATTTCTGAGTTCGAGGCCAGCCTGGCCTACAAAGTGAGTGCCGGGACAGCCAGGGCTATACAGAGAAACCCTGTCTCAAAAGACCAAAAAAAAAAAAAAAAAGGAAGTGGGCACACAATATACCTGAAATAACAATCCCAAACAATCTGACATATTTAAACACTGTCTAATAAAATTTCCAAATCTTCAGGGGAAAAATAAATAAATAAATAAATAAGAAAATAAATTCAAATATTATTTAGCAAGACTTTATGTCAAAAGAAAATGAAGTCACATCTTAAAAAGACTCAGTAATGAAGGATATGCTAATAATTCTTTGCCCAGCAAAACTAACTTGAAAATGTAACAGGTGCAGGCAAGTTCTTACTATGATTTGAATGTTAAGCACTCTTTGAAGGCCCATGTGTTAAGGCTTGCTTCCCAGGCCGAGTTCGAGAGGGGGGTGGGACCTTTAAGAGGCAGGAACTCTTGGGAGCCTTTATGTCCCAGGAACTATGTCCCTGGAAAGGATTCTGGGGGATTCTGTGAGTGGTTTAGCACCACTGTATACTCCCGCCATGACATACTGTCTGACATAAACCCAAAGCAACAGGGCCAAATGCTTCTCTTTATAGGTCAGTTTCTTCCATATTTACCACAGTTGCAAAACACTGATTAACACCAATCATGGACTGAAAGAAGGGGACGCTCATGAGTCTCCCCTAATAACCTCCTAGAGAAAAGGACACGCTAACAACAGAGGGTCCAATATTCTTTATTTGATTTTTTTCTATATCACACAGAGAGAGATAAAAACGGCAGCAGTTATTCCCCAGCAGTTTCTTTGCACTGGAAGTTCCGCAACGGGGCTCTGAGCTCCTCATTGCTGGCTCAAGCCTGATGAAGCAAGTCCCTGAGGGCCAAAGCAGCAGGAATGTGCACTGAGACACTGTCGTGAAATCCCATTTTCACTTAAAAATAAGTCTTCCTAAAGAGAACACAGATCCTGGCTTAAAACTTTCCAAATTAGGATCACAGCTCCTCCTCGGTCAGTCATAGAATTGGCTATGGAGGATGAACAAAAAAAAAATTATCGCCGGGCAGTAGTGGCACATTCCTTTAATCCCAGAACTTGGGAGGCAGAGGCAGGAGGATTTCTGAGTTCGAGGCCAGCCTGGTCTACAAAGTGAGTTCCAGGACAGCCAGGGCTACACAGAGAAACCCTGTCTCAAAAAAACCCAAGAAAAACCAAAACCAAAACCAAAAAAAAAAAAAAAAAAAAAAAAAATTTCTCAAGTAAAAGGTTCTTACCACTCAACAAGAAAATGCTAATTTAAAATCCCACATGTAATGAGTGCAAGGTGTTCCTGCAGTGTTCCCCTGTCTTACACCGCCAGGCTTCACTACAGCCTAAGTTTGGGGCACAACAGACACACAGTGCCAAGCAACGCTGCTGCCCAAACAGCTTGGGTCAGATCTGCAACTCCACACCTCATGAAACGCAATGCTTTCTATTAGGGACACAGCTTTTAGCTCTCATAGGAATTCCCCAACATGTAACAAAGTAGTGTATCTTTGAACCCTGTTACAGGGTTCTGTTTGATTTCTGTTTCATTGTTTTTGAGACAGAGTGTCAGTATCTGCCCCAGCTGGTCTGAAACTCACAAGCAGACCAAGCTGGATTCAGACTAGGAGATCTGCTTGTCTCCCCTTCCAGACTGCTGGGGTTAAAATTATGTAGAGTGCCACACCTGACTGAAAGTTTGATTATAAAAACTGGGGTTCCTTTCAGCTGCAGAGTTGGCTCTGAGGTTACTCCCAGAGGGCTCAGGTTGGGTTCCCAGCATAAACATGGCAGATCTAACCATGTGTAACTCCAGTTCCAGGAGATCCAAAGCCTTCTTCTGGCTTCCAAGTGGACCGGGCATGCACATGGCACACAGACGTACAAGAATCTCCAACACCCACATAAAAATGGAGCACTGGGCTGGAGAGATGGTTCAGCGGTTAAGAGCATTGACTGCTCTTCCAGAGGTCCTGAGTTCAATTCCCAGCAACCACATGGTGGCTCACAACCATCTGTAATGGGTTCTGATGCCCTCTTCTGGTGTGTCCGAAGACAGGTACAGTGTACTCATATAAAACAAACAAGCAAATTTTGTTTTGTTTTGTTTTTTCGAGACAGGGTTTCTCTGTATAGCCCTGGCTGTCCTGGAACTCACTTTATAGACCAGACTGGCCTCGAACTCAGAAATCCGCCTGCCTCTGCCTCCTGTGTGCTGGGATTAAAGGCGTGCGCCACTACTGCCCAGCTTAAATAAATCATATAAAACAAAACAAAACAAAACAAAACAAAACTGGAGCCCCATGTCAGTGGTGCACGCCTTTAATCCCAGCACTCAAGAGGCAGATCTCTGTGAGTTCGAGGCCAGCCTGGTCCACAGTGTGAGTTCCAGGACAGTCAGGGCTACACTGAGAAGAAACTCTGGGCAGGGGGAGGGGAAGGGAGGAGGTGTACCAGCCAGACTTGGTGGTACATGCCCCTAATCCAAGCACTCAGGAGAAAGAGGTAAGTGGATCTTTGTGAATTCAAAGCCAGACTGGTCTACATGGCAAGTTCCAGGCCAGACAAGACTACAGTGAGAGCCTGTCACTCACTGTCTTTTAAAAAAAAAAAGAGAGAGTCGGGGAATGCCTGGGAACCCTCTCAGAGGCGAAGGGGGGGCATGGGGAAGAAACTGTGAGAGGGGGACCAGGAAGGGGGCCAGTATTTGAGATATAAATACAAATTTTTAAAAAGTTGAAGGCTTGGCTTATATGTCTATATCTGCAGTACTGGGTCATAAAGATAGATGGAGCTCTAGAGCAGTTGGCCAGACAGCCTTTGAGCTTCCAGTTGAGTCAGAGACCCCCATCTCAAAGCAGTAAGGAGGAGAGAACAGAGGAGACTCAATGCCCTGCTCTGGCCTCCACATAAGTACAGGCTCATGAGTTCTCACAATGGGATTCCTGGGACACACACACACACACACACACACACACACACCATAAACTGTTAAAATAATTTGGGATTAGAATTAGGACAGGATTCACAATCATTTCTGAAATGGCTCAAAAGATACTTTTGACACTTTGCACCATGTGACAAATTCTTCTTGTGTAATTGGCAATTACAAAATAGAAATGTCCACCCTGAGTAACACTGAAGATGCCCTAAGGTATGAAATATTCATTCCTGAGCTGACTGGGGGGGGGGGGGCGCACATGTATGCACACATGGAAGTATAAGGAAGTATAGCAGAAGGCCAGAGGACAGCCCTGGGTATCGTCCCTCAGCCACTGTTTGCCTTTGTTGACTGATTGGGATGAGATGTTTTAGACAGGGTTTCACTGGGACCTGGGGATTGCTAAGTAGGCTAGACTGACTAGTCAGGGAGCCCCAGGGATCCATCTGCCTTTACCTCCCCAACACTGACATTGCAAGAGGGCACCCCCATACCCGGCTTTTTTATGAGATTTGGGAGGGGGTTGTTCTGGGGTTTGTTTTGTTTTGTTTGAAAGAAGGTTTCTCTGTGTAGCCCTGGCTGTCCTGGAACTCACTCTGTAGACCAGGCTGGCCTCAACTTCTGTGATCTGCTCTGCCTCTGCCTCTGCCTCTGCAGTGCTCGGGTTCAAAGTGTGTAAAACTAAGCTTGACATCCCCAGCTTGTTTTTGTTTGTTTTTGTTTTGTTTTGTTTTGTTTTGTTTTGTTTTTTTATGTGAGTTCTGAGGAATCAAATTCAAGATCTCACACTTTACATGTATAAAAAGCACTTTACCAACAAACCCATCTCCTCAACCCAAGATTTAGTTCTTCCTGAGGAATAAAAATGAGGGGAGGGGAAGGCCAGGTGTATCCATTCCTAGTGTATGTAAATTTGTTTTGTTTTTTTTTTACCTTCAGTAAATGGCAAAATCGTGGGTATACCAAAGGATTGTTGTAAAATAAATGCCTTCATGATGTAGTTCTAGTAGATGTCTGACTTGCACACCTATGTTATACGCCTATATACAGAGGCTCATAAAAAATCTTGGTTAAAAAGGAGGTTACAAGTGGGAAGCCTTCAGAAGCCCCAATCCAGGTCAGAAAAATGAGGGAACCACAGAAATGGCTCACCTACCAGACACCCCACCGCACCCCCGCCAAGACGTTCCTGGCCCCTTCTGATAGATGACTAAGGAAAACTCAGAGGCGACAGAAATTTGCCTAGGGCCACACAGCAGCTAAGCTGCCTGGCAGGGCCCAGACCCACCTGAATGAGGTTGCTTATCTGCTGGTTCAGTGCGCAGTTGCTGACGCCCTGAGTGAAACCAGCCTGGCTTCCTGGCCACCTGCTCTATGTGGGGGATGGGGGGGATAAAAGATCTTTTGCTGGTCTTGCTGTCCAGCTGGGCAAAGCAACTGTGGGGGCCCAGGTCCCACCCGCTGTGCAGAGCCTCGGAGTGCTCTAGAAGCAGCTGAGTTCGCATTGTCTCAGGCTCCAGAAATGACGGTGCATAAGTTCACAAGACTGTCCTAGGGTTTCACTTCTGGTTCTCAGCACCTCCCTGATTCTTCTGTCCCTTGGAGAGGTGGGGGCGGGAGCGGGGGTGCCGAGAAAGGGTCTCTGCCTGAAACTGAGAAGTCAGTTTGACCGACCTCAACACCCTTCCTGCGTAGAGGCACAGATGAGCTGGCGCCGGTAAAGTAAAGAGGCTAACCTGTGCCAACTGCATTCCAGGCTGCAGCCCCGGCTGCACTGTTTGATCTCCGTGGTACCTCAGCGCTTGACACTCAGCCTTGGAAGAAACCCGGAGCAGAATATGCATTTGTTGAGCAACCGAGGGAATGTATGAATTGAATAAATTATTTTGATCTCATTTAGATTCTTGATCTCAATTCAAACTTTAAAATATACCCTCTTTCCCCCTACAGCAGGAGCTCAGAAGGAGAAACTTAGTATTACATCAGGACTCGAGAGGAGCTTACAGCAGGGGTATACCCAGGCATAGGCTTCCGGGCATTTTTTTTTTCTTTTGGACACATATGTCTTGCTGTGTAGACAAGGCTAGCCCTAACTTAATCCTCTAGCCTCGACCTCTTAAGTGTGAGGATTACAGGTTTATGTCTCCATTCCTATCAACATCCTGTTTGGGTTTTGTTTATATATATATATATATATATATATATATATATATATATATATATATATAATCAATTTGGGAATAGAGAGCCATTAAGATCACTGGCTACTCTTCCTAAGGACCTAGGTTCAAGTCCCAGCACCCACACAACAGTTCACATTTGTCTGTAATTCCAGTTCTGGGAGACCTGACACTCTCACACAAACATACATGCAGGCTGAACACCAATGTGCATAACATAAAATAAACTATCATTTATTTATGCCCACGTTGTTCCAGGAGAACGGAGGTAGCTCGCAGAAAAGTAAGAATGGCAAAAATACAACTTGTGTGGCAATGAGGACAATGCCCCTGTTCCTCATTCAAAGAAACTGTGGGAAACACTCTGAAGCACCCGCTCTGGTTCGTGTCTTGAATGCTTGTCCCCTGGCAGGCATCCACGTTGACGGGGCTGTGAAGTCTTTAAGATATGGGTTGGTAGAAGTCATGGCCCGGCCCAGCCCTTGGTTTCGCTCATTCTCAGCTTCCTGGTTCACCATGATGGAACAGCTTCATGTCTGTCATCAGGACAGAGCCACTCTGATGCTTCCTCCCTGTTATGATGGTCTGAAGCTCATGACTGTGAGCAAAAACAGAAACAAACTAACGAAAACCTTTCTTCTTCCCTCAGGTGGTTGTGTCTGGCCCTCTGTCACAGTAACACCAAAGTAACTAATACAATGGCCCCGGTGTGGTCCATCCCTGCAAGCAGTGTCTAAACGTATTGTGATCACTTCTCTATGGTCTCTATGTTTACCTGCTGTTAAGAGCCAAGAGCCAAGGGAAGATGTCAATTTCAAGTTCCACCCACGGGAAATCCAGGGCATGGTAGACATCATCACATGGAATTGGGAAGACCATTCCTTGGGCTGGAGGCACAGCTTAGCTGCCAAAGTAATTACACAGTGTCGGGATTTGAATAAGAAATGCCTTAGGCTAGCAAGATGGCAGCACTTGCCTCAACCTGAGTGCAATCCCCAGACCCCACATGGTAGAAGAAGAGAAACAATTTCTACAAGTTGTCCTCTAACCTCCACATACCCAAGGCAATGAATAAAGAAATATAGTCTTTAAAAAAAAAAAACAGGCCTCATAGATTGATGTGTTTAAACACATGGTTGCCAGCTAGTGGGGAGGTGGTGGAGCCTCTATGAAATGGAGCCTTCTTGAAAAAAGTGGATCAGTGGGGAGGCCCTTAAGGTTTGATAGCCCTCCCCGGTTCCTGTTCTCTCTGTCTCTCTGTGTCTCTCTCCCTGTCTCTCTGTCACTCTCTCTCTCCTTCCTGGACACCTAAGCAAGGTAAACCAGATGGCCCTAGCGTGCCTCCAGGCCTGAAGCCCAGTCTTCCTCACTTTGATGGACAGAACTGTGAGTCAGAATGACGACTTTCTCCCTGAAGGTGTTTCTTGTTGGGTGTTTTGTCACAAGAAGAAACGTGATTAATATTCCTAGTGTGCTTGGGGCCCTGGGTTCTAGTCCACTCATTGCATAAATCAGGCCTGGGGGCACATGCCTGGCATTCTAGCATTTGGGAGGCAGAGGCAGGAGGATCCAGAGTTCCAGGCCAGCCTGGACTGCATGAGACCTTATTATCTAAGAGAGAAAGACATAGACAGACAGACACAGAGACACAGAAAGAAACAGAGATACAGATACACACAGAGAGACAACAGACACACAGAGTGAGAGACAGAAACACAGAGAGAAACATAGAGAGACACAGAGAGAGATTACTTCTTCACTTTCCGACATGATCTAAAGAAACAACACAGCTGAGACCATTATTTGGCGCTACCTTCCAGCTCAAAAGAATGCACAAAACAGATTCAAAGAACATGTCTCCTTCAGGTTAACAATTGCCATTTGCCCCGACTTCTGGCTATGGAGCTCAGCTCCCCCACCATGAAAACCATGAATGAAGGAGGGAGCAGGCATCTATCTCACCAGCTTGAACATCTCACCAGCTGTGGCGTGACTGTCACCCCAGCAACCAATTATCCCTCTGTAAAAACACTTCTTGTAGCTAACAGTCATAAATCTCCCCTTTTAGATGACAGGTTGGTTGTTGCCTCTGCTTTGAGGAGATATATGCATAGCAAGTGGCCATCCATCACAGGTTAAAGGGAGATGTGGGTCAAATACAAAGATCACAGCCCAGTCCATCTATCACTGGGATAAGGAGGTCATGCCAGGGACAAAGAAGGCTGTAGACCCCATCTATCCTACGTGATCCCAGAAGGCTAACGCCTGCAGACTGGAATATCCAGCTCTTCTCTGCTCCGAACACACTGAGGTGACCTCATATCCGTTCCCCAAGGCAGCTCAGATACTCTTATCTTCATGTTCCTCAAGTGGTCGCCTGAAGAAATGATAATAATAAAAAAAATTTTTTTTTTAAAGGAAGGCATCTTATAGTTTAAAAAAATGAAGAAAGAAATAGAAATCAAGGGGGAGATGAGTAATGAAAGCTCAGAGCGATCTGGAGTGAGGTCAGTACAAACAGAGACAATCACAGAACCTCAGGTACTGGACCATAGGTCACTAGTGTGAATTGGCTTCCTAACACTCATTATGAGAGGGGAAAATAAACCACGAACCTGGCTAGAAGAGCCCCATCCTCTAGGAACACGTCTATCCCTACTTGGAAGACAGTGCTTCTGAGGTCTCTGAGCCCACTGAACAAGCATGGTCCTCACCAAGGCCGAGCAGTCAGCCTCCCGGGCTCTTTCCCACAGCTCCCCTCAGGAAAACCCTGCAATACGATGCTAAGGTCCAGCTGGGCAGAAACAGCGAACCCTGGAAGCTCTCCAAGGTCAAGCATTGCAGGTACAGATGTAGGTTTCTAAAAAGTAGTTAGTTACAAGATGAATGTGGCCCTCACATAAACCAAAAACCTTTGATCTGGGCTTTCTAATAGTTTTAAGATTTTTTTTTTTTTAATGTACTTGTACAAGTGCTTTGCCTGCATATATTCAAGTATACCATGCATGCATTTGGTGCTCCAGGAGGTCAGAATAGGGCGTCTGATGCGCTGGAACTGGAGTTACAAACAGTTGTAAGTGGACGTCTCGGTGCTGGGAATTGAACCTGAGTCCTCTGTGAGAGTAGCCAATGCTCTTAAGCACTGGGCCATCTCTCTGGCCCCCCAAATATTACTATTTCTTAAAGAGAAAAAGCAAATTTGCATACTAATGGGCTAAATAGACCTGTTTATTTCTGCATAAAGAATTAAATTTTGAATAAATAATTGGTTTTAATATTTTAAAATTATATTATTTATCTATATTTATCTTACTGTCTTAGGGTTTTACTGCTGTAAACAGTAAACAGTTTATGACCTTGGTCATAAACTTTAAGGAGCGGTTGAATGGCTCCCTACAATAAACATCATGACCAAGGCAACTCTTATAAGGACAACATTTAATTGGGGCTGGCTAACAGGTTCAGAGGTTCAGTTCATTATCATCAAGGCGGGAGCATGGCAGCATCCAGGCAGGCATGGTGCAGAAAATCAGGGGTCTACATCTTCATCAAGAGGTTGCTAGCAGAATACTGGCTTCTATTCTAGGCAGCTACGATATGCGTCTTAAAGCACACACCCACACCTACTCCAACAAGGCCACTAATAGTGCCACTCTCTGGGCTGAGCATATACAAACCATCATACTTACTTAATATTTATTATTATTGTATACGTATATGTATGTGTGTTCAAGTACCATGACACGCATGTGGAGGTCAAAGGACAACCTTCAAAAGTTGATTCTCTCCTTCCACTATGGGATCCAGGAAGTGAACTCAGATCATCAGGCTTGTACAACATTGATTTTATCCATTGAGCTGTCGTTCCATTGGCCAAATATTGGATATGGCAGAACACAGAGTATAGTTAACATTTTTCAGAGTCATTGATAATTTGATTTTATAGTCACCAATGCTGAGAACACCACTTCATACAAGCATGCCTTTGGACTATTTCAGATATGGCTAGAAATTATCTCCCGATCCCAAACCAAAATTCATTTAGCAATTTTTTAATGAAACTTGAGCCAACCACTTAAACAGCAATTTTTAATGCCCTGACGCAATATAATAAAGAGTTGTGCTAATTTGGGGGCAGGAGCATTTGCTGCTTTTCTGGAGGATCAAAGCTGATTCCAAGCACTCACGTGGCTGCTCACAGTCATCTGTAACTCCAGTCCCAGGGCATCCGACGCCCTCTTCTTGCCTCCCTTGGCACCAGGCGCACATATAATGCATAGACATACATGCTGACAAAGCACTCATACACATAAAATAAATAAAATTGAAAAATAGTGATAAAGAAAGATACTTTGGGGCTGTAGAGGTGGCTCAGCAGATAAGAGCACTGACTACTCTTCCAGAGGTCCTGAGTTCAATTCCCAGCAACCACATGGTGACTCACAACCATATGTAATGGGATTCGATGCCTTCTGCTGGTGTGTCTGAAGACAGCTACAGTGTACTCACATACATAAAATAAATAATCTTAAGAAAGAAAGAAAGAAAGAAAGAAAGAAAGAAAGAAAGAAAGAAAGAAAGAAAGAAAAAACGTTAATTTGATAGTTAATATTCTGAGGCATGACAATAGGAAAATAATAAAAGTCGTTTTTCACAATTAAGTCATTATGTTTCTATAAGAGCAGAAAATTTTGCATGTGCTATTAAAAAAACTGTAATTTATAATATAGAATAAACAGTAGTCTCTGAGCTGCTGTGTTTCAGGCAGCTCTGGCTGGCATTTCGTGATTCCAGCACGCAAAGCAAAGCACTGTCCCATGCTGTACTCACTCAGAGCCAAGACACGGAAGCCACACAGTGCAACATGGAGGAGCACTGCCAGGAAACATTGAATCACCATGCATTTGATACAGAATAACAGTTTGGTTGTTGTAAGGTCCAAAATACTGTTACCAAAAGTTTCCCAGCCCCACATTCCATTATACAACTCCACGTGGAATCAGGACCTACTACTGAAGCAGTTGGGACAGTCACACTTGTAAGATGTGTGAGTTCATTTCCCATGACTGAAGGCGGAAGACTCACCCTGTGCATGGAGGGCGTCATGCCGTACACTAGACGCCCACACAGACTAAGAAAGGAAAAAGGAAGCTGGGCGATGGTAGCGCACGCCTTTAATCCCAGCACTTGGGAGGCAGAGGCAGGCGGATTTCTGAGTTCGAGGCCAGGCTGGTCTACAGAGTGAGTTCCAGGACAGCCAAGGCTATACAGAGAAACCCTGTCTCAAAAAACCAAAAAAAAAAAGAAAAAAAAAAGAAAAAAGAAAGAAAGAAGAAAAAAAAAGAAAAAGAAAGAAAAGAAAAAGAAAGGAAAAAGAAAAAGGAAAAACCTAGACAGGCCCCAGAACTCCCCTCTCCATTTGGAGTCCCAGTTGCATCCCATACTGCCCCACTTTCCTGGCCCTAATAGACTGTCTCCTCTCAAACCGTGAGCCAAAAGAAATCCTTCCTCCTTTACCTCTCTTTTGTCATCTATTCTACCATAGCAAAAAGATAAGTTACTAAAATAAGGGATCCTGAGAGGTCTTCGGGGATGCTGGCAATTTGTGTCAGTTAAATGGATGCTTTATAAAAATTCTTATTTATGCATATGATACCAGGGGCTCCTCCTCCAAGTCCACTCCCATAGCCTTTGAACTTGGACTCATGACCCAGGGTCCCTCTAATGCTTTTCCATTGCCCCTTTCAGTCATTCCTTTCACCCCATCTCCCTTCCTTTGTAATCCCACAAACTCACAGAACAGCTCTCTACCAGGGACCCACAGCTGCCACACTTGGCTGAGGCCCAGACTCGCTCTCTGCCAGGGACCCCACAGCCTCCACACTTGGCTGGGACCCAGCCATTTCTTGTAGCCCATCTACATTCCTTTGTGGCTCCCATCAGGCTGCAGAACTGCTCTCTACCAGGGACTCCACAGCTGCCACATTTGGCTGGGACCCAGACTGGGCAATGGCAGCTAAACACTGGAACACTCCCCCAACAAAGGCAAGGACTAGATACCTACACCAAGACAGACCACAAATGTAGTAACTTCAGATACCTAGGTCCCAGTACAAAACACAAACTTGAAGAACCAAGACAGTGTCTCCTTCAGAAGCCAGAAGCCCTATTGTTTTGTTGTTGTTGTTGTTTGTTTGCTTGTTTGTTTGTTTTTGGTTTTTCGAGACAGGGTTTCTCTGTATAGCCCTGGCTGTCCTGGAACTCACTTTGTAGACCAGGCTGGCCTCGAACTCAGAAATCCGCCTGCCTCTGCCTCCCGAGTGCTGGGATTAAAGACATGTGCCACCATGCCCGGCTCAGAAGCCCTATTGTAATGTGTCCTGGGGAAACCAATTTAGCTGAAGTACGTAATAGAAACTTCAAAATAGCAATTATTCATTTGTTCAAGGACCTTGGAGAGGATATGAATAAATGCCTTCTTAAAGACCATGAGAACCTAAACAGTTGAATGAAGTAATGAAAACACTTCAAGATCGGAAACCAGAATTTAATAAAGAAATAGGATCACTTAAAGAAAAGCAAAACTGAAACAAAACTTGAAATCAATAACTTGAGAAGTCAAACAAAAAGCCAAGCGCAGAGGCTGATGATCAGGCGCTCATCAGAGCAGCCTCGGCTTGCGGTAGATGGTGATTAACGCTGAGTCCCACGACTGGACAGTATGCAGAGAGTGAGACTTTGGGGCACTCAACCCTAAATGAGTTGTCTTTACCAAACTCCCCACTCAAGACTCAGGGGTCTAGTGGGAAAAGAAGTGGAAAAACTTAAGAGAGCCAAAGGTGGTGGCTGACTCCAGAAAGAGCATCTTCCAGACAGAACAGGAGCAATGGGTACATGAACTCACTGTTACACCTGATGGATACAATGTCTCCTAGTGAAGAAAAAAAATCAGTTTGTTTGTTTGTTTGTTTGTTTTCCCCAATAGAGAGACATTAGGTATAGCAACCACATTTTAGCAGGCCACACGCCCAGAAGTTGTTGGCCCACACAACAGCTGTCTATAATACCTGGGGTTTGGTTTGGTTTGGTTTGGTGTTTTACTCCATGTCTTTCTTGTTTGTTTGTTTGTTTGTTTGTTTGTTTGTTTTCCGAGACAGGGTTTCTCTGTGTAGCCTTGGATGTCCTGGAACTCACTCTGTAGACCAGGCTGGCCTCGAACTCAGAAATCCGCCTGCCTCTGCCTCCCGAGTGCTGGGATTAAAGGCGTGAGCCACCACGCCCGGCTCGCTCCATGTCTTTTGTGTACTATTTATTTTGGTTTGGTATTTTTTCTTTCTCTTATTGGATTGTTTGATTTGATTTTCTTTTTTTTGGGGGGGGGGAATAGGGGTCTTTTTTGAGGGAGAGAACATGGACTTGCGTGGGTAAAGAGGTGGGGAGGATATTGGAGGAGCTAAGGGAGAAGAAAGAATATGGTCAAAATAGATTGTATGAAAACATAGAAATGAAAATAATGACTTTAAAAAGTAACACTGGACATATTACAGAGTTATAAGAATTTATTTTTATTGTATGTACATTAGTGTATGTACATTACTGTGTGTATGTTCGTATGGGGATGTTTGCTCCTCTGTAACGGACATTACAGAGAGGTGTGAGCTACAATGTGGGTGCTGGGAATTGAACTTGGGTCCTCTTGAAAAACAGCCTGGCTGGAGAGACAGCTCAGCGGGTAAGAGCATTGACTGCTCTTCCAGAGGTCCTGAGTTCAATTCCCAGCAACCACATGGTGGCTCACAACCATCTGTAATGGGATCTGATGCCCTCTCCTGGTGTGTCTGAGGACAGCAACAATGTGCTCATATACATTAAATAAATAAGTAAATAAATAAATAAATAAATAGATAAATAAATGGATTTTTAAAAGAATTTATAGAAAAACAGCCAGTCCTCTTAATCACTGAGCCATCTCTCCAGCTCCAATATTGCAGAATTTTAAATAAAAGCTATTGACCCAGTATGTTGGTACACAACTATAATTCTACTAGCTAGGAAGCTGAAGTTAGAAGATCATAACTTCAAGACCAGCCTAGACCCTGTCTCAAACAAATTAATATATACAATAAAATATAATGCTGGTGTGGCAGCACATGTCATACACATCCTTAGCATTGGTCCTCAACTTGTAAGTTGAGATCCTTTTCAGGGTCAAATGACCCTTTCAGGATATCAGATATGTTGCATATCAGATATGTACATTACAATACATAATAGTAGCAAAATTACAGTTATGAAGTAGCAATGAAAATAATTTATGGTTGGGGGTCACAACAACATGAGGAGCTGTATTAAAGGGTCGCAGCATTAGGAAGATTGAGAATTCCCAGCACTTGGAAGGCAGAGACAAGCTGCTCTCTTGAGTTCAAGGCTAGCCCCGTCTACAAAGTGAGTTCCAGGAAAGCCAGGGTTATACAGGGAAACCTTGTCTCAAAAAAATACAAAACAAAAGACATGCTGCTTAGGAAGACAGACTCTCTGCCTAGACTAGGGTTAGAGCTCCATCAGCAACTGGACCAGGACTCAGCCAAGACAAGGTTTCTTGTGGTTTCTGAGGCAACAGTCAGCTGTCTGGATCAGGGCTCTCACTGTAGCTGACATTGCACAGCTCAGTTCGACTATTGCTGTTCCAGAGTCTGACCACTGGGTGTCTCCGCTTGACAAACTGCTCAAAAGTCCCCAGCATTCACTCGCCACGACAGCCCCAATCCATCCCTTGTCCTGAAGTGGAACAGGTCAGAGATCTCAGCTCTAAGGAATCCTGAGCAATACCAGCAACTGAAGTTTGGGTGGCAGCAGAGCCAGCTGGTAGGGAGCTGAGATTCAGTCCCCATAAGAACAAGGGTAGCCATGGGGTCCACAAAGGTAATCGGATTTAGACACTCACCCAGCCCACACAGTTCTGCCCCACCCAGAACGAATCTGCCAGCCAGAATCCTCTTTCCTTTTTGTTGTCTGTCTCCCCCTCTAGGATGATCAAGCAAGAACCAGGGACTTCATTTGTCTTGTAGAGCCCAGCATCCCTCAGGCCTGGCTCTGAGCACACCACTAACTAGCATCTGTTGAGTGAAACTTGGACAACAACGCAGCATTCGCATCATCCTTGCACAATAGAGATGGGTGGGGGACTTCCTCTGAGTCTGGGGCATCAGTTTCGAAGAACAATTGCAATTGTTCCTTCTGATGCTGGAGGAAGCCTTGGTGGGGTGGGCACAGGCACCTGAATGGAACTGAGAGCTAAAGGTCTCAGTTAGAGGGTTGAAAGTGTTGGTAACCTAGTTAATGGACTGGACACCTGGGTCATTCCATTTCCCTTTAGTCAAAAGTAAACAGCCGGGCATGGTGGCTCATGCCTTTAATCCCAGCACTTGGGAGGCAGAGGCAGGTGGATTTCTGAGTTCGAGGCCAGCCTGGTCTACAAAGTGAGTTCCAGGACAGCCAGGACTATACAGAGAAACCTTGTCTCAAAAAACCAAAAAAAAAAAAAAAAAGTAAACAGCACGGTGAAAGGAAGGGGCAGGCTTTCATATCACCCTTTGATAGGTCAGAGGACCTGGTTCCAGAAAACAGGAAATATAAACCATCAGCAATTCAGTAGGAACCAACTTGGGCTGCCCTTTCTGGTCTTCACCTCCAGGCACGGTCCCAACCACCTCCGGCAAGCCTAGGCAATAGATGATGGAGGACTCACCTGACCTGAGGCTTTCTGGGATCCTGAGAAAGACACTTGGGGAAGAGCTGGAACACATCTGAGGAATCGGGATGGAAGAGCCGAAGCTGCAGGTAGGTGTTTCTTAGAGATAGGAGGAGGGACAGAGAGCCTGAGAGACAGACTTGGACAATCATACAGACACAGGCAGCTGAAGCCAGAGACCCTCAGAGGATCTTTCTGGACTTACTTTATGGGCCACAGAGATGGAACCGCTCAGGCAGGCCTTCATAAGTAATACTACATGATACCACCCCACGCACATCAGTCAACATTCCCATGTGTGCTGTCTCACTGGAGTAGAACAGTTTTACCCAATAGATCTTTCTGCAATGCTACAAGTTTCTAGAGACGGATTTTCCAATATGGCAGCCAGGAGCCACACAGAGTCCCTAGTTTCCATATTAACCAGGACAATCCTAGACACAGACAGACACACGGACACACACAGACACAGGCACAGACACACCCACCCACACACACTTGCAGTGAGCAAAGCTGGCCCTCGGCAGGTATTTCTGTATCCTTCCCCTGACCTCCCATTCTCTCACACAGAGACTTCATCTCTTACTGTGCCATTGAACAATGTTGGGGCAGGCTTGACTTTTGTAAGCCAGAAACTCATGTAAGACAAATATGTAAGATGCCTTTTGGGACTAGTGATGTAGCTCAGTTGGTACAGGACTTAACTAGTATGCGTGAATCCCTAACACAACATAAAAGGCCTGTAGTCCCAGCATTCAGAGACTAGAAGCAAGAAGATCAGAAGTCCAAGGTTATCTTTCGCTATACAGTCAGTTTAACACCAGCCTAGGCTACCTAACACAGTCTCAAAATAAAATAAGATACCGCCCCCCCCACACACACACACCGTGATTAGACATAATTTCTATCTCCAGGGCCCATGCTGTCCTGTGGCAAATATGTACTCTAAATAAATGAAGGTTAAATATAGATAGTCATGTGGGAGCTTCCCCTTCCTTATTACAGAGTTCATCTGAGTCTCAGGAGTTTCAGGTATGTGGCCAACACCCATGTTCTTGGGAAGGGAGATATGTAGGACCTTAGAGGCCACTATCTGTTCTGGTATCTAGCTCTGATCCGTGTTTTCATCTCTGAGTCTAGCTTGTCTCTGGGTTATAGGATTCCTACCACCCGTATAGGGGCAGTAGAGCGAGGCAGAATCCACTTAGAGGCCCACACCGTTTAACTCAACCGGCCCCACCTGCTCACACTCTTCTTTATACCCCCTTCCCCTAGTAGGTATAATAAAGGCAGCTAGTAGTTAACAAATATCCCTTATGGTCCAGTGTAGCATTTGAACCCCACTAGCCCAGTTAGTTTTGTCAACCTGCGGGGATGTGTGCTTTGTTACGCTTTGCGATTTTGAGAAACTGAGACAGAAAAGTATAGTGGGTGGAAAAGCTCAAACAGAAAGTATATTCCTGGGCTGGCAAGATGGCCCAGTGGTTAAGAACGTTGACTGCTTTTCCGAAGGTCCCGAGTTCAAATCCCAGCAACCACATGGTGGCTCACAACCATCCGTAGTGAAATCTGATGCCCTCTTCTGGAGTGTCTGAAGACAGCTACAATGTACTTA